>JACRUU010000011.1:15052700-15252700 GCA_030449085.1 Kryptopterus vitreolus | reverse complement strand
CGCAACACTCCGCCTGCCTTTTATTCACTTCCATCATATAGTGCTAGTCAATGGACCTGAGCAGCCTCACTGAGCACAAGCGCGCATACCTCTAAAGGTCATTTAGATGACAAATTACCGAATCCATACGCGTAGCCATGCTCCGAGAGTTCAAAAAATGACTTAAAGCACAGAACATTAATTTTGGGATGTGGGAAGTAGCCTATGAGTGTAGATACTCTATTTGTCTTCCTTTCTCTACTACTCTAAGGCTTTACTTTTTTAGCATTTTGTCAAGGAGCCCAGACCCAATTGTATCTTGGAAAGTCCCACCCCACAGTTAGCTCTTACCATCTTGATATAGCATTCAGCTGGGAGAATAAAGTCTATCAAACGCCTGATGCTCCTGTCAGAGGTGGCAAAACACACTCGGAAGGTGGCGCCATAAAGCCTATGTCACAAGTCCCCGTGATTGCAGAGTATCTCTGCATCTGACTTCTGGCCACGTACGCCTGTGGGATGGTTGAGGTTCACAAACTCCAGGTGAAATCTCTCCCCAAAAGGCAAGTTAAAAGGAAATCACGCTCCGTGAGGAACATCATTCAGAGTCCCCACATCTCTTTGCCCAGAGTCCAATGTAAATTTTCTATTCCATGCTCATACACTCGTTATAAAAGCATTTAACCCTTCAAAATGTCATTGGGCTTGTCCAAATTGCAAATGACACTGATATTTGGTGCCGTCATATTTTATCGAAGTCTCATCTTCAAATGTCATTAGTTTTAATTTACCGGCTTCATGTGAGAAAGGATTCGGTGGCAGAAATTATGAACTGAAATAGAGTGTGTTAACAATATTGAACTACTGTGCTGTGGATGTTCAGAGATTACACAGATGAAAGATACTGCCTTAATGAGAATCCAATTAGCTTACAAATGGCCTCTATCTGAAAATCATGATATAAAAAGAAACCCATACATTTCTGGATAAAAGATCTACTTCATTCACATAGCAACAGTCAATGATTCTGCAAAAAAAGCCCATTTTGAAACAAGCAAGATACACTTATATCTAGGTAAAATAAAAATAAAAAACATACGGTAACAAAATTGACTTGGTAAGAATTCTTGAAGCTAACATTAATATCTAGTGGATAATAAATTCTAGATCCTATAACCAGACAAAAAAAAGCCCAGTTTCAAACTCTTTTAAGCAGCAGCTCGTGATGGTGGGATTTGAACCTGTGACCTTCTGATCCAGAGGACAACGTCTCAACCACCAGTTTTATAAACACAAGTTGGAACCTTTCTTAAGATTTTTGATATAAGATATACGTTTTTCAGGGCAGTATTAGTTTTAAAATTAACATTCTATTTGTCCATTCATTTCATTACTGCACTTTAAATCTGCCACTTGTTTAGTGAAATTTTGAAGTTGACAATTAATTGCCTAAGGGGCACGGTGGCTTATTGGTTAGCACGTTCGCCTCACACCACTAGCGTCCGGGTTTGATTCCCGTCTCGGCCGTGTGTGTGTGGAGTTTGCATGTTCTCCCCGTGCCTAAGGGGGTTTTTCTCCGGGTTCTCCGGTTTCCCCCCCGGTCCAAAAACATGCACGGTAGGTTGATTGGCACCTTGGAAAATTGTCCCTAGTGTAGGAATGTGTGTGTGTGTGTGTGTGTGTGTGTGTGTGTGTGTGTGTGTGTGTGTGTGTGCGCCCTGCAATGGGTTGGTATTCTATCCAGGGTGTATCCTGCCTTAAAGCCCATAGACGCCTGAGATAAACACAGACTCCCCGTGACCTGTGAAAATCGGATATAGTGGTAGAAGATGAATGAATGAATGAATTACTTGCCTAGACTGAACAACTTTCGTACTTTAAAATGTATACAGCAATGTGATTTTTAGGACTTTTTATCTTTGATGGCAACAACAAAAAACAGACATAGTTTATAGAAATAAGATTTTATTTCCTTTCAGTGTTTGCAGTTTGAGAAAAAGAAGCAGTTAATGGTTTCCAAGAGCTCTGCATACAATTTCTCTTTAGAGGGTATAAAGGAGCCATTACTGAAGAAAAATAATGCATCAAACCATGTGTGGAGTTTGCCAGAAATCAACAGAGCGACCCTGCTGTGAGATTACGTCTATCGTCTGATGAGACAAAAGTGGCCAAATGCCTTTTTGACCAAAATCAATTTTAGAATTTAAAACGCTGTGTGTTTGTGTGTGAAACCCTGTTCATTTCTCAACAAACATTAGGAAGTATGGGGGTGGAAGCATCATGCTGTGGGGATGTGTTTCCTCAGTGTGTCTTCTTCTAACTGAAGGACAGACTGATGCTATACAGGCAAAGACCACGCGCTGATTTCTTACTGTATAATTATTTGAAAATAAATGTATTCAGAGCACTTCAGAACAGACACCAAAAGCCACCTGGTTAAAATTCGCCGTCTCCTTGATGGCTGAAATTTCACATTTCTTTATGATCCTGGCTCTGGAGACTTTTGCTAATGCTTCAGAGTCAGGAGAGATCGGACTCTGCAGCAAAGGAGAAATCTGTCTAACAGAGGCTGAAGAGACTCCGGCACCATGTAATACAGAGGCTCATCAGGCTACAGCTTGAATACGGACGGTGTTACACAATGTGCCATGACAAGAGCATTGTAAACAAGCGAGAGAACGTCTGACAGGAGAAATGCATTCAAGTTCTATGGACTGACATAATGAATTTGGAAAAAAAAAAATGCACAGACAGTGTCCCTAGATCACATTTCTATTCGGAATTTCTTCTCTTCTCGTGCGTTTTTTTTTTCTTCTCTTCGTGCTCGCACAATTACGTCTTCAATAATTCATCACGCACAATCGAACACAAAACGGCAACAACCAACAAAAAAAAAAATTTGCTAATGATGTGCTCTAAGCAACTTAATGCAGCCACGGCGGTTTAAAAACATTTCTCCCCTGCCTTTCGTAGGCATTCATGTATTCTCTTTCTTCTCGATCATCCACCGCTCTTCCTTTTCACTTGTGAGAGAATTCCTGCAGCTCGCGCTTGTCTCGCAGACCATTGAATCCGTGCGGGAGAATTTAGCTGGCTCTTGGGGACACCAAAAAGTGGAGTGCTACAGACAATGAGCTCCTAAATCCCCCATCAGAGGTATTATACACCAGGAACCAGAATAAGCCAGATCACAGCGAGATGTGTCAACCCAAAAGACTACTGCAAATACAGCTGTGGAGCAGCAATGAGCAGATGTTACAAACTACTCAAATGGCGTTTTTTTTTTCGGAATTAAGTGTCAGTTAAACAACTACAGGAAATTGCAGAGAGACTGCAAAAGACTTCCAGTAATTCATCAAATTCAATTACAGTCGACCCCCGCGAAGTTGCAGTTCAGAGAGAACATGGCCTCGGCCATTCACCGATTTCCCCTTAGATCCCTAACTAATAATTGTAACTGCATATGTCCTTCACAATTTTTATTTTTAATGCCTTTTTTCCTGGCAATATATAATTTCTGCATTTTAACGCTAAATCGTTTATTTTATTCATTTATATCATTCATTAAATGGTAAATACGTCACAGTATTCATTCATTCATTCATCTTCTACCGCTATATCCGATCTTCCCTCGGGTCAAGGGGAGCCTGTGCCTATCTCAGGTGTCTATGGGCAGTAAGGCAGGATACACACTGGATGGAATGCCAACCCATCGCAGGACACACACAAACACACACATTCATACACTAGGAACAATTTTTCCAAGGTGCCAATCAACCTACCTTGCATGCTTTTGGACCGGGAGGAAACCGGAGAACCCAGAGAAAAAAACTCTGAGGCACGGAGAGAAATGCAAATTCCACAAACACGTGGCCGAGACAGGAATCGAACCCGGACCCTGGCGGTGTGAGGCGAACGTGCTAACCACTAAACCACCGTGCCCCCCTCATTTCACAGTATATTTTATTACATTAAATAATTACACTATTTACAGCACTTACACCAAAGAACACGATGCTAAGGAAAATGCCCTTAAATGAATAACAGTACATATTGGGGTAACATTCTATATTCTAGCACTGCGGGAGACACAGCAGTACAGTACACAATTTTCGGGTGCTCCAGGAATGTGACCCGGTGAATTACCTTGGTCGGCTGTAAATCCTTAAGTTTACTAGAATGAATTACCAAACGTATTACAGATATTCAAAATATTCTAAATAAAAACTCATATATTATTATATAATGATATTATATCACCATATTTCCCAACTCTATCAGCACTGGGAGTATGATGTGATGTATAAAAAGAACAGTCATCTGTACTGGATGCAGTGTAGTAGCCCAGTTTCTAACCACATTGATGAACTTGTGCAACACTGTTGACCTTTTCTTGAAAGGATTGGGAGAACTTTCCAGAGCAACAGGAGGGATTCGTCAAGGGCAGCTGCATGGGCAGGGGGATTGATCAAGCTTTCTGCAAGAGTAAATGCGGTCGGATAGACTTGCTATGAGAATGGTTGGGGGGTGGTCAGTCTTTGGGAGAACGGATGGGGGGTTGTCACACTTCCCGTGAGAGTGGATGGGGGTGGTCAAACTTTCTGCAAGAACAGGTGGACTTGGTCAAACCTTATAGTGGGAGTTGTCAGACTGCTATGAAAGTCAGTAAAGAAGAGGTCAGATCAATTGTGGGACTGTGAGTGTATGCGGGGTTTTTTGTATGCGGTACTTTTTGAAATAATGGGTGAGATTGGGTAAACTTGCTGTGAGGGTGTTTGGGAGTGGTCATGCTTTCTGTGTGGGGGTGGGTTCGGGGGCAGGGGCGCTTTCAGAGTAACTTGCATTCTGCAGGAGTGAGCAGTATTGCTTCCCTTTGTAGCAGCTCTTTTCTGTAGCCTCTTATAGGTTAACATGAACAAGGATGATCTCCACACACACAAAACTTTAGAGATGATTATGGATAGGCCAGCAGATGGGGTAAATTAAGCAATAATCCAATCACTCAAGTGTAACCCTAATAGCCTCTCCTGAGATACAGCCTCATTAGGGACTGAGACTAACCTCTTAATCTCCACTCTCATAATCTCACAACATAAACGCATGCCTGGGCAGCTAAGAAATGGTTTTATTTCTCAGGTGTGAACGACGTCACATCAAATTTACACCTTCGTCTTTTGCCAAGAGGAAAAAAAAAAATATATATGTAAAAATCAGCAAAACTAAATCTTACTTCAGACCTGGGTTATCCATTCTATATTTGTCACTTCTACGGTTCAAGGGCTTCATTTTACGCTTGGAATGAGCAGCCTGGAAGAAAAGCTGCACAAAACACACACACAAATGTAATAGTGTTCGAACAAAACACCTGAGCCAGAAAATGCAGCTGACTGAGGGGTATAGCGAGAGCGAGACAGGAACAGTTGTGCTCCATTTCAACCCAGACAGGCCAGAGGAAAAGAACAAAACATACTCTCACCCTCTGAAGAACAGAGACCACACACTAATGCGTACACATCTCGCTCAGTCTCTCGGCTACCCTCTGAAAGGCACACAGCGAGTGAACAACAGTCACACACTAATGTTCTTCAGCCTGAGGCACAGCCATGAGACGAGCAGGCGCTGAAACGAATGCCTGCACGCCAACCAAACTCAAGTAAACTATTGTAGAAGCATGTGAAAGGATCCACACTGGCAAGTTAGAGTTTTCACGTTTCTCTAATATATATTACACCCTGCTACTAATTTGAGGGTTGCAGATGGAATTCCATTGCCCTGTCCAAGTGCTGCATCGCTTTAATTGACAGTTAATACGCAGATTTGGTGTATTCCATTTCTTCTTCAGACCAAAAAACGCAGTTTAGCAATCTCACAACTCGAAATCAAGCAATGCCAAGACTAAAAAAAAAACATAATAAAACAAAAAGACAACACAAACCATGTATAATTGTTATCTTCCCAGATTTCAAGACCAATAAGAGAGACTAAACAATTAGTAAAAAGATGTTATTCACACTCAAGTTAATTATTTTCAGCCATTTTATTCCTTTCAAACACATTAATAATACGAAAAAATAAACAATGACATGGCGGGGGCCTCGAATTTCACACCCAGGCTTTCGAAGCTAAAACTGTAAAGCTATAGAAACCATCAGTACTACAACGAAAGGAAGTATAACGGAGTGCTCCTTTACAGACCTCCATCTGAGATTGTATGATATTACTAAAGCAAGAAACACAATGAACATAATTCAACAAGTCTCCTTTCAGTGCAGTCATAGCTGCCCTGCACACATAAATCATCTCTGGGAGAAGGAGGGTTGGGAATCACAAATCGATTCTGATTCTGGAATCGGACACTTAAGATTAAAATTTGGATACTTGTTATAAAAATACACTTTCGATTAATCTTATCCATTCTTGAGTGCATTTTTTCCCCCACCAGGAAATCTGCCAGGACCTTCCGCTTGTCCAATCTGCCAGGACCTTATGTGCTAATCTAAATATCAGGTTACAAGATGGAGCGTGGGGTCTCTCAAAAATATGGTTAAACTTAAGAAAAAAACAAAGACAAAGATAAGTGTAATTATTGTGGCCAAATTGTCATCTGAATTGTTAAAGCAAAAGTTTCAAGATTTGAATCTAATAAGATCTGTTCATTTCTGCTGCCCTTATTCAAATATGTGCTGAAATCTGATTGGATAGAAACACCAATGAAAACAGATACTCAAGGACATAGAGGGAGCTGTACATCTGAGAAAAAAATGATATGATAGATCATATCGTACTATGAAGATAATGGACTACTGGAATAATGTAATACACATTCATGGACAAATATATATTACAACATAAGTCAGTAATAGTTTAGGCCAGCAGAGTCCATGCATATTTAATCCAGTTTAATTACATATATCAACCATTTGATCTATGTTAGTTACACATACTGTACATTTTATTCATTTATTAGTTCTATTATTTAGTTATGTTTAATGTCATCACTTACACTGTAAAAGTTAAAAAGAAAATTAAAAGACAAATCGTCCAATGTAAAGATTTTTCACTGGTCAAAAGTAAAAGTTTCATCTATGGTAACACACATTTACATTTACATTTGCAGCATTTGGCAGACGCCCTTATCCAGAGCGACTTACAACTGAGCAATTGAGCGTTAAGGGCCTTGCTCAAGGGCCCACTTGTGGAAGCTTGGTGGTGGTGGGGTTTGAACCTGTGAACTTCTGGTCCAGAGTCCAACACCTTAACCACTGGGCTACACACCTCCCTACAAACCTTTCATAAAGATGCTTGTTGTTTCCAATGAAATAAGAATGTATTCAAACAAGCACATAGATATTAACGAATCCCAATATAATCTAATTGCTACAATATGAATAGGAAAGGGGAATTTCAGCAATAGTGCAGTACAGATAAAAATATCCATTGCGTCTCAAACAAAACAGAATAACACAACAATAGGAAAGCTGATTAATAATTGCTTGGCCTTTCATTACAAGGTTCTTGGGAGGAAAAATCCTGAAGAAATGCCTTTGCTCATTAAATTAGAATCTGATATAAACTTTTGTTCTTTTGCAGATGATGTTTAATTGCTCATCAAAACTATAAAAATGGTACTTTTGTCCTAACATGAGAATGTGTATTTTTTTTATATCAGTATTAATCATATTTCTCATGATTTTGTCTGTGTTTTCTGTATTGGGCCTTCAAACTCAGTTGATTTCCACAGAAAGACAAAAATATAATGCATAAATAAATGAAACACACATGTTCAATTCAATTAACAAATAAATAATAGTGAGTCACCAGATTGTGCTTTTCTTTTAGGAGCGCCACATGAGAACATTTTGGTAGGAAGAACATTAAATTCAATCTAAGTAAATAAATGGCATAAAACCAGCAGGCGTGTCTCTGAAAGGATGGCTTCTCAGTAGCTGCAAACACAAATGAGAGGTATTATAGTTACAAGAATCACAAAGCTGGGCCACCTTGATCATCTCCACCTCACTAATCATCATCTACCTGCAAAACAGCAGGAATATTACCACCATCTCACTAACAACATATTCAACTATAAAGCTACTTTTATAATATATGCCAGAGCAACCAACACATCTCATGTACACACCTAAGCAAGTGAGAATTTGCTTACTTGGTGGATATGAAATCTTAACCACTGAGCTACTACTGTACTTCCTCCACACATGAGTAGGACTGGGTATCATTTTAATTTGATCAATTCTGATTCCTATCGATTCCCAGTTTCAATTCCAAACGATTAACCAACCTTAGATGGTCATGTTGGTCGTGTCACCTTGCTTGCAACATATTCGTTTATTACACTAATTGAATTTAGCTTTGTTTTTGATTTTTATAAAGTGTAGCAACACTTTTGAGCGCGTCCCGCATTGTACACCGATGTTTAGATTACCACATAAGGTCCTGGCAGATTGCAAAGTTAAAAAAAAAAAAAGCACAGAGGAATCGATAAGTGTGAACCAAAATGTGAATTTTTTAACAAGTATCTGATTCTTAATCTTGAGTATCTGATTCCAGAATTGATTTTCAATTCTCAACCCTACACACGATATTTGAAAAGAAAACATCTTTGGGATAAGATATGAATTTGTTCTACTCAGTACCATTGATAAATGTGATTCCGTTTACCCACTTTTTTCACGTAGAGTGGCTGGTGGTGTTTAATAAAATAGGGTCTAAAATAGGGTTCAATAAAAAAGAATTTTATAAATATGAAACACCCACCGGGCAGATATTCAACATACAGTTACAGCAGGTCATTTTTTAAGCTCTGAAAATACCAAAGAGAACTGGCCTGAAGGCAGCCATTTGCAGAGAAAATGGAATAACCTGGTGGCCATAATCCTCCGAACCCATAATGCACCGCCATGTAGCAAACAAGAAACGTGTAGTTGATAGATTGTCTGCTAAAGCAACCCACCTGACCTACACATCTAACCAGTATGTACTGATGCAAGACTGGTGCTGAGTGCTTCTCCTGAACACTCCTCCATTCATACGACTGGTACGAGTGGAACGGAGCAGTTATTGGCGGTAGTGGTGAGGTGAAGTTGGAGGATGTCAGAAATGGCCTCAAAAATGGCCTCAGAAATGGTTCAAAATCAAATCAGCCCGAGTGAATTTGAGTTTCAAATTAAACAAAAAAAAAAAAAGAAAGAAATTTCCTTCAGCCCTCAGCTGTGGGGTGGGGTAACAGGAAACCAGCAGATAACAAGAAGCCTGGACGTGAGATTGGAAACTACACAATGGCCAACAGGCATTTACCGGAGGAAATGGGAAATTGAAAGAACGGAGACCAGACACAAGAGGCAGTGCGATGAGCAAATAAGAGACGCCCTTGTCATGTGTGCATGAACGGCGATGGCGCCATCGCTGCTATTACAAAGCACTTGAGCGCTTCGCAAACCATTAATACAGCTTTGCATTAGTAGCTGTCGTTGAAAGATGGTGCATTACAATGCCAACAAGGCTCACAAAAGCACTTACAAGGCTAGCTTGGACTATCCGCTCGTTACTGATGAGCGCTTTGACTGTCAATCCATGCTAATGGACAGCTCGCACAAACCCGAAACGGTGGGAGAAGAGCGCAATAATGGCTGACCATTCGGCACTCTACAGCCGCACTGGCTTGCACTTCAAAGGGAAATCTGCTGTTAAGTGCAATAGGTGAAAGATGTGGCCTTTGGTTAACACCACTACATTGCTCTGCGGGTGTAAACCGTTCGGTGCAGCGTATAGTTATCTACTCTAAAAGCGCAACCAGATTCTCACCAGGAGGCAAAAACAAAATGCACACCTGCTCTTATTAGCCTCTTATCTTTCTCTCTATTCCCGCCTGATGTATTTCTCCCATTCCAAAAACTGCCTAGAATCCTGTAGCTGACTCAAGACAAGCTCTAGACATGCCTAAAACATGCACAAGAGTCCGATGTTCAGAGCAAGCCAATAGGTTGAAGCGAATGATGTATAGGTGACGTGTGTAACAAATTTGAAACACACATACGATGCAAAATGTTACAGTTTAAGGAGCCGGGATCAGGTGGTTATAACAGGCACGGGGTCAGCTGCCGGTCAGAACACGGCACACTTTCCGGCGTGTAATGAATCATCGACTAACACTTAACACCGAGCGGCGCTCACACCGCAGACAGTATACGTTTTTCAAATGATTGGTTCTCAAAACACCTCGGACAGATATAAAAAACCCACCCAAACACCGCTTTAGATCACGCCGCCTCACTAATACCGCGTGTAAAACATTACTAACCTCATGAGTACATTTCGAGCGCATGTTCTATTTCAGCACCCTTTCCAAAAATTTTACTTTCCAAAAAACACTCCCTCGGGGTATCGGAAAAGACAACGGCGTACCTCTGCTCTAAAAGCAGCCATACTTTGTTGATTTCGCTTTTTATTTTGCAAGAAAGCAACTAATATATATAAAGAAATAATAAATATGACCATTGACATTGTGTATTATTTTTATCCCTGGATTTATTCATAGCCTTCAGCCGTTTTAGCAGACACTGACCTCTTATCCATCATGATCTTTTATAGAAATCCAAGGCAAGTTTATAAAAGTGAATAATAAAAAAAAAATCCCTTTCTACACTGTGTCGCTGAAATATTTATATTCTTCAATACCAAGGCTTTCAAACCCTGTTGAGGGAGGGGCGGGGGGCGGCGGGGATGTGGGGTAAACCCAAATGGACATTCGCGAGACTCCTAGCCTTCAGCACCACACATTCCGGATTTATAATATTTTTAACACATACATGAAAGAACTTGAGTGATAACTAAAAACCCGTATAAATATTTCTTTGCACCAGTCAGGAACTTGCACTTCTTGGACCAGCTTTCAAGAAAAGTCAGGAGGGGCGTTTGAAAGGGCGCATCTCGTTCCCCAACTGTAAAACCCAGCATCTAACTATACTTGGATTTAATCCAGCGACACATAGACAGGAGTTCGCAAAAGGGCATAATCGGTTTCCGCAAACACGCAGAAATGTCTCGGCGCTCTTTCTATAGCGTATTCCGAATTATAAATACAAAAAAAAGAAGCTATTTTGGTTCCACTTTGCTATATACAGTCACACATATAAATCCACATTTGTTCGTTTTTATTGCTGAGCTTTTATGCTAGTGTAGCGTAGCCAATTCCAAAAGAATAGCATTTGCTTGGCTTGTTTCAATATGATTTTCAGGAACGTTTCCAAACAGCAAAAAATATGTCAAGGTTAGCGTGATAGTATGTTGTATAATAAGTAAGAAAAAAAAAATGAAACAAAAGGGAGACGCCGAGACTTTCATTCACAGCTACGTTTGTAAATCGATATGACTCCCAATTTGTAATCTGTTGCTCCTCACAGGAAAAAAAAGAAGAAGAAAAGCTGTTTGGTTCATTCGTTTTCAGCTGTTTGCCGTCGAGCATGGTTATATCGAACAGGATTTTATGGACTGCAGACATTTGTCTAAACCACCGCGTTGTTAAAGATGCTTTCCAATGAATTTCACAATTTATGAAAATGTCAAGTCTGTCATACTTTAAGTGCAACTCGTGTCAACAAACATTAGCAGAAATGTTCAACAGGATGTGTTTTAAAAAAAAAACAAAAAAAAAAATGAAAAGCTAGCCAGGAATGCATTTTGTGGTACATGGCATTTAAAGTTGCTGGCACAAAGCGACGTTTTAACACACTTCCAAGCCAACACGCAGAGTCCGTCTGTTCATTTACTGACGATTTAGATCATAATAAACGGACATTCTGTGCCACCCAGATGACCACATGAGGGTGGTTTTCTTTTGACGCTGCTTCCTGTCATGGTTTCTACCATTCAGGGAGGTTTTTCCCATCACAACAGTCACAAACGGGCTTGTTCATTAGGGATAAACTCAGAAAGGACAAGGTTATAAGCACTAAAGCCATGAATTCAACTTTATCCCTGTTAAGCAGCTTTGAGACAATGCCCATTGTTAAATCAGAATTGAAATCAGGCAACGATGCAATAAATTACGACTGGAATCCAGTAAAAACTGAATTGCTGTTCATTCTGTGTTAATTCATTCACATGTCAGGACCTTTATGATCTCCCTTAGACAATTTCTCCTTTACACCATAGACAGATTCATCCCGATCTCTCTTTGCAGGCTTTTGCAACTCCCCCCTGGCCGGTCTTCCCCCAAGCGCCTTTGAACTCTGCAGCTGAACTCCGCAGTCCAGAATGCTGCCGTTTTAACCTTCAAAGGTTCTCCTATGCCATTTCATTTCTTACCCCACTCTATCTACATGGAGCTGCTCACTTCAGATTTAAACACTGATATTAGTGAGAAAGTCATAAATGTACTAGGCTTCAGCAACGTTAAAGCTGAACCTAACTCAGCATGTTTAATACACAGCCAATGGTTATTGGACAACTGACCCTAAGAATCATATGTTCCTTGTGAACATCCCATTTCGTAATCTGTCCCCATTTCTTCCTCGGACAAAACCTAGAACTGAATATGTCATATTTTAAAATAGATTTTTTTTTAATAGTAGACTTTGATTATGTGAAATGTAATTCATTTGAACAGGAAAAACTACAAACCAATAAAATACGCCATTGTGTGGGAGGTTTTTTTTTTGCACACAGAAAAGTATCGAAACAAGCATTACACTACTAAATATTTGAGAACTAACTTAAATTTGATTATAATGAATATAACCGAAAGGAGAATACTACATTTAACATAATTATTGTGCAAAACAACCTCAAACTGTAAACAAAAGATATAGCCTCGAGTCTAGAACAAAAGCTTTTTAAGCTACACAAATTGTAATTTAAATGCGCACAGCAAATTGGACTGCTTTCTTTTTCGGTAAAAGTGGCAGGTTTACTTGGTTTGCTGTACTCTGTGTATTGAATTGGATGAAGCGGTGTTTTCAGGTGACGAATGAAACCTGTAGTGGAAAAGTGCTCTCTTGAACTGGCCATGTCTTGAAACTTTTGACACTACATATTGCAAATTTGTTATAGCGTCATAATAATTACGTGTTTCCTTATTATTGCAATAACTTCCACCGATTTTGGATGTCTGGGTCTCCAAAGTCAAGGGAAAAATGTACTTCTAAGCACATCCAATGGCATCCTACACAATTGCGTGTCTACAATATTGTGGTAACGTTTTTCAGAAGAACCACATATGTTCAGGTGCTCCAATATTTTTGTCCATTTACTGAATTTATAGATGACTTTGAATGTCTTCTGTAAGTGAGGGTCTGCCAAATACAACAAATGTAAATACAGAGACTGCCAATGTATTATAGGTACATCAATGTCGGATGTATTTAAAAACCTAAAAAATTTAGCGAATGCATGTGCACACGTATGTATACACCCCCACACAACCAGGGCCTGTTCCCATCCCATATTTCACTTTCCCCCTTAAGGACCACAGTACTCCATTATACATATGTTGGAAGCATGTTATCCACCAGTGATTTGTCATTCTCTCAAGCACACCATACATCTGACCTCATTTTAAGTTCTAGGCTACACAAGGGCAGTATGTAGTGTGTGTGCAAACCGCTGCAAGGGATTCTGAGGCCACATCTGTACCTTCTACCCCATTCGTGCTCCTATATTCTTCCGCCTCCCCTCATGAATAATTCTAGGCATGCAGTCCATCCTCACCCACCTTTCCCGATCCATCCATCAACAATGGACATGTTGAAATATTTAGTGTTTATGGGAAATCTGCTGAGCCATAGCCTTATGCCCTGTCTGCAACCCAGTCCGTGTCTGGGCTTTACGAGTGTCTGATATGGCCTTCCAAACACACACACACACACACACACACACACACACACCTGCTCCACTTTCCCTTTTTCCTAGCAATATTTACATTCTAGCATCCACTGCATCTCTTTGTGTGTGTCTCTCTCTCTCTCTCTCTTTTTGTCCATCCCACAGACTGCTACCTTATCATCAGTAGCCATGCATTAAGAGGGTAGATCTGCTCAGAAAACCTCGAACACACAGTCTGAACAGTGCAAACGCGTCTCACAGGCACAAACAACACTGCCACTCACACCCAAAAAAACAAACAAAAAAACCCACCACAACACATATGGGCCCACCAGAGCGAGTTGCTAACAGGTTAACGTCTCCTTGCTAGCTCTCCGTAGCTACTGAAGCAGGTTTTACCATTTAGCTCAATAAACATCAATTTTACCTGCGAGGCGCCCGTGGATGCTTCAGCGAACGACAGTTTTTCGCTTTTGCCGTTCATCATTTCCATTTGTATGTTTTATGAATCCAGCCACGGATTATAAATGAAGCTAATTAGGTATTAATTAGTCTCTAGTTGTTGGTGTGTTCATTGTTTGCGGTGATTGTTAGTCGCACTATGCTTTTATGCAGCAGTGGGGAGTAAAATAAGCAGCAATCCTGCTGGGATTTAAACCGCCTCCCCACCCCCACCTTCCTTCCCTCCTTTTCGCGTCCTTCTCCTAAATCTTTAGTCATGCTTCCGTTCCTGGGGAAAAGCAATCAGACAGCAGCCATCTGACTACAGTTAATGAACACTCACTCTAGCCACGATGCTGCATGCACTGAAGACAACCATACACCGTTTGCCGGTGTGGGAAAACTCTTCACTTTCCATTTCTTTGACATCTTCCTAGTATGAATTGTTTTGAAAACTATAGGTGACACTTGGTTTCCCTGACAAATTCTGTTCATGCCAGATGTGAAGAGCATAGTTATGATTGTAATCCAAATCCACTGAAAAGAAACCAAACTCTGTTTCAGTATAGCACAAAGCCATCCATCTGAACACTGGTAAGTTGGTAGACATTTTGTTTTGTCATAGCCTGGCTCAATTTATAACCGTCTCTGTCACAAAAGCCTTCACTGTCACTTTTTAACCCGATTAAACTCGAGCGATCTGGTTGAAACCTCTGTAAATACATTACATAGCTGACACTCATCATAGTAAAAAAAAAAAAAGGAAAAAAGTTTAAACGCTGCTGCAAAAAGCGATAAAAAGCCCAAACGAGTATTTACCAAAACATCTGATATCCCGACATCAAGAAAACATCAAACTTAAAGCCCGATGTTTACTATATGGACTAAACTATAGGGACATCAGACCTGTTCCAGCACAACAAATCCTCAAAGCAAGCTTCATGCAAATATGGAAGATGGAATGGAAAACCTAAAGTTGCCCGGATGAATTGGAACTTAATATCTGGCCTTTAGACATCAAGATATAAATAACGTCCTGGCAGCAACAAAAAAAAAAAATGTCTGAGGATCATCTCTAATACATTTATCTCAGGAGATTAATCAAGAAACATATTTAATATTAATTTTGGATGATTACATTTGGCATGCAGGAATCAACATCATTCCCAATACATCTACAAACACTTATCTCACAACAGCAGGAGAGATCATTTCGATGCTGAACTGTAATCAAAGTCAACGGTGTATGTTTGCTATGATTTGAGTGTGTGTTCGAAAGACACTGCGTTGTGTCCAGTCATAGTGTCCTGATCACTGGCATGCATTTACCATTGTGTAATTTAAAATAATAATAATAATAATACAGAAATAATAAATCATTTAACCTAGGGAGCATCTAAAGGCAATGTTGCTAATACCTTATATGACTTAAACACTCTCTGAAATCACTCTGGTGATTTCCATATGGCTGTGTGGGTCTGTGTTTTGCATCAGCCTTGAATATCAGGGGCGTGTGCAGCTGTTGTGCCCTAACAAATGCACATACCACAACTTCCTTTGTAAAAAAAAAAAAAAAAAAAAAGCAAGGTTATAAAATGAGCACAATCATTAAAGATGACCCCCCCCCCCCCCCCCCCCCCGCTCAGAGACGAGCATGTTGAGGTAAGTTTTACTATAGGGGGGCGTGTAGATCATACTTCTATGTAACTGTGAAACAGCCTGGGGCAGGGAGGGGATTACAGGAGGTCGGAAAAAAGATCCTGTTTTCCAGCCAAGGGGGAGGAACGTGTTAACACACACACACACACACACACACACACACACACACACACACAAACATGTGTGTTCTCATTTTATCAGAGCCTCTCCAGGCAAACATAGGGATAGAACAAACCTCATTAACCTGGACAAAGGGATCTTAAATCTAGCTCTAAAAAAAAAAAAAAAAAAAAAAAAAAAAAAAAAGGTGGGTGATATGCACACAACACACAAGTACAGCATTCAGGTTTACACACAACAAAAGACAAGACAATAGAGATAACAATCCAACAGTGATTGAGATCAGGTCACACCCAGTTTAAACAAATAACCTGCTTAACTCCATCTGAGGACTTCAGCATAAATTCAGCAGGAGAAGGAGTAAAAAAAAAAAGTCTTCTTTCGGTACTTTTCAAAACCTGATTGAAATGAAAAAGGGGGGGAAGAAACCTCTAATGAGAAGAGGACATCATTCACAACACACAAAGATGCCGGTAGTAAAGAAGAAACCCATCTTTTTTTTTTTTTTGCCCAGATGTTAGACACAGCCCCAGTTCTCAATACAGAACATGTATTGACATCCAACATAAACGACTACCTCTATGTGAGAGACTCTGTATTTTCTCACTCGCACACTTGGAGAGACCAACCGCTGACAGTTTGTCGTTCCCACCACATTGTTAGATGCGTAGAAAGAATGCTTTGGTGGCATTAAACAAACGGTAGAAAGTTCCAAGTGTGCCCTACTGACTACCGATATTTCAATACAGGGCCGAGAGTGAGTATATGTGTGTTGTAGAGTTGCCTTTGCGTGACCGCGGGATAGTTGAGAGCCCTGTGAAAGACAGTGTCGTGTGCAGGCGGTCCTGCTGGGGCGAACGGCTCCACTTTGCTCTGTGCACAGCAGGATCTCGCTCTGAGCTGTGGAGTCAGAGCTGTCACGCTGAACACAGTTCCTCAGGCCTGTTTCCTTGCGCAGCAGGAGAAACAATATGAGAACCACTGAAACACTACGGAAAGAGGAGAGTGCTTAACAGAAGAGCGCATGCTAACTACGCTCTGTGTGAACTTAACAACTCGTTCCTTTCTAGTTTAAAAAAAAGAAAGACATTTTTCGATTTTTTTCTTGGGGGGGGGGATTAGAATGAATGGAATGGCAGTGTATTAAAACACTAGTTTAGTGCTCACTGGTTTGTGAACCTGAAACCCACTCATTCTGACCTTATTACGCTCAGCGCTGTAGGAGAGTCAGAGTCTGGTCTCTCGTTGAGCTCCATGACATCTAGTGCAAACACTTAATAAAGACTTCAGGAGTAATATATTTTGGTTTTGATCACTGAATTATGCTTGGGAGATGCGCGGGACTTCTTATTGTTTCCTGTCGCTAATTGACGAGAGGATCGTCTGCGACACGGAAGAGAGGAAGGAAGTTGTAGCTGCTTAGAAGTCAGTTGTAAGCTGAATTCGCTAGGTTTGGTTTGGGTGGGTATTCGTCAAGTCACGATGAACCGTAAATAAAAGTATACAGGCTGAACCTGACGCCGATTGAATTAGTGCAGTGGGAAGTCGCCGTGATAAACAACGTGTCATTTTCTTCACTTAAGTCTCTGTTCTTATTTCGACAGAGAGATATTCGGGGGCTTTATTAGTTTGACAGAAAGGTAGATGGAAGTAAGATGCATCAGTGGAAGATGTCAGACAGGTTTGTATAAGATGTTAAAAATAAAGCCACTTTTGTTGGGGAGACTTAAAGCTGCAGATGCCACGTTTTCCCAGAGACATTTAAATCGCTGTAATTTGTTGCCGATTCCTCACACCATCATCAAACTTCCCAAGACGAGTTCACTATTCAAAGCTGCAATCTCCGGGTCATTGTATAACTCTTTCTATTTCTCTCACATTTCTCACACAAACACATGCATGTTTTTCTCTCTCTCTCCATCACTCTCTCTTTCTCTTCATCTTTCATATGTATGTAAGTGTGTGTATGTATGACTTTCATTTCAAGCTATTACGTTTCACAAAGCTACACCTAATAAAACATTCAGATTTCCAGTTAATAATAAGTAAACTTAAAATTTGCGTCTTCATAATGTACACAGATCTTATATAAAGAAAAAAGTTTTTCTTCATTTTCATAATAGATGTGTCCCATTCACTCTAATATCAGTCATTCATTCATCTTCTAACGCTATATCCGATCTGTCCTCGGGTCACGGGGAGCATGTGCCTATCTCAGGCGTCTTTTGGCATTAAGGCAGGATACACCCTGGATGGAATGCCAACTCATCGCGGGGCACACACACACACACACACACACACATTCACTATGGACAATTTTCCAATGTGCCAATCAACCGGGAGGAAACCAGAGAACCCGGAGAAAAAAAACCCTGACGGGGAGAACATGCAAACTCCACACACACATGGCCGAGACGGGAATTGAACCTGGACCCTGGCGGTGTGAGGCGAACGTGCTAACCACTAAGCCACCGTGCCCCATTCGCTCTAATATCAAACACTCCAAATATTTGTTGGATCTACATTTTACATTCTACAATTATTTTGTGGATTTTCGTTGGACTGACCTCAAAGCTTAAGCAACCCTGTGTGGATTTACCTTCTAATGATTCAAAATTCATGTGAAATGCTGCTGTGGCACAGAGCTGGTACAACAAAACACTGGGCCAAATCATGCACGATGGCCAAGTTTGCAGCCAAGTTCAAAAACAGGTGAACATGGGGTTAAATGAATGAATGAATGAATTAATTAATTAAATGTTTTTCATTTCAGTTTTCATTTCCTTGTTAGATGCCCTTAATGTCACATTTAAACTTTGTGTATTTCCAATGAATGACAAATGTTTTAAACCAAAATTAGGAGCAGGTTTATAGAAAAAAAATAAACGGGTAAAAAGGGAAGCAGACAGAGGAAAGAGAAGGGGATGTGGGAGGAAAGAAGCTTTCGAAGAATGTGAAAGAAGAGGTTTTTTTTTTTCCTCGTCCCCTGGAAATTCACTTTGGATCTGAAGAATGACTCAGATCCACAGCCATGTTCTCTCCCTCAAACTCTCCTGTCTACCTGCTTAATAAAACCAACCTTCAGCCACGTCTGGAGTGTCTAGTACGCCACTTCTAAATTCCCTAGATCACCCCGCAGCTCCGCCAGTCTAAATTCAGCACAGCAGTCTCTCTGTGATAGGCTCTGTCCCAGCCAGATGGCTGATTTTATGATGTGGCAGGAAAAGGTGATGTGCATCACAAAATTGTGTTTTTGCTGAGCCTTTGCTAACAAATCATGGAGAAATGAGTAGAATACACAGAAAATGAGTAGAACGTACAAGATACTTGTCGGGACAAACATGACATCATGGGGTCAAGTAAGCCAGCATTATGGTGTGGCTGGAGCAGATTCCCGAGAACTTACCTCCACAGCTCTAATGAAGGTTTTAAGATAGCAGACTCACAACACAGGGGAAATCTGACATAATTTTAATCAGCACTTGCATCATCTACTGTAGCGTGTTCTATTCACACTCAATGCCATTGTTATGAAGGTGGGGAAAAGACGGACACGCCTCGAAAGTAAATCGGAGAATATATATTGGAGATGATTGCCAAAGCGATTACCAGCGCGTTCAATTCAACCAATATCAAATTTAGAACGGCTTTTAAAAAAAAATAAATAAATAAATTCTCAGATCTAGGAAATCTGGCAACAGAGGACAAATCTTTGATATGTTAGGAACGCTCACAGTGGGCACAGGCTCCATTCCCACCTCATCTCCTTCCTCCCTGCGGAACTAACATGCCTCTTGTCCAGGAAACTAAAGCCATCTGTTGTTTGTTTAGATGCACGCAGTGTATTTCAATGGGTGTGAGAATGGGTGTGTGTGCGATGGGGAGGTGTATGTGGGACTGACACAGAGAATATGTAAATGATATGTAAAGTGCCCAAGGGACTTTGTGTGTGTGCATAAGCGCAGATCTACGTCCTAATATACAGTATCTGATTGTTTCTTTTTCCCCAACTCAGATCAGGCTGAAGACACAGCTGGGGGGAATTTGATAACTGTGTGTTAAACTCATAAAAGAGCCAGGTCGTGGTTTGCGTAAACAACGACGACAATCGTGTGCAAAGAACTGCGTCTGATCATCACTTAAAATGCTACGGGGATCAGGGCCACGCACAAACAAACTTTTAGATAATGATGCTGCCACAGAAAGCATGTTTTCCATGCATGCCTAACCCGGGGACTGTCACACACTCTCATGTGCTGCCAGCCTCCAGTGTGAGCACAGCATACGGATATGGCAAACCATCTGAGTTCACTCAGGTGTGTGCGTCTGCGCGCGAGTGCACTAACAACTGCTCTCCAGAGAGAACGAGAGCTTTTCTTAAACCGAGAGCTTCCAACCTCGCTCTAATGCTCCTCATCACAACTTGCCTCACTGAAAATGCAAGGTCATGACCTTAGACATTAGACCAGGCCCATCGGCTGAATCAGGATTGATCGGTTTACACGATTTATTCGCCTACAGCAATACTGAGCTCCTCTCCAGTGGGTCTCTGAAAGCATATTAAACCTCAGGATGAGCTCTCATATTCTTACAAAAGCTGATTAGTCACAGCACGAACAGCGCTTCGGAAAGGAATCATCGTCGTCGCCGTCAAAAAAGAAAAATCCTTCCCCCCTCAACCCGTCTATGAATGTTTATTTCCTGATTAAGTACAGAGGAGGTATTGTGGAGAAATTGCGTCACGACGTGCATGCACGAGATGCTTACAGGCAGCACCATGAGCTTGCATGCATTTGTCTGAACTGCAATTCTACTGTAAGAATTCTAGACCATTAAAAAAAAAGGAAAAAACGGGTGACCGCACTGTATTAACATCAGTCACGACTTAAGACCTTGTGCTTAAACCAAACAGCCTACAATCTAAACTAGTGCCCATTCATTTACATGCTTTTATTTGGAAAAGAAAAATAATAAAGCAGTAGAGTAGAAGGCGGGTTCATCCTTTATAATCAGTACATGAAGGAATATATGAAGTTTCACAAGAGCTTCCATCATGAAATTATAATAATCATACCATAAATGTGATGGGAAAGAGAAAGGAACAGAAAAAAACAGCAACAAGTCAAATCGACTCATTTCAGGTCTAGTTCAAGATTAATAGAAGAGTGAATTGCAAAAAGGTATTTAAAAGAGACTCACACACACACACACACAACACTTACCGAAAAGGACACAGGCTACAATCAGCAACTGAATCTCCATCGTGTCTCAGTGCTGCTCCACTCAAACTTCCTTCTCCTTCCAAGGCAATAATTCCTCCACCGAGATTTCAGGCTTCCAGGCGGAAAATGTCGCTCCTGGTCTATAATATCCGTGCGTGTGTGTGTGCGTGTGTGTGTGTGTGTGTATGGCACTATATACTCTCCTTTAGGTAAGGTTATATCCAGTCTAATGTCATGTCCTTGTTTGGTTTCCCTTTAAACACAGCGCGTGTGGAAAACGCTACAGCTGCTGCTTGCCCACGCCGGGGAGCAAACAAACGGCACCTTGTTGGAGGAGAAAAGAAAAAAAAGAGAAAAAGAGAGAAAGTGGATGATGAATGACAGTCTCGGATGCCAGTCCTCGATTGTCAAATATTGTCCTGAATAGCTAGAAGATGCCTTTGCAGTTCGCCGCCGTGTTCCCGGCTCAGCCGCAATAATCAGTGCGTGCGTTCGGCGAACGCATGTGTGTGTGTGTGTGTGTGTGTGTGTATATTTATTTATATATAAACGGGCGTGCGTGTGCGCGTGCGTTTGTATGGAGATGCTCCTCCTGCGAGGCTTCACCTTCAGCAGCAGAGATGTGAAGAGGAGAAGGAGGAGGAGGAGAAGCGCCCACCTAAGGTCGCACAAGCCATTTTCTCATTGAAGACAGGGAAAAAAGGAAACGTGTGTATGTATATATATATATATATATATATATATATATATATATATATATATATATATATATAAATCGTTGATTTGATCCTATAATTTTCAAGAGCGCGCTCCTCACGCCGCAGTGCTTTCCCCCTACTCAATCCGGGATTATCCACGGGATCGCGCTCACTCGATGGCCCCGAAAAGCGCGTTCTTTTCCAGGACACGAAAAGCCAGATAATAATAGCTTGATGAACAAAAACAACAGTTTATCAACCGCTCAAAAAAAAACATAACACGAAATGTTTATATTACTTTGTTTGTATAAACACGCACCGGTTCCTGTTAAATGCCGGGAGATATGTTTAGGCAACCACCTATAAGAGCCTTTTTTTTAAAAAAAAAAAAAAGAAAAAAAAAACAGTGCGTCCTGTTTTTAATTTATGCTTGTAAATTTGTACCTGTATCCGCCGGTTTTAAAAACAATTCTCTTCTCTCTCTCTCTCTTTTCCCGAACCTGAGCGACTGCAGTTTATAGTCCTCATATTTCAAAACCCAACAAGCCCCTCCTGCTCAACCGGTTAATCCGCCTCCTGGGTGGTGCTTTCGTGTAAGCCCCGCCCACACTTCAAAAGTATGTGTTTTTCACCACGCCCCCTAAGTCTGTAGAATACAATAGGGGGCAGGTTTGTAAAATCCCATTTCTTAAAATGCATTAGGTAAAGCACACAATAATATAAAATGAAATTAATTGCAATTTTTCATTGATAGTGAAATAGTTCTTGTAAGCACATTTTCTCAATTTTTTTCCTATATTGATGCTTTGGCAATATTGTATGAAAGGAATCAAACCATTGTTGTAATAAAGTACTTTGAAATTGTAAAAGTGAAAAAAACGGCTGTGTGTCTCCAGGGTATTGTATATATCTATGTATATACAATATGTTATCACACAGTTGTCATCCCATCAACTGTAAATCGCAATATAACGAATCCCAAAAGTACATAAAACATAGATACAGGAGCGGATCATAAAGGGATCATGGTTATACGATGTTTGGGTGAACTAAGATGTTTGGATGCTGTCGTCCACCCACCCTGATGCTTTAACCCAGGTTTGTTGACAGTGGTTTGGCAGGCCACCTCTTACACCAGAGATCTCTTTTTCTTTCTGGTTTCTGGTTTACAGTGCTAGTTTTACTGGAATCCCTACTTGTGCCTTGTTTGCACTGTACAATGTGTTTAATTTTTTTTATGTAACAACAAGCATACGTAATAATCCTTAGTTGTTTTTCTCCCTGCTGCCTTTATAATCCCCCTTTCTCTCCCACTCTCTGTTAAGTTAAACATGCTATTTAGGTACCAGTGATAAGTCCCTTTAATTCTAATACCATACCTCTGAATGGAGTTCTCTCGGCCAGAGACCACTCTATGCATCTGATGATGGTTTCACATGAACATCCTAAATATCAATAAAGTTACTAAGCAACTCAAGATCTTTGAATATACATATATTGGACTGTAATTAATATAAACAGTCTAAACCAGTAGATCAGGTCAGAAATATGCATGAATAGCCCTGTATCTGAAGACCCACCACTCAACAGGACACCTGATGTGAAACAGCAATGGTAGTACTGTAATGGATGGACATTCGGTGCTACTCGGATGAGACTGAGCTATTTTTGAATTCAGTTCCTCTCACAAACCATCTCGTAAAGTTTTTTTCCTCACTACTGTTGAAACTGGCTTGCTCGTTAGGGAGAAAGCTATAGACACTAATCATATAGGCACTAACATAAAAAATGAAAACTTTATAACGTGTTTATCTCTGTAAAGCAACTTTGCCATATAAAAACAAAAAATCGAAAGCGAACAATAAAAGCAAAGAATAAAAGATAAAGCAACCTTAGTATTTTATTAACTGCTTAACCACAACCTAAAATTCAGTTATAAAGTTAGATAAGACATTATAAATATGTAAACATTATACATTATATAGACATTATATACTGGTACCTTTATTATCAGTCTCATACCACTTCCACTGGCATACCTTCACCTGCAAACAGTGAAACAGTGCAAACAGTGAGGACAATTCCACACAAGGTCAACAGCACCTGCCAATCTCCCCAGATAAAATTAAAGTAGATGAAAGAGGATATGAGCAGATTCTGGCATGGTGATGCGATGATAATGTCATCTGAGAGGTCATTCTACCTTATGTGCACCCGGACAATAGGTTGTGCACCTAATCATTACCAGAAATGAATCATCCTATATGATGTTGGGAGTAGGACAGGGAGGACAGTATAACAGTGAATATGTGCTGGTTGGTTGATTTAAATGAGATTAATATAAGACTGAGCTCATGAAGACTAATGGCTCGAAGTTTATGGGAGAAGTTCCTCCATTTTCATTTCACTAATTTGGTCTTAGTCCATGAGAGAAATAGTGCAACAGCAAAGCATTTCAACTATGACAAGGTGCAATCTGTGTCAAAGAGGGCAACTGAAGAATGGATGTGTTTGCAGTATTTTATTTGACCTTAGATGCTATGAAGTGTGATCAAATGTGTGACATAAATATTTTGTAACAGTCTGCAGGGAGGTTCATGTGGTTCGACAGGAAGAAGCGGGTCAGTATTTTACAGTGTAAAAAGAATGAGGATTCATTTGGAAGAACTTGTATTGCTTCTTGTCAGACGTCTTTGTGTTTCCAATGCATGACCTTGAGTGGGGATTAGTCAGAGATTAGCTAGTACTCCAGTGTCCTTATGAGAAGTATGAGCAGTATCGAAACAGGTAAGTGATTTTTCAACTCTAAGGTAGAATGTTGTAACCCAAACGACAGCAAATGCTTTCATAATTCCGTACTCCTTCCTTAAAGCTCTCTTATGCTGAGAATGCCCAGCTGTTTCTGAGGAAATAATAGGAAATGGGTGTGAGCGGTCCAGCTTTAAGATTCTGATAACCTATGAAAAATAGGAAATATCACGTTGGATTTAGGAAAACCTTTACGGGCTCCCATCTTTGTCTGTCTTCTCTAAACGGACTACATTTTGCCATTACTTTATTGAATCAACAACTGTGCCCTAGGATTTTTGTGAGTCAAGCAGCCTCTGACTCTGACATCCTGGTGGTGGGTAAAACCTGGAATGCACCCAACCTCATTAATGTCTATTGCCAAATAAAAAAAAAGCCCTTCATCTGCCAGGCCAGGTGAATGAACCATCGAGTTTCTATACAGCACCAGGTCTATTAAGCCTTTGAAGGAGACAAAAGCAATAGAGGTCTACATCCAGAAGGCACAGAGCCAGGATTTGATTTGGTTCTCAGCCTACCAGCATTGACCGGGATTTGTTTTTCTGCTGCTATATTGACTACAGACAACTGAACAAGGTCATTATCAACTATTATTACTCACTTCTGCTGCCACGCTGAGGACATGCATGCTGAACTACAACATCCTTACAACCTTATTTGTATCCAGGTAAGAAATGGATCGCCTTTATTTGTCACGTATACATTACAGCATAGTAAAATTCTTTCTTCGTATATCCCGGCTTGTTTGGAAGATGGGGTCAGAGTGCATGGTACAACGCCCCTGGAGCACAGAGCTAAAGGACCCAAGAGCTTGGTGATAGCAGAGCTCGAACCCTCAGCCTTTCGATCGATAACCCTGCACCTTAACCACTGAGCTGCCCGTCAAAGCTTTCGCTATTATTATGCCTCACCATAATGACCTTATGCTGTATGACCTTGCCAACATTCTGTTCAAGTTCCAGTTCTTCATCAATAACTTCCATGCTGCTCTGCATGGGTGTATTGAGGTCAGACACAGATGAACAGTACTGGCTAGGTTATAGCTAGGTTAATCATATAGCAATTGCAGATCAAGCTGGAGGTAAACCGCAAAACAGAGCTAAAAAAAAATAGCACAGAATGTTTATTTCACCAGTAATTACTTCCACCTTTCAAATATTCACCATAACAAATGACAAGTGCTTTTAAATGTACATTTATCTTTCATATTTATGGCAAACACCCTCGCGCAGAGTTAACGTAAAACGAGAGCTATAATTCCAGTCTCAGGTCTAGAAGGCCCCTAATTGCTCACGTGCATTCATCAGATCGTGAGTTTGACTCCCAGTAATGCCACTGCCACCTGTGGGTTTGTGAGACCAAGCTAGAGTGGGAAATTATTTGCAGCAAAACAAGTTAAACATTGGCATATGTGAGTTCATGAACGTGCTTTCCACTGTGTGTATGTTACACATCCCTTTGACACAGCATGAGCAGCAGTTAGAATAGACATAGTTGCCAGGCTTCAAATGTGTTGTCGGAAGCATATGATTGGTAGTTGTCTGAGAGGAGAGAACTGGGGAATGTGCCAAGTGTAAAAGTAGGGAGAAAATCAAGAGAAAAAACAAAAACACTTGAAAGTGTTCTTGAAAGTGGCAAAAAATTGCTTACATGTTTCACAGGATTGTTCATTCGTGGTATTTTGGTTGAACTAAAGAGATTTTCTCACATTGTTTTTTAAAGCAGTTTGCATTAATACACTGAGATATTTGATCATCTGATTAGCAAGTCAAAAATAGAGACAGTTCTACATTTATCATCAAGCATTTTATTTGCCACATTTGCAATTTGTGAAGCGTTTTGGGATGCCCATTTGCTCTTAAAACAACCGCCTTTGCTTGAGACATTTTAATGTAAAATAAAAATAAAAAATGTGAAAATTTCTTTTCATTTTTCACAGTTGTTTTTGGAGAGAATATGAATGAATGAGATATATAAAACTTTATGGAGCTATTTTACTGCACAGTTTGTGTTCTCAGTGCTAGGATCGGCAACTGTGTAGGCTTTCAAATATAAAATGCATCTAACTGCTGTGAACATCCTCGAAGAAAGTATAAAAGATAATTGCTTTTCAAAAAAAAAATACAAAAACAACAATAACGCAAAAAATAAACATTCTTTTCTAGCTTCTAGCCTTTTTCCATTTCCCATTAATTTCCCCCTCTGTCTCTCATCAGAGCATTGTAACCCAAACCGTTTTTTTTTTTTTAATTCCATGAGTTTCTGTCATCTTTTTCACCCTTTACAATGATAGACTGGTTAATTCATTCTCTTATAATATGTGATCTCTTTGATGAACTGTTTCATAAGTAGTACATTGTACGTAGTACAATTTTCTTTCTCTCTCTCTCTCCCCCTCTCTCTCACTCTGTCGAACACACATGCATTGATAATGGATGAAATACATAACAAAGCATGCCACGGATAGAAGGACATTGAATACCAACACCAATTAAATCAAATTATGTATATGCAGAGCTTTTATCAACAGACATTAGTCAAACCAGAGGCAAGCAAACAAGTCCCTGAGCCAAACCCCTTGTCTTTTAGGAAACACTGGGTAGTCAGGGTATGAACACACAATTCTACAAGTAGATATAAATGAAAACAAATGTTAAATGTTTTGAAAAGCTCCGTAGGAACCGCTAAATAGCAGCCCTGGGTTTCAGTACAGAACAATTATTACTATTACAGCACCAGCAGTAATTAGGTCTATCCTACTAAAGCAAGAGTGAGGCATAACATGTATTGCTATAATGCAATGCTTAGACTATGCACAGCAGAGTCCCAAGTGCAGAAAGAGAATCGTTATACATCCAGACTGTCATCAATAAGCATATATTGACCTTTTTAACAAGATCTGCCCCATCAGTACCATAGCTTAGGCTGAATACATGAATTTCATTTGGCTCTCAGTGATTAGAAATGCAGTTTCGACTATACAGGCATTAAATATCAGACTGTTTGGTAATTGTTACTCTTAAGATGTTGGGCTTCTGGACAGAAAGTCGCAGGTTCGAGTGCCAACCAAGCTATCACTAGTGGGCCCTCGAGCAAGGCCCTCAACCAAGCCGTTAGAGTTGCACAAGTCAGGAAGGGAAGGAGGGGCATCCAGCATAAAACACACACCAAATCCAATATGCGGTCCAGCCCTGATGGGAGAAGGCGAAAAAATATATAAATATTTAAAACTTATAGCAAGGTGAACAGTTAAGCAAAATGATCGAGATAATAAATATCGTAGTCACAGTAGAAGCATAGATTAAACACATTTTAATTGAGTAATTGTTATTAAAACAATGAGCGAATAATTTGCCTCACCAGCACTAGCTACGTTTTTTGACCGCATAGTCTACAGCAGGGGTGGGCAAACTACGGCCCGGGGGCCACATCCGGCCCGTTGGTCCTTTTAATCCGGCCCGCTGAACTGCTTCGGCTTCTTTGCAGCACCAGAAGAAAGTATAACCGCACAGCATCGCTGACATTGTTTTAGTACGCTCAGTGTTAAAAATGAAGGAAAAATACAGCCATTTTTTTTGTTTCTTTTCCTTAAATAGCATATCCTTATTCTTTTGGTAGCGTAATGAACATGATATCATTTACCGCTTTTTACAAGTGGAAAAAATGTATATTGAACATAACAATGTTCAACGTTATTGTTGCTTCGACCCACGAACACACCTCAGGTTTCTCATGTGGCCCTTTGGAAAATATAATTGCCCACCCCTGGTCTACAGGCAACCGATAAAGGACTTGTGACAAGGTACGCATACTGAACTATAAAGTCCTTACAACCTTATTTGTATCCAGCAAAGAGATGAGAAGAGTCAGTCTTTCACTCCATCTATGCATTACAAATACCTTATGTTCTTGTCAACATTCTGTCTGTGTTCCAGTTCTTCATCAATGACTCTTCTATGCAACGCTGCAACGCTTTATTGAGGCCAGACACAAAAAAGCAGCACTGAATAGGTTAACTGACCAACAATTGCTGGTAAAATAGGAGCTGACATGCACAAACAAAGATGGAGAAAGCTAATGCTAATGGATGGATTCAATAGTATTTTATTTTGTAGATCAATTTCTATCGCTGAAAATAAAATGTTTCTACATTTACAGCATTTGGCAGACGCTCTTATCCAGAGCGACTTACAACTGAGCAATTGAGGGTTAAGGGCCGTTGCTCAAGGGCTACCTACCCACTAGTGGCAGCTTGGTGGTGGTGGGTTTTGAACACATGATCTTCCGGTCCAGAATCCAACACCTTAACCGCTGGGCAACACCACCTCACTACCTTTTTCTTTTTTTAATTAATTACCAATATTAATTTCCCCAGATATGTCAGCAAATAATCAGTATGTCCAATATTAGAGAATGACTTTGAGACCAGTATCCAGGTGGACAGATCTGTATCCAGTATCCAGTGAGCTCCTATATCAGGTTGCTACTATCCTGATTGATTTTGGTTGGTAATGTTTTTTTTCACAACATTAGACCATTTTTGTTGGTTGTTCTATTCTCCGTGATTTGTTTATTTTATAATCGGAGAAACTTTTTTTTTAAAATCAGTTAATAAATAATGTAACAGTTTCATTTCCGTTCATATTTCCACATTGACAGCATTTGCTGGGAAGACGCAGCTGGCGTATTTTAGGATAAACACAGTTGTCTGATATTGAATTGTATACTATCTCTGTATCTCTGTATTGTTTTTGTATATAGAGTATATATATATATATATATATATATATATATATATATATATATATATATATATATATATATATATATTATTTTTCATCTGTATCTCTGGATTTTTTATCCGTCAGACTGCCATATTAAATAAGAGCATCAAAAATCATTTCACGAACATTTGCAGAATATTTACTAGTTAGCTCATGTTTACTGATGGAGTAGAAGTAGAGAACGAGATGGCTAGACCTAAAAACAAAAAACAAAATAAAAACAAAAAATAATAACCGGAAATAATATATAACAAATATAATATACTAATAATAACAATTTATTTTCAATATTAACCATGTTGACCATTTGAATAGAAAAGACGGGAAACTCGGATTTGATTTCTGACTGCAGCTCTGAGCAAACTGTGAGAAAGCAGATTTGTCCCATCAATACCACAGCAAAAGCTACGTGAGTAAACACAGGCCAGCTGGCCATTGTGCACGCCTCTGATAGCACAATGACATTCACTTCACACGTTCAGATAACCTGCAGCTGGATGAGTTTCTTTCACAGAAACACTTCTATTTATACACCGCAGATTTCTAATCTTTTCACCCGGATGGTGTGGTGCGTTTTGTGTAATGTTGTGTAGTCTTTCCATCAGGGGAAACCGACAATATTTGGTTAATGCCAGGTTTGCATGTAAATGTATTTTGATTATTTACAGTAGTCAGAGTACAAAAGTGCAGACGGCAAATTTGAGCAAACCAGAATATTTGCCTAATTTGCAATTAAAAATGATTGAATAGCAGATTACGGACTTTTAAAGCAGTTCCTGTTATAACATTTCATTAATACAACTTATCCAATCATCAGGCATTCATTCAAAAACGATTGAATGGGTTTTCTCCAGGCTTCAAGCATATGTCAATTTGATGGAAGTGCGATGAATGAATAAATGACTAATACAGGAAGTACAGGGACAGGGCTGAGAAGAAATCAGCAATCCATTGATGAAAAGAAGAGATCAAGAGATCATAGGAGGAAGGCAAATAGACAGGTAGACCAAATGAAAAATGAAGCAGCCGGTACGCTTCATATATGAAGGACGTACTACTGTCATCGTGAAAAACACTTTAATTCCACCTGACTGCTGGCTTATGTGAGCTGAGAAGAATGGAAAGTGGGTATCAGTAAATAAGCAGTTTATATTTTCTAATGCGAGGCAGCACAGGACTGAATCCAAATGCATTTGTATGGTAACACTGACCTTTATGGCGTCCTTATCCAAAAATAGACCGTGCTTTTGTTTAAATATAAATATATATCCTGTTTGATATTGATATTGAACAGATCTGTGCTTTATAACAGGGGTAAAATCTCTGTGTATTTTTTTTATTGTGTCTCATTACATTTGATTGCATTACATTTTAACTTTAGAATGTGTGGGTGATGATAGATTATTAATGTTTTTTTTTTTATTATAATAATAATTTAGCACACATTGTTCTCCAGACAGGAAGACCAATAATGACTTTCATTGACTTACTGAATTTGGCAAATTTGACATTCAGAATTTATTTGATGCTGACTTCTCACTCTCTGCCAGTGTGTGAGCAGTGTCCTTGGCCAGTTTGTGTGTGCATGTGTGTGTGTGTGTGTATGTGTCTATATGCATGCGTGTGTATATCTGTCTGTCACAAAACGAGACAGAGTGTGCCTTTCTCTCCGCTATTTCATCCCTCCTCCTGTGTGTGTGTGTGTGTGTGTGTGTGTGTGTGTGTCTTTTTTTCTTCTTTCTTTTTTTTTTAACCACTCTCCCTACTTTCCCCTCACTTGTCTTGGCTGCATTCTTTTTTGTCCTTCGTTGCTCTCTTTCTCTCATCTCCTCTCCGCTCTTTCCCATGTCTCTTGAGAGCAGTCGTATCAAATAATAAAATATATATAGAAGGCTGAGAAACAGGGAGACACAGGCGAAGGACAATTACGTAGACATTGCTTTTTGGATACACACAGATGTAGCTCATTTATAATGTAACAGCCGTGTCCTGTTCAACAAATTTCACTTATTCCAGGTCCGCGTCCACATGACACGAGGGCTCACGGATTGCTTCAACAAGTATTATATGAGCTGATGTAAATAGATAATGGGTCTCCCAGTCAGCAGATCTGTTCCTACGTGAACAACAATGTAGTTTTTGGCGCAATGTAATAGAGAGCACGCTCCACATTCCTCATCCAAACATAAATCCATTGGCGGATTGGTGTGCCTCCTTCTTTTTGAATCTATGCCAGTATAAACAACCCAGAAACTTACTAATACACTTACTAATGTCTGTTGTTTTCCTCTCGACTTCCTAAAAATGTGCAAATAAAAGAGCAATTATGCAAAACATATCGACTCTAATAGCCACCCGTAACAAAGCACTAGTGCAATTTAATACAGAACTCTCAAAATATGATGAGAGACTTTCGAACGTACAATCTTCATAATCCCTCGCTTCTATATTGTTATTATGATAATCTGGTCTGTAGTGACGGATGCACTTTGAGGTGTCTTCAGAGCTTCAGAGATCAGGCTCTGTTCTCAATAAGCCTCCGCCATGAAGGGAAGGTATATTTCCACCCAAATCTCTTTTAAATTACACACGTCAAAACACTCATCACAAAAAGAAAGTCTCTGTATATTCAAATAATATACCGGAGTTTGAGAAAAGACATATTATACATCACTCGAGTGTAAGTACAAATTTATCTCAGAGTGGTTTTTCACCTCGAGCCGTGTTTTGAGTCACCGAACATTTTCTGGCTGTGTATATTTATAATGTGATAACAGAATGCAAAGTGACCTCTTATTCTAAGCTTACAAGTAGCCAGATGGAATCACTTACATCGCACGGAAGCAGCAGCACTCTGACTCAGTGATAAAATACTACATGCCTAACATAAAATGTACATAATATAACAACGATCCATATCATTGTGTTCGTTGATTAAATGTAGATTTACGGATAAAAAAAAAAGCATACGGATTCATTTTGCAATACGACCTTAATGAAATCGTTCCTTGTGGGAAAATGTTACTGTTGTTAAAAAAAGTGGAAGTGGATGTGATAAAAAGGAGCAATGTGCAGACTCCACAAGTCAATTATAATAGCACCAAATAAACAGTAGTCAAATCGTATTTATCTGTAAAGGCATACATATATTCATTTCTATTTTTTTTTTTAAGGCTGAGTGAGAGAAACCTTTACTTATACCTTGGTAAGATGGAGTTTTTAGTAATTCCCCAAGACACTGTAGCCGTTTACAGTAAGGTGTTTTAAGATCTTAATAAATATTCGAGAGGAAGCCAGGAACAAATGTAACTATTTGAAATTAATAATACATAATGCTTCTTTAATAATGAATGAACAAGAGTAGGTATCACTTGTTCCTACAAAACATCACTAACAATCAGAAACAAATAAAGTAATGCATTGTGTGTACTCTAGATAGATAGATAGATAGATAGATAGATAGATAGATAGATAGATAGATAGATAGATAGATAGATAGATAGATAGATAGATAGATAGATAGATAGATAGATAGATAGTAATGGAATTAAAATGGTGGTGCATATGGCTGTGTGAATAGTGGAGGTGAGATAGTTCTAAGACTAAGATCTGTGTAAAGTTCAAACATAGAGATGTGCTGTTGTACAGTGTTTTTACTTTTGCCACAAACAACTTCTTGTTCGCCAACAAAGCGTATACAAAGATGTATATGATATAAGACATAAAAGTATCATACTTTTATAACGTTTGCTTATTGAGCAAATAATACACTTCGTAAGAACACATAAGTGTGAATTATTGTGAATGTTTTCGCCACATTTTATTTGCAATTCTTTTTAAGTGTAACATAGATTATATTTATTCATTCATTCATCTTCTACTGCTTTATCCGATCTTCTCTCGGGTCACGGGGAGCCTGTGCCTATCTCAGGCGTCTATTGGCATTAAGGCAGGATACACCCTGGATGGAATGCCAACCCATCGCAGTGCTCACATTCACACACTAGGGACAATTTTCCATGGGGCCAATCAACCTACCATGCATGTTTTTTTGGACCGGGGGAAACCGGAGAACCCAGACAAAAAACCCCTGAGTCACGGGGAGAACATGCAAACTCCACACATACATGGTTGAGACGGGACACGAACCGCGACCCTGGTGGTGTGAGGCGAACGTGCTAACCACTAAGGCTCCAAGATTATATTAAAGGCAATTAGTAGAACTGTTGAAGAGCCATAGTATCTTTAAAATATAGTTAAAGTACACTGCTCAGTGACTGACAAGCAATTTATGCAAACTAAAATATAATTGAATATTAGGTAAGAATACACTTAAGTGTGAATTAAATGTACTGTGACTTTGCATTCATTGCAGTGCAGTGCATTCATTGTACTTAAGTTGTAATATAAATTAGTTTTGTATGTGAACTTGTGCTTTAGTGTATTAGTCACTACCAAGAAACAAGTGCACTTCTTTGAAGCACTATGAAAACATAATGCTTTAAAATGCATGTTTAAGTAATACTCAATTAGGCATTAGCACAAAGTGCATTATTGAAACGTGCACTTAATTGTGTTGAGAAATATTGTCATTAAAGCGTAATCTACTTAAGTTCACTAAAGTGGTCTTTAATTCTAATTCTAATATATTATCTGCAAGTGTACTCAGTTTTTAAGTACACAAAAAGTCTTCTATAAAAAAGTAGTAAAGTATTCGTTTCTATTTGGCAAAATGACTATTCACTTGAAGTATTCACTTGACTATTCACACTTATTCACTTGAAGAAATATTATTGTACAATATAACATATCTACTGAGAAATTTGATAAGATATCACATACATCATACTATTTCCTGGCACGGAGTAGGAACATGCCCTCAGTCATACCTTATCCAAAGCACATCTGGCCAACAATACCGATACAGCCTTTGTCGCAAGGTCCAATCATAGCATCAAATCAGATAATGTTTGCAAGTCAGACTGCCACCTCCTTGGATTTGTTATTTAGTATTGGACATGGAGTCATTAGTCTTGAGAACAAATTGCTGATGAAGTCATTTGGACATGAGTAATAGTGAAACAGCTGTTGCATATTTGTCATTTTAGACCAAGTGGTTAAGGCTGTGTGCTAATGACCAAGTGATTTTGAGATTCAGGGCTGTCACAGAAATACCGCTGTGCAAAGCTTTTACAGCTTATGTCATTTCCTTAAGTAGATTTGCATAATAATGTGTTAGCGGTATAAAGCTTACACGATAGTTCAACTTATTGGGATGACCTCTATGCATTAACCTTTCATATATAACACCTCTACACATTAACATATGACACATAGAAAAGATCGCAACGAAAATGAAGACACACGATTAGAAAGACACTATTTTGAAATATCTTCAATATATTTCATTTCATTTTAGTTTTTCCTACCTCGTTTGCAGCAGTATGCCTCCAACCCTGCAGTTTTAATCATATGCCAATTCCTACCCACTGTCCAGCTTTCGCCTCTATTAAAACAGCTCCCACACAGGGAGGGTAACACATACTTCCTTTGAGGCATAAGAAAACAGCTGACTGCATCATTTCTGCTGTATCACAGGGCAGGGTAACACACTTGGAGGAATTGATCAGCCCTTTTTCTGCGTACAAGCTGACAGTTACGTACAATAAGAAAGTGTTTCTCTCAATGATAGAATAGTACGTAATTCTTCCCAAACATAGGAAATGGCGCATTTTTCATTGGATTATATGTATGAATAAATGGATAAGAGGATTTGAAGCTCATATATTTATTTCACCAAACCAAGAATGCCAGGACCTTTTATAATTTGGGAACTCATTAAACAGACTTTTCTGACTGTGTTTCCACTAAGAAAGCCTTTTTCAGAAACTGTGTGCATGTGTATGTGTGGCTGGCAGGTGAATGCTCTCTGTCAGCTGCGAGAGCCGGCGAGTTTTAGTGTGACAGCGGCTCAGTTTGAGTGAAAGCTGGCGAGAGCAAGCTGTCAATCCGTCCATCTCTAACACTAATTACACACAATGACTCCAGCCACTCGGGCCTATATGCCGTTTCATAAGGGTCACATAACTTCTGGTTGCAAAACAACAGCACAGCGGCTCGTGACGGATCCCTTTGCGGCATCATATTTTTCTTTTGTCCAGCTAACGCAATGAATCGGAAAATCCGTTATGCCGAATGATAGATCAACAAGCCCATTTGCTCAAGCCCATGCTGAGTCATTTGGGGTGCGAGTCATTCTTATTTCCTGAGACGGAGGATTAAAAAAAATAACGTGTGGGTTTCATTACACAGGGCTCAAAGAGGGCAATATGGCCATGTGGGACTTCAGAGCCAGTGTACATTTAGCACTGACTCAGTTGTGACTCGAGATGTGTCAGATCCTTTACAAAGACGGCAAGTTGAGAAACAGTTGCCTGCACTGTTACCGTTACCATGGCGATCTCCGCACCCAAATCTGATTTGATTTTTTTCCGTAAATATTCCTGTGCAAACATGGTATACTGTGCCTGGCGGCAGCCGGCCCCGCCCATTGGCGACCGGTCTTATCAGTCTCAGTTGCTGTTCAGGTCATACCGCTTTTTTAAAACCTCTGAAAGAGAGAGTGAGAGAATTTGTTTGTGCTTTTATGTCTGCCTGTCCCCCCCCCCTTTCTCTTTTCATTTGTTCTGTCTGGCTGCTTAGGCTTTAAATCTGATCCTTTGAATACAAGAGAGCTCTTGTTCCCAGTGTGCAGGATTGACTTCATATGGGCATGCTTTGCCTTTGATGATGATCCCATTTTGTGCAGATTAATCATGTAATTGTAAACCCTCACCCACCTACAACAATCTGAATCAATAATAATAAACAGTACGACAAAAGGATCTACGGATAAAGGTCTGTTTTGTTTTTTTCCCCTTCAGTAGGTTCCTGAAATGCTACCTAGCATTAAAATGAATGTGTGTGGACTGAGGAAAATAAACTACAACTCCAGTTAATTTTTTGCCTATTTTCGTGTACTTTCTTACTGTAGATTTACACGAAGGAAATTAGTTTGCCGTGCAGAAACAAAAGCAGTGAAATGTGAACGGAGCCAAAAAAATAATCCGAAGAACAAAGCAGGCTTTTATTATCAGTGTGTGGAAATTTCCATTCACTGCCTCGAACACTTCCTCTTCCTCTCTGCAGTTGTTTTGCTCTCCCTGTTTCCATATGCAGAATGATGTAAGAACAGACAGTTAGGAGAAAGCCGGAGAGAATCCGCTTTCCTAATTAATGCATCTCCATCCCTTTACTTTGTGATGAGCGTTCACACCTCAGTTCTTCCTGTCTTCTCTCTGCTCACTGGATCAGCTGCTCCTCGGTCTTCAGCATGTCAGTGTGACCTTGTGCTAACACAACCTTTGATGATTCCACAATCACTCCAGAAAGATGGAAAATGAAAAGTGTAATTAATTACTCAAATACATAGAACATACAGAACACATAAACCTACACAAAAGTACATAAAACATGCTTACTAACGCACTATAAGAAACATGTTTGTACATTTTTTAAATGATGTTTACATCTCTGAATTTACATGTCAAGGCACACTGTTCTCAGATTTTAATGACATTCTGCTCTTGTTTATTTTGTTTTTTTATTATTTTTTTGGTTGGTTTTGGACTGTTTGTTCCATTTCTCCAGTAGTCCACTAATTCAATTTCCCATTTGCACATTAGCGTTACACAAGAGTGCAAACATAATGTTGAGTTTCAAGAGGAAACCGTGTTGTACCGGGAATAACATGAGGACGGGAGTTATTTTTGCATGAGCTGTTGAGAGCTGAATGTGGATCTGCCAAAGCAATAACAAGACAAGAACGAAATTGAAATCTGTGCCTTGCAAATGAATGCATGTCTTTGACAGGATTTATAGTTGTCACCTTAAATTAGCTGCTGACATCTTTTTTTTTTCTTTTTTCTAACATGCCCTAACAAGACACAGAGCAAATTATTGACTTGTCACATTTACTCAGTGTATTTGCACCTTGAAATTGTATGTTCAAACCTTCGACCACTGTTACCTGCAGCTCATACTACAATTGTACTCTCATACTGATGTAAGTTTACTGTGGCGGCACTGCATAGCCTGTAATTTCATGATGCAATTGGGTAAAGATGATCTTTCTCTACTTGTTAGACACTGCAGTATTGCTCCTGTGCAATACTACAACAGCCAGTGTAAACTTAATGACTGGACCACACGTTAGATGTTGGGTTTTTGATTGAAAGTTTTTCCTTTAAAAAGCGTGTTCGGCTTCGTTGTGGCAAAGTATTTCCAGCTTCCTGTAAGGGCCAGTTAGTTGATCTTACTAATACAGAGCCACGCTGAAAAATATAGTTAATAATAGTTATAACATTTCCAAATGATTTTTGATGGGTGTGTAGAATGAGACACACAACCAACTAATTACACTGTAACATTTTTTGCACAGCTTTTTAATTATGTCTGTTAAAGGTCATCATGCAATTCCTCCATATTTTCCCATACCAGATATTATATAGAAATTCCTCAATTTGTTTAATTACATTTTAGTGGCTAAATAGGAAGTACAGAGACTCATGTTTTAATAGACACTAGTAAAAGTTTGGGCTCTGACACGTACTTTAGGACAATCCTATGATTAATCATGATTAAATATTTTTACCATATTTGAAACATATATATATATATATATATATATATATATATATATATATATATATATATATATATATACGTGTGTGTGTGTGTTTAAAATACGGTAAAAATATTTAATCAGGATTAATCATAAGATTGTCCTGATTACGCACATATTTTATCTTTTCTAAATGTTTACATTAATCATTTTAAAGATTTACTCTTATATGAATTAGATATTCAGACAACATATGTTTTGAGTCTAAATTAGTTTCTTTTAAAGACATTTCAGGCTGTCTATACATATATTTATTATGTCTGTATGGCATATACAACTAAAAGTAGACCTTTTACAGTTTCCATTGATGCATTGCTCTTATCTGTACGATCAAAAAGTATCACCAGGAGTGTCTGCATTATCCGCAGGAAATGCTACAAAATGCGTCATTTTTCCATCCCCGTGGGGTGCATGAGGAAATGATACACCAGCGATAGGTAGAAAAAGACATATAATGAAAGAAGATAGTTTGATGGGTTGAGAATGGTGTGCAATGAGAAGAAAAAATATTGACATTTCAACAAATAGATTAGAACTAGAGTGGCGGGCCTGCTTTGAAAAGGTAAGACTTGGAATGTACAGATATGTATGTAAAAATGTAAAGCGTGAAAGCAAGTGCGTAGATTTGGTTTGAACATTAGAGTGTTGAATAAACAGTATAATAAATTGCAGTGAAATAGATTGCAGTGTACAAGCTAGCTAGCTTCAGTAAATGTGTCTTTCTGTGTGGTCTTGCTTTGGGTGTACAGCAGGAGGAAAAAGAGGTGTAGCTCTAGTGTTACATCATTTCCTCCTCATATATTGCTAATGCCATTGCTAGCTATATATGTATATACATATGTATACACACATACATATGTATACACACATACATATGTATACACACATACATATGATATATATAGTATATATATATATATATATATAGATATATATATATATATATATATATATATATATATATATATATATATATATATATATATATATATATATATATATATATATATATATATATGAGGGGCACGGTGGCGTAGTGGTTAGCACGTTCGCCTCACACCGCCAGGGTCCGGGTTCGATTCCTCGTCTCGGCCATGTCTGTGTTTGGAGTTTGTGCATGTTCTCCCAGTGCCTCAGGGGGTTTTTCTTTTTTTTTCTCCGGGTTCTCCGGTTTCCTCCCGGTCCAAAAACATGCACGGTAGGTTGATTGGCACCTTGGAAAATTGTCCCTAGTGTATATGAATGTGTGTGTGAATGTGTGTGTGTGTGTGTGTGTGTGTGTGTCCTGCGATGGGTTGGCATTCCATCCAGGGTGTATCCTGCCTTAATGCCCATAGACGCCTGAGATAGGCACAGGCTCCCCGTGACCCGAGGGAAGATCGGATAAAAGCGGTAGAAAATGAATGAATGAATATATATATATATATATTATATATATTTTTTTTTTTTTTTTTTTTGCATAACGTGTACAATAACTGGAACTTAAATAGTAATCTTCAAAATTTTTATGAAAAAGCACACAGAATAGAACCACAAGCTGTACAGGTGGGTAAAAATACCTCATCCTCCCTCACCCTCATGTCTGGAGCTCCTCAGGGTTGTATTCTGAGCAGCCTTGCTGTATTCGCTGGACACACACTGTGGCCATTTCCAACCACCATCAGAATCTAACATTCATTCATTCATCTTCTACCACTTTATCCGATCTTCCCTCAGGTCACGGGGATCTCAGGCGTCTATGGGTATTAAGGAAAGATACACCCTGGATGGAATGCCAACCCATCACAGGGCACACACACACATTCATACACTAGGGTCAATTTTCCAAGGTGCCAAACCAACCTGGAAAAAAACCGTGCATGTTTTTTTTGGAGGACCGGAACCGGGGGGAGAACCGGAGCTGGAGGAAAAAAACGGTGAACAGAACATGCACTCCACACACATGGCTGAGACGGAAATCGAACCCAGACCCTGGCGGTGTGCGGCGAACGTGCTAACCACTAAGCCACCGTTCCCCAGAATCTAACATATGAAACATATTTTGAGTCAATGCACACTTTTTTGTTTACGACGCAATCTACAATGTAAATGGTAACGAAAATGAAGAAAAACCATTAAATGGTTAGTCAAACTTTTGTTATGCGTATGTGACAAATCAAATTTGAATTAGAATTAGAATTTTCAAAATACAAGACATAAGAGAGAAACCCCCGCTTTGCTCATCTCTCAGAGATAAAACACATAGGAGTCTCTTTTTTTTTTTACCCAGAGCTAAAGCTTAGTGTCAAACATGATCAAAGCACTGCAACAAATGATCAGAACCTAAGCCTGGGAGATCTGTGTCATGCTCAGCTCCTTAAGGTGAATTTTGTTTACCATAGAATAGTTCATCAAGTACATAACAATAAGAGAAAAGATGCTTGCAAGCCATGGTGAATGTGTGCAATATCAGGAGCAGAAAGAATGTTATTCCGAGACTGCAGCTAGAGGTTAGTTATCTCAGTTATCTTTTCTGACCTAGCAGCTGTGTTCATGTTGTCATGGGAGCCCTTCTGCCCCAGGCTGCATTACATGGATTTGGGCAGGAAAGGGTTGAGAAATAACTGGGAGTGGTCTGCCAACAAGATAAGAGGAGGAAGCAAGGGAATGTCTGCCGAACCTCATCAAATTCTTTTATAACAACTATTTATGTAGTTCATTAGGTACAAAAGTCACTAGTACAACAAATTAGCAATGCTACAATGCTACGTGGCAATGCTACATGGCATGGAGACACTGAAGGTGGACTAATAGCAAATGCAAAGACAAGCTGACAGCGGCATTGAATATAGAGGCGTTTTAGGCATGGTGCAAAATGTCTGTATATGTTTTCGTTGTTTACGTTAAAATGCTACCTGAACGTATGAAAGCCAGCTCATGTTCCAGCACGCTAGCAAGTAAATGTCAGTCTCAAGTGGCGGTTCTTCATATGAAAAGGCAAGACAGGAAAATAAAAACTCATGCAAAAGAGTTTAAGGCAGGAACACGGGAGGTCAGAGCTTTCTGTTAATCTTTCGTTTGAAAGGTCATGCTTTTCAGTAGTCACACTAACCTACAAAAGGACATTTATTAGCACTGAGCTCTGAGTGTCTAAGAGCAACTTTTTCACTCATAATAACCTTTTAGCATTGTTTATCTGCAAACTAACGGAGGAACGAATTTAGACGAATTTAGCGATGAAAGAAACTCGGTTTCATCTTGCTTGTTTGAGAAAATTTTAAAATTATATCATGAATCAGAAAATGCATTTTCAAGATATTTGCGATGTTTTTTTTTTTGTTTGTTTTTTTTTGTTACCAAACTTATTAGACATGAACTAAGCTGAACTGGGAAGTTCTCTCAGTGTTTTCAGTGTTTAATCACTCTGATCTCTGCTTCGAACTGGATTAATAGTGTATGAGGAAATGAAGAGCAGTATAGCTTTTCTAACACTCTTTCCGACAGCACCACTACACATCGGAATGTTGTTAGTGTCTGTAAAGTGCAGCATGTCTCTGAAGATTGGTGGCCCAGCTGAGTCTCTAGTATCTGATTCACTTAGACACTAAGCATGATCTCGTCACTGATGAGCTCTCCTGGTGTTACTCCCATGAGAGAGCAGCAGCCAGATTATGCAAAACAGCCATCATTAATGAACAGCAAGCATTACGATTTAATAGGTTGAATAGACTTTTTTCTATTCCTGCCAGCTTCCCTCAAGCAACTTAGTTTCAAACCTTGGGTTAGGAAGATATGCTGGAAACACACTCTATAGACAAAAGTTGACAAAAGTCTATAAACTTTTCTACACCCCAAAAAAAAGATGTATAGGAGCTATATATAGCTATATATCATAACTGTATAGGATGTTTTAGCATAAAGACTTCCCTTTATCTGAATTAGGACACACAGACCTGTTGCACCATGTTTTACACACACACACACACACACACACACACACACACACACACACACAACCAGTACCATTAAGACTTACATGGTCTAAATGGGTTGAACACATTTAGTTTGAATTTTTCTGACAGCTAATAAACACAAATCAACCCTAAAGGATGTAGTGGGATAGCTCATCTGATTTTTTTATATGCATTTTGCTTTCTAAGCTATAGTCTATAGTTTGCAATTCAGACCCTTTACTTTGTTATAACAAAAAAAGGCATATGTACATATATCTAAAGCTATAAATCATCTGAAAATACTAGACAGTTAGATGGTGCTGTAGAGTATCTCCAGTCCCTATATTGATTCAGAGAACACAGGGCTTGATGGTGCGAGACACGGGGCACTTAGCCCTTTGCTCTCAATTCTTCTGCTCTTCTGTCACACGACGTCGGTGTCCTCAGTTCTGTGATGGCGTGTGACAGTGAGTCAGTGCCTTGGCCTAAGTGAATGTCAGCCTGATGTGTCTGAATCGCAGCAACTTTAGCTGCAGATGTCACTTTTCTCTATCCACCAGTTAATACTTATCACCTCATATGTGGTTGCCCAATTAGGGGTCATGAAAGGTGAGCTGAAATACGTTTAGAAGTAGAAAATAGTCAGGCCTTTGATAAAGCAGGGCAAATGCACCTTACTATTTGTAATGACATAGTTTTTACACATAGAGTGTATATGTAACTATGAACAAAATAACCTACTACATATATATATATATATATATATATATATATATATATATATATATATATATACTGTTCTAAGCTGACGACAGGAGTGGACCCTGGTGTGGTCTTCTGTTGTTGTAGCTCACTGACCTCAAGCGTTATGTGTTCTAAGATGCTCCTTTTGTTCCCTGTGGATGTAGAGAGTAAGTATATGAGTTGCTATAGACTTCCTGTCAGCTCAATCCATTCAGGTCATTCTCCTCTGGTCTCTTTTATCAACCCTTCACTGTTTTGGATTTTTTCACACTATTTTGTTTGTTACAGAGACCATCAATTTCTGAAAAACCCAAACCACTTTAAGGAAGCTCTTGATTTGTAACACTTGATTGGTTCGTTGGTTACACCACACATGAGTAAGGGTACAGGTTTTCTGATAAAGCTGTTGCACAAGCCAGGGCATTCCTATTGTCGGTTTCAAGCCCAGATAAAATGGAGGGGGGGGTGTTGCTTTAGGAAGCATTCGCCAAATATATGAGGACCATCCACTGTGGCAACCCCTAACAGGAGCAGCCAAAAATAAAAAGTAAATAAATAAATAAATGAAAATGCAGGCTCATTTACAGGACACCAGACTGCTTCTGTCTTACGATACACATCAACTCAAATGCAACATATTTTTTGCAGGCCCACTTTGTTAAAGGCACCCATCTGTCAAAACAATGCACAGTTTCTTAGAATGGCGACTAATTACAGTGTGCCAAATTTCTTCCTCTCTTCCTCTTCCTCTGCAACTCATTGGTGCAGTAAGAATATATAGGCAGACATTTTGCAAGTCACTGGTACGGTCCAACAGATTGCAATGAAGCTGTCAGTTTACTGATCAGTCACTGCACCTGCCACTGTAGTTCATCTTATTGTGTTATAGCAGACAGCACATTACTCAGAGAGCCTGCTTTTGGAACCAAGACCTGATAAATGGCTGTGGCTAAGGCTATTTATGCACGAGAGTCGGCTCAACACAGTGTGAGACTGGAGCTTTATAAAATCTCAGATATCTGAAAGGTCACTGGGGGATATAATCAAACAGATCACTGTCGAATACGTCTGAGTCAGTTTCTGTGGAAGATGAAAAGTACGCAGTGAACTATATGAAATGATATTATATCGTATGCTGTATACATTGTGCATCCGTGATATAGCCTGAAAGAAGTAAATGGAAGGACTAGCAAACGTACACAAATCTACAGGGATATTCTGAAATCAGAAGTATGGTCATTAAATAATGAAGCAACCGTTTTAATCATACGCAGTAACGTGTATATTCCATTGGCTGGACAAATCCCAGCATGCAGATGATGGCCCAAATGTTTTCCAAGGAGCAGTGTGAAATCAGCAGGAAAAGTGTTTCAGCCCACTCTCGAGTCACCACAGGGAGCAAGCCACAAAATGTCACATCAGCTGTGGCATTTCTCTCTTCAGCCCAGATCCGTCTTTCATTTGAAACACTGAGTGAATTGGCAACATGAAATAATGAGCTGTTGTCAGATAAGAGTTTAGACTTTAACTTCGGCAGCAGATGCAGTCGCAGATAAAACTTTACATTGTTGGAGGATAAAGCGGCGCATTGTTAAATGAGCGCTGGCAATTGGATGATATAAGATGAAAAGAAATCTTTTTTTATTTCTTTTCGTCACTTGACGTTTTGATCCACGCTTTTCAAACGTATTCTTCTTTTGTTAACTAACCCTCTCTATTGGCAAAGTTCCCTGTAGTCCTTTGAAGCATGTCTGATGTCCCGTGGTAGTGTCAACAATACTTCAGCCATCTTTTTTACCCACCAGAGCTTGTGTTTTTAGCACTTGTTGTGAATGATGCACAAAACGCACCATCCTAGTATTTGTACCATATGTGTCTTCATTATTTATTCATCCTCTCCTTTACCAGAGGCGACTTCCATTTATTTGGACAGGATGTTAGTCAACAATTTATTAACGTCATATACAGAGGTATTCCTCAATGATTCATGACAATTATCATTAATAAACAACAGTAAGAAAATATGACAATGATAATGACGACATGTATCACGTTTGTTTGTTACTGTGTTCGTTCGATTAATCTATTTAAGAAGGTGTCTGGTAAAATTTTCATTTGAAGTCTTTCAAAAGAGTTGATACGGTTCAATGGAACAGTGAGATAAAAGTGACTTGTCATTAGGTAGATGATAAAACATTATAAACCTTGTATTGTAGCTACAGTGCTTTATACAGGAAATATTCTTTACCTACAAAAAAAGGCATAAAGAAATGCCTTCTCTTTGTTCTTTTCATCCAATTGACTCTTATTATAAATGCAACATATTTTTTATTATAAATGAAGTTGATGCACTACCTTCATGGCTAATACAATATGCCATATTAGAAACATTCATTCATCTTCAACCACTTTTATCTAATCTTCCTTCGGGTTGCGGGGTAGCCTGTGCCTGTCTCAGGCGTCTATGGGCATTAAGGCACCCTATATGGAGTGCCAACCTATCGCTGTGCACACACACACACACAAACACAAACCCCCTGAGAACATGCAAACGCCCCACACACACACAACGGAGGCGGAATCGAACCCCAAACCCTGGAGGTGTGAGGCAAATGTGCTAACCACTAAGCCACCGTCCCCCCCACATATTAGAAACACCTATATTCCTTTATTGAGGGCAGTTTATTCATAAGCGATCTTAAAAAACAGACCTTAATGCAGTCTGTTTGATTTGTAATTCTATGCCACGAGCTCCACAGATTGTCTTTAAAATTGACATTAACAGCGAGCAAAACTATTTGGATGCATAATCAAAAAGAAACGGTAATTCAATTCATACACCTCTATTCCTAGAATATGCATGGCATATATTTGCAAGAAATCAAAAGATGATTCGATTCACCTGTGATCATCAATATTTGCTTTATGAAACTGTCGAGCAGAATGCATCATAAAAGTTAGATTAATGTTCATTTGGTTTTCATAAGCTGCCATTGTAGCTCGGATACGAAGCAAATGCACTGACGCAGCAGGTTTAAAACACTAACGCCATCCACGTGATGGTAGACGCTTGCTACTGTGAAGTCTCAGAGTTTAAACCAGAAAACATCTACAATCTTGTTTTGTATAGTAATATACTTGTATAGTATATGACATTGTGTGGAATACAGTTTAGAATAGTGCAGTAAGTTCTTGTATATTATACAGTATAGTATACTTCAGTACAGTATGGCGTGTTATGGCATTTTAGTAGTAGTTTAAAAGGGATCTTACATTCAAGATTGTTACTAACATTCCCAAATATTTCCATTTCTCATATAATGTTTCTTTGTCTTTGATAGTCTGCATCTTATATCCTCCTGTAAGATACCAGTTTTCACATTTCTGCACATGCTGCATACACCAATGAATGTAACACAATGCAACATTGCATAAATAGGAAATTCGGTTGAAGTTGGTGAAAGAGGGTGTGGAAATTAATTTAGAAAATCGAATAAAAAATGTGGTAGAGTGAGATAAAGAGATAGAGATAAAGGAGAGAGAGCGAGAGAGAGGGAGAGAGAGGTGATAATGATTTGTGTTCCATGTGTGAACACACAGGTGCGAATATATACGAACTGAAAAATCACATCACAAAATGTCCTGATATTTTTAATCAGTTTATATGAGAATGAGGGGTATATGAGAAGGAATATGAACAAGAGAGCACAAGACCATGATGAGGAGAGGAGAGAATGGTGGGAAAGGGAAAGAAAGAGAGAGGAAGAAAGCAGAGGGGGAAAGCTGAGGGATCAGGATAGAGGGAGGGGAGAGTTGCTTTGATTTCATGCTGCTAAGTGTGTGTGCAGTCTCTTTGGAGATAGATCCTGAGGTAGCACAGTGCCAAGGGAACAGCTTCAGGGACAAGAATCTCAGCGAGCACCGTCTACCAAAATCAATACCACCGCCCCCCCCTCGCCCCCCCCCCCCCCCCCCCCCCCCCCCCCCCCCCCCCATTCTCTTTTAATGAATTTACCAACTTGTGTTTGCACTGGGAGAATCTTTTCTGCTTTGGTTGTGGTTCAATGTGCAGTAGACTTGTTTACGCATAGACTATATGCGTTTGTTTAGTTAATGATTACTGTTAATGATCTGTTTTTTTATTTTAAAAACTGCTGTTAAGTCATGGCTATGTTTTCTTTTAATAATTGTTTGTGAAACTGTAAATGTCAGTTTCTACAGTATTTCTTTCATGTGTTTTTAATTCTAGACAGTACTGTACAGTATATGGGTTTAAATATTTGAAGGGTAAAGAATTAAGCTGAATATGAAATGAAATAGTTAGGGTTGAAATTATAAAAATATATAAGGTCTCCAAAAAAACGGCTTTTTTTAAGACTACATTCACATTTTTGGTTTTTAGTTGTTTTGTTCAGTAAACTCAAGGGTAATTTTGTGAGACAAGTTATGTTTATCATTGAATACAAATACTTGAAAATAAATCAAGGGAAACTGCATGTAAAACAAAGTTTATGCTAATAATTAGTGTAAAAAGATTCATGAAAAAACATTAAACAACCGAGACAATTCCTCACTTTAGCTGTAATTTAGGTTTTCTAAATTTCCTCCACAGACTCTGTAAGAGTGCAAACAACACGGAAGGTTTGTTTTGTTTTTTTTGTCAGACATAATATTGGATGATGTTGAGTTTTGACCTTCTGGCCTTTTCTCCAACATATGTACTAGCAGAAAAGATATATAATCTTCTTTTTCCTTTCTTTTCTTTTCTTTTTTTTTTTTTTTTAAATCAAAACACTTTCTTCTCAATTGGGCAGCAATATATTGTAGTTGTAATACTGACCTGAACAACCTTATCACACTGCAAAGTTTCTTCTCGGTTCATACAGTCATGGCAACACAGCTGTTTGTGGTTTCGAGTATTGTGCAAAAGAAAATGTCACAGTCCTGTTAAAAAGCAGATAGACTGTAGCTTTCAGCTGAAAAGGCGCTGCTCTTTTTTTTTCTCATGTGGATTGAGAATTATAATGTGTCATGGGTCATAGTGCAGATATCTTTTCAGAGCCAATTATTTTTTAATTAAATTCAGGGAAGTAATTAAATGTGCATGTAAAATAAATTTCTGGAATTTACAACTCAAAAGACACTGAAGAACACCAGGGCATTGGCGTAATTATTCAGCCAGAAAAAAAAAAAAAACAGGATGAAGTCATCAGTGAATAACACACTGCTTCCTTCTGGAAAGGAATCTGCTGATATTTTGCCTTTAGTGCACTTATCAGACCCAGCTCTACTCATTGCATACTTATATATTATGTATATTGTATAAGTTCTACACTCTTTTGTAGAACAAACGAATTATTTCTTGATTATTAGTGGTGCTGTTCTGAAACCCCTAAGACTGCAGTATGATGATGATTAAAGTTTCACATTTGCCAACATGCCACAGGGGAACATATTGCTCCCAAAAATACGATTCTTCTGGATGATGGGCTCACAATTGATCAGAATTGTAAGCCTCAATAATAAAATGAGGTTGTGAACTAGGATGAACACATTTTCACATTATATATGTCAAGATGGGTACAAAATACATTTAACTGTCAAATGTCTATATAAAACACCTACAAAAAATACCATACATTTTTGAAAAAAAAAACATTCTTTAACTTCACTTGTGCATAGGATGTGTAGATCAAAGAATATAATTTGCATTATATTAGATTATTACACTTGCAATATATGACAATGTTGAGTTTTAGTATTTAGCAGGCATGCTTATTATTTAGAAAAACGAATAAAGCTGCTTTTGTTGCCTCTATCTTGGTCTATGGCAGATCTGGGATTTTATATTATCGCTATTTTTTAAAGCAATTGAAAAATTTAAAAAGTCAACACATAAATGACACTAATGCAACACACAAATGCAACTAATAATACTTGAATTATGACTAGAGAACGTTTGCTGTTTATATAAATGGCAGGCTGGGGTGCCATAAAGTTCTACGTCTGCTACAGAAAGTCTTAAGGCACACTTGGCAAAGAAATAAGCTGAATGAAAAGGTTGCTCTCAGATGTAGATGCACTTTTATAGTATTGGTGATCAGCAATCCAAAGTGAGTATAAAGAAAGGCAGTGTTTTTTTAACTTTATATTAAACCTTGATAAATGATGCCCATAGTCATTAGGGTTGCACAAGCCAGTCTTAGTAGAATAGAACAGCATTTATTTGTCACATATACATTACAGCACAGTGAAATTCTTTTCCTCGCATATTGCAGCTTGTTGTTGGTAGCTGGGGTCAGAGAGCAGGGTCATCCATGATACGTGCCCCTGGAGCACAGAGGGTTAAAGGCCTTGCTCAAGGACCCAAGGGTGGCTCGAACCTGGATCTTCCGATCAGCGCCTTAGACCACTGAGCTACCCCGTCCCTAGTACCAGTCCCAAATCTGGATAAAGGGGTGGATGTTTTAGGAAGGACATCGGTCATAAAACATGACAAATCAAATATGTGGTTTGCTAAACAGAATTTATCACCGGATTGGTCGAGGCCGGGGTAAACAATGTATGCAACGTATAATAACAAGTATCGCTGGCCAGCAGGATTCGAGTGGAAACTGGACTACTAAGACACTTACAGAGACAGCATGGAAAAGAGAAGTGTAGTAGAGTGGAGGTTATGGTGGGTACTTTAAATGTTGGTACCATGATTTAGATTTAGCAGATAAAATGGAAAAGAGAAATGTTGTCTTTTCAGTAGAGCAAGCGGAAACGGAGAACATTGGAGACGGGTTTAACCTCTCATGGTGTGGACGGAAAGAGAAATGGTGCAAGGTTAATTCTGAAGGAAGTCTACAGTATGAGTGTAGTGGAGGTGAAGAGAGTTTCTGATGAACGTGTAGCTGGAATTTGAAGGCGTGATGATAAAGAGGTGAAGGTGGCAGAGTTGAAGATGTTGAGATTGTCATTGGGAGTGACGTGGATGGACAGGATTAGAAATGAGTTTATTAGAGGGACAGCGCATGTAGGTTGTTTTGGGGACCAGGTGAGAGAGGTTAGATTGAGATGGTTAGGACAGGTGCACAGGAGGGACATGGGGTACATTGGGAGGAGAATGCTGAGGATGGAGGTGCCAGGCAGGAGGAAAAGAGGATGGCCAAAGAGGAGGTTTATGGATGTGGTGAGAGGTAGTTGGGATGAAAGAGGCAAAAGACAGCCGAAAGAAGAAGAAATGATGCCTGTAGTTTATGAATCTGTCCTGTGTTTATCTGTCCTGTGGCTTTGTGGTTTTGACTCATTTTTAATCTGCTAACAGTTGATCAGAGTCTCCTCTGTAACAATATCTGACAGCAGTGACAGCCAGGCATAACCAAACTGTTCTACTGTGAATGCAAGAAGTAAATGTCATTTCCGGAATAGAAATTGTCTTCCATCACCCTGGTAATCCACTGCTTCTGTTTCCATGGCAAACTGAACTTTGCACTGGGTTTCACCATCAACCGTGTGATCAGTCATGCTCCAAGAAAGAGATTAGTATAAAAGGGATTATAAAACTAAAAGGAACAATTTAGGGGTAACACAAAAACATGAAATAGGTGTTTTTATTTATTAAACAGAAAGTTGTTGTGACTGGTGTCCAGAGATATATATAAGATCAACCAGAATCACCATAACATAAATAAACAATGCTTTAAACCATGTATTAACATCAATCAAAATATCATTTATCAATAATAAATCAGACTCACTGCAACTCCAAATGATTGCTATTTTGCTTTAATGCTCATCTTAAATTTGTCAACCATATAAAGAAGTTAGCAAAAAAAATGTTATAACATAATCAGACTCTTATTGATAACTGCCCCAGTTTATATTTGAGGTTTAACACTCAAATACACATGAATGTGAATGTGTGCGAATCCTTCTCTAATATTAGTACCTTTTGCAAATATGAGCAAATAATGCTGTGGAAATTCTTGATTTGTTTTTTTCCTCCATATAGAATCTCTCCTGAACCTCCATATTTCCAGGTCTATACTGGATGACTTTCCTCTTCAGGAATGGATGACGAAATAAGCCCACTTTCATAGGTTTTACACTATTTTGTTGATTAAAAAACAGTTTGTTCAGTGTTGGATTGAGCTTAAGTTCCAAACGTCAATAATCATTAATGCTGCTCTGCGTGAATTTTCAATGTTGATGTAAATCCATTATTTTCATTTATGAAATGGCACTGTGTTTGTTTGTTTTCTATATTTTATAATTCTGCAACCTTTTTAACCATATCATTAGTATAATTAAAGAATTAATGGTTTCTCGATAAATAAGCAAAATGAAACTCCTCTTCAATCACTTCAGCTCTTCTGTGTCTGTTCAGCTCACATGTACTCCATGTTTTCCTTCAAGGCCCAGGAGAAGATTCATTTATTTATACCAGAGTCAAGTTCAATTACATCCACCCTCACTCTGTCTAACACAGGCAAAATAAAATGTCATTCCCTCTAGTAAATTACTACTCCAATGTTTTCCTTCAATGTCCCATTCAGAACATTTCATTTATTTACTTTTCTATAGTCAAGTTCAATTCGAGAATCCACCTCATGAGAATAAAGACTGTCTAACACAGGCAAAATAAAATGTCATTCCCTCTAGTAAATTACTACCAAGATGTCATTCAACATTTCTACTTTTCTATACCGCTCGAGAATATCATGAGAATAAAGACTTCTAACCCAAGAGAAATCCTAATAACACAATATTTAATGTGAAGTTGATATTTTAGGATGCTGGTGATCCTTTATTTTGGTGTCCAGTGCGACTGAATTGCTGGCCAATTAAGCAAATACATCACATTTGTTATACTTCAGTAGATGATAAATAAATCAACTGCCACTTCAACAATGCATTAGACAAAGACAACAGTGACTAGAGGAAATTATTAAACCAATAATGTATACGTCTTTTCACTGACGATAAATGAGAAAGATATATGAAAATATTTATTCTATATTAAGTCCAATTAGGGTGACTACAGATCAGGAGCTTATCCAGAAGCCCTGAGCACGGAAATAAACACTGGAAGAGACACTGCACTGTAAAGGTGTGGCGTGCACACATCTGCTCTCATGGTTCTGAAAGAAAAGAGGAGAAACCAGAGACAAAGAGAATGAGAATACAAAAAAAAAAAAACCCACAAAGATGTTATTCCAAGTCATAAGAAAGAAAGAAGAGCATACTTTCAGGCACATGCAGACACACACACACACAAACCCACACACACATACAATCCTTTTGAGGAAATTCCATTGACCTAATTAACAATGCAGCTAATTAAACCCACATATAAACCTATCCCTAGCCTTACTCTCACTCTCTACGGGAAGCATTTTTCTTACACATTCACATAACTCAGAGACTCTGTATATACTGTACTTCCTTCACCGAACTCAAGATCAAGGCAATCATAGCGCTATTAAAATGAAAATTTTCAGGAAGGGTAAAGATATGTGGTTTTGTTCTTTCTAATGTGATCAACTGAAATAACACACTACCTGGGTTGTACATCTGCTGCCAACGCTCTCATGCCTACACTACAGAGTCAGAGAATGATAAATGAAATAGACAGACAGACACTTAAGCACATAGATATCTGATGAAGATCAAGTTGTCTTTGATTCGGTTGTCTGTGCTTGCAAGTACGTTGTGACGTGAAGCGGAATGTAGACAGTAAGAGAAGCTGATCGCTGCAGAACTGCACATTTCCTTTGCATGGTTTCCCAGACCCATGCCAGGAGCATAATAATGTGAATATTAATTTCCTTTCATTATCCTTGAAGTGTGAAAACAGAGGTTAGCTGCCTTTTCTTCACCCACTTGTTCTATGACTTCTATTGGTGTGACCAATTTTCTTCACATGTGTGGGAAGCAGAAATGTGAAATGTGTTTGTACTATGCATGATAAAAATGTGAGTGAGTTGAAAATGAGTGGGTGGGTTTTTTTTTGTTGGGGGGAAAAAAAAAACAGAACAGATAATTTCCCAAAATAAAGGTCTATATTATTATTACTTTTATTATTGTATATACTGCATAAAATTATAACAATGATAATTATATTTGTATACAGTATGCACACACACACACACATATATATATATATATATATATATATATATATATATATATATATAGCACTAATTTTATTAAAACATGATTAATGCAGGGCAGGGGGAACGGTGGCTTAGTGGTTAGCATGTTCGCCTCACACCTCCAGGGTCGGGGTTCGATTCCTCGTCTCAGCCATATGTGTGTGTGGAGTTTGCATGTTCTCCCCGTGCCTCAGGGGGTTTTTCCGGGTTTCCGGTTTCCTCCTCCCAGTCCAAAAAAAACATGCACGGTAGGTTTAGGTTTGGAAAATTGTCCCTAGTGTGTGAATGAGAGTGTGTGTGTCCCTGAGATTAGTTGGCATTCCATCCAGGGTGTATCCTGCCTTAATGCCCATAGACGCCTGAGATAGGCACAGGCTCCCCGTGACCCGAGGGAAAATCTGATATAGCGGTAGAAGAATGAATGAATGAATGCATAATGCAGGGCACATTTCTGTTTGGCCTTTTTATATATATATATATATATATATATATATATATATATATATATATATATATATATATATATATATATATTAAATATTTAAAAAGTAACATTCAAATCAACAGATTTACGAACAATTTTGTTTCTTAACTAAGACAAAAAAAACCTTGCAAGCAATTTTTAATCATTAAAAATTTGCCAAGTCTGAAATGTAACACCTAAATCCACCAAGATGTGCATAAAGGCAGAAGTTAAAACCATCCATGTGGAAACAAAGCAAAGGTTCTTTTTGGTGTCCTGATGATTTAAATACTTTAAAACACAATAATAACTTACACATTCCTGCTATATGTTGAGGCTGTAATAATAAGCATAAATTTGCAGCCATGCCTATGTTGATTAGTGGATTAAAAACATTAATTTAAGGTCGATTTTGAACACATAAAAATACGAGATTAGGTCGTCTAATTGATTGATGACTGACATATTCACAAAAACACATCAGGTTCCACTCCTGTCAGCCAAAAAGAGGATTCAGGGGCTATGATGGGCCCACGTTCACCCAACCTGGACAGTTGAAGATTCTAAAAACTGAGCATACATTTTTCCAGTTTTCTGTCCGGTTTGGGTAAACTTTTGCCTATGACAGCTGCATATTTCTGTTCTTTGTCGACAGGAGTGGAACCTTGTGAGGTGCTTCAAGGTTTATTTGCACCTATAACTTTTGGCAATGAGAGATAGGCAAGAAAAGAAAGAGAGAGAAAGGGATAAGAGAAGAGAATATAGATTAAATAAAACAAAATCCAAAGACTCTAAATAGCACAGTGATGTCATATTCCTTACCTCAGAGATTATGTTTTAATACGACTTTGACTTTTCAGCAGATCTCTGCTACTAACACGTTCACTGCCAAAACTCGAATAATAATAATCACAGCTTATTGTCAGAAATAGACCCTGAAACCCTTGCAGTAAATTATGGATCCAAAACACAGATGCAAGAACTGCAGAGATGGAGAGGAAGATTGATCATGTTCATTTCCAAAGAGAGGACATTCACATGCAGAAATACAGGGCCATCTGTCAACACTTTCTGTCTCCGTTGAGCTTATGCAACAGACAGACCAGTGACTCGAGAATCTGATTTCATGACAAAACCTGGAATTGAAATTTACATAGAAAGAACTGCTGCAGGAAAAATACATTTCTCACCTACTCTGCACACCCACTATAAATGCTGCACAGAGGAGCTCGTCGATCATGTTGACGCATGCCAGTTACACTGTGGACCTTATCCATTCCCCCCAACACACAAGCAAACACAAACATGCGCTACTATGATGGAATACAAACACAAACTTTGAATGCTGTTCTTCATGCACATAGAAATAATGAGGTGCACACCCATGTGTAAGTGCAATTCCCTGCAGTGTTTTTGCCTAAATATAGACTCTACCTGGCAGCAAGAAGCCTGTCACTCTCCTCTCCTCCCAGTGAGACAGCCTTTAAATGTCCTATACCCGTATTGCCACACAGACCTCATCTGAGGCGATCACACACCTTCCTCTTGACCTCCATTCCACCTGTATTCCTCCTTCAGGCCATTTCTCTCTGTCAGTGGAATCGTCACAGCCTCTGTCATCTCTGTAGAAAGTTGTTCACTGTGTCAACACAGAATTCACACATTCCATGTTCCTGTTCTTCACCAACTCTTGTGTCATCCACTGGACAAAATCCAAATCACTTTGGATTGCCTGAATGCAAACATGGCTGCATAGTTAGTGCAAACAAGCAGCATCTGTTCCCTTCATATCTTACCTTTAATGATTTATGATTTTGATTTTCTGTGTTTTAAAACTGTATACAAACTTTTTTTATTTTTTTAGTCAACTAAAGTGATTGTTCATCAAAGTATCGCTAAAACGTTATATACCGTTCTTGCATTTATTTACCTATCTAACTATCTATCTAACTATCTATCTATCTATCCCCTCTCTCTCTCTCTCTTGATGTATATATATACACACATAAAAAAATATATATGTGAGAGAGCGATAGATAGATAGATAGATAGATAGATAGATAGATAGATAGATAGATAGATAGATAGATAGATAGATAGATAGATAGATAGATAGATAGATAGATAGATAGATAGATAGATAGATATATAGATAGATAGATAGATAGATAGGCAGGCAGGCAGGCAGGCAGGCAGACAGACAGACAGATAGATCAGTAGAGAAGAGAAAACTATTATAGATTGACAAATCCAAGTTTTATATTTCTGGGCCCAATCATCAATAACAAATGAGAAGAAGAGTTGGAGCAAGATGGAAGAATGTGCTTGCGGCCTTCACTAAAATATGGTTGTGGATTTGTTCTGGTTTTGTGGCGCATTTATGCCAATGGTTTTGGAAATACTGTCTAAATTGTTGGATTAATGAATGCAGAAATTACAGTTTAAATTCATCAGGCCTGTTCTTTTGGAATGTAGGAGAGCAGAATGCTAGCATTAGCTCGCTGCTAATGCAATGAATTCATGTTTGAGCTGTCATGGGCAGAGTAAAGAATTGAATATTATAGAGGCAGTATGGGATCACCTGGAAAGTATTATTTAAAAAACAAAAGATAACTTAAATCAAAAGAAAACAGTCTCGCCAAAAGAGATCAAGTTGTGCTTAATGTGAAGTACACCAAATACTGACCAATTCAAAATGCTTCACTGTGTTAATAATGATGAATGAAAATGAAATGACAATGACGTGTGTGTGTTTGACATTATTTTTCTGTTTCACCATCTTTAAATTGATCTATATTATTTTGATGACATTTTGTTTTAAATTATTAAAACTGAAGCACTTTGAGCGGCTGTTATGAAAATAGAAATGTTATAAAAATGAATAAAAGTTAGAGGTTAAAGCAAAAAAAAAGTGGAGGTATAAAACTGGGATCAAAAAAATAATCCCAAATCTCCCACAGACAATCTAGTCCTCTAATGGAGTTAGGCAGAAGAGAAGAGCAGACGGCCAGTACTACACATATTATGAAAGCCAGAAAGTTACCAAAAAAAAACTTCTGCTGTCAGGAAGCAGCTTAAATATTACAGCTGGATGGAAATGTTTTACACTTCAAAGTACGATGAGCCCTGTGATTAAAAATGTATGTAGTGTTGGAAAACATTCTGGTATATTGCAGATGTAATAAACAAAGTATGCGGTTGTGTGTGTATGTTCATAAATACATCAGAGTTCATCACATATCAGAAAGCAGGTTAAATTTTTTTAAATGATATAAAAAAAAAATGCAGTCACATCTAACAGAGACAATTCAGCATGCCCTCCTGCTATGAAATCTAAGACACATATTGCCTTGGCCTTTTGATAGATTGTATAGCCAATAGATATTTATTTGTTATAAAGAATATACCAAAAGTGTATATTGCACATGCCTTGTCACGTTTTCTTCCACATGTCTAGTTCGACTATTTGGATTATCTGACTTTAGATCTGTATAAATTTGTAGAGCCAGGAGATATGTTTCGTCATAAATTGAGTCTCTGATATTTTATTTATTTATTATTTTTTAAAATTGATTTTCAATTTTGAATACAGAGGGAAAACGTGTCCGCGATTTTTACCTGTTTTTACCTGTTGTTTTGGGGCTGACACTGTCATGTTTAGCTCACAAGGCCACACATGCCTCCCCATTCAACAACATGGTTCTGTTTGAGGTGCTGGAATAAATGAGTTCTGCTGCTGTCTTTAGTTGGCACAAACAAATTTTACAGCGGGCTTTGGATTGTTGAATGTCTGAAGTTGCAAACCCGAACCATTTCCATATGACTTATGAAACCGCGCCCCCTCTTGGAAACAAGCTCTTCAGATTTGCCAGAACGCGCTGCAATGTTGTATTTCATATTTTTCAAGTGTAATTCAGGGTGGGGAACGGAGAACTAGGGATGCTCGATCTGCCAAACCAATGTTAAATTGTAAAATTTTTATAATTTTTTTTAACATAGAATTAACCGATTAATCTCCCAGCTCTAATTTCTGAACATCTGTTTTTCTATCCAGGTTTGCAGTCAGCTGTCCTCATTGTCACAATCAAAGATACTATGTGAGGAGAGGGGGGGGGGGGCAAAGACTCTGATTCTAACAGTTAGAAGTATCTACCGCTTGTAAATTTTTTGTTCATCTCCTTGATAAAAAAAAAAAAACACTTGACGCTCCAAATTTTGAATGCTCAACACAGCTGCAAAGACATATGGATAAACTGATCTCATCATTCCACATTCAGTCTGGTGCTTCGAAATCACGAAATCACAACATATATCGGCTGAGCTGCAGGTGGACAGGATTGACGTGCTTTGAAAATGTTTCATGTCCTTCCTGAAATAGGGTTGGAGTCCATGTCTGACATCCCACCTGAAGTCCCTTATTAGAATGTACATTCTATCACAATCACTGTAGTTGATAAGAAAGACATGCTTGGGAAAAGAAGGGCTCCAAGAAATGCCTAAAAAACCCAATTATCTGAAAATGTGCATGTAGACACAGTGAATTTGTGGTAATTTATTTATTTGTTGAATTTCAATACCGAACTAAATGTAATGGAGTATTATCTAATAAATGTATTACGATGAACACAACTTTCAACTGTGTTTGAAACAGGATCAGATAGCATGTGTAGTTTCTTATTTTCCTAGTTCAGGCCATATGCATGTTTTATGTAGCACATTAATATCGATTGCCATTGGCTTGGACCTGTTGCTGTGCCAGACGGGCAATTTTAGAGTTTTAGTGCAATGTTTTAAATATTTGAAGATATTACCCACAGTAATATTAGAACATGTCCTTCAGACATCCACGATTCTACAGCCCTGACTAAATTCAGAATGGATACCAACTTGAGAGAGACATACCCATAGATGTGAAAGGATTAATAGTGAAAATAAGATATAACTATGGGGGGGGGGGGGGGGGGGGGGGGGGTAGGGGGGGGGTGGGGGGGTGGGGGGGGGGGGGGGGGGGGGGGGGGGGGGGGGGGTTAACTGAAAGAACTCTTAATAGGCATACATAAAGCTCCAAGTAGATCATTTAAAACTTTGTGCATACAATTAAAGGTTAAACATTCTAAGCTTATAAAGGGGATCTGCTTGAAGCTTTATGCATGCCTGTTAAGACCTTTTCAGTTCAATCTGGTTTATATTTAATCCACCCCCTCCCCCCAATATTTATATCTTATTTGCACTATTAATCCTTTCACATCTTAGATTGTTTAACCTTTAATAGTATACACAACGTTTTCCATGAAATATAGGTTTGTTTGAATTTGCTTGTGTAATATGAGTTTGACCACTAGAGGAGGCTGTCTAACTGGCATTTCCTTTCTGAAGTGTAGCTCTCATATTTTTTCCCCTCAACCCTGACCAGTTGGCCAGTACTATTATTACTATATTAATGCAATGAATTAAAATTAAACCCATAAACAGATGTTATGGTTAGATGTTATATATATATATATATATATATATATATATATATATATATATATATATATATAGAGAGATGAGAGAGAGAGAGAGAGAGAGAGAGAGAGAGGAGAGAGAGAGACAGAGAGAGAGAGAGAGAGAGATAGAGAGAGAGAGAGAGAGAGAGAGAGAGAGAGAGAGAGAGAGAGAGAGAGAAGGAGCAAGTGAAATTGGTTCATGACTAGTCCCAACACACCTAAAATGTGGAGGACAAGCTATTGAATTACCCACAGAGCAACATGATAATTTCATATTTTCTCTTTAATGAAAGAAAAGGAAAGCTGGCAAAAACACAAAACTAGTAATATTAGTCATTCACATAAAAACAACTTCTTCCTCTTTTAGACGATTGCGCTGAGCAGATAGATCCCCATAGCACTGAATAAACAATTCTGACCCTCAACCACACTGTTACTATATTGGCTTGAGGATTCAGTGCTTGATTCAGTGCTTGAAGGGGAGTTGGTACAGCCCAGAGAGATGACCATTTCTCTACTCATAGCCCAGAAATAGCTCCACAGTCTAGCAAAGAAAGACAGCCCACCTCAGGGGAGAACAGTCGGTGCTGCATGCTGAAGTGAGGGAACTCTTGCAAGAAACGAGAAAGACCCAGCTAGAAGCACAGGAAACCATGTTCTCACAGCAGAGCGAGAGCGCCACTGGGCTCAGCAGACGGCCCTGAAAACGGCTATCAGGAAACTGAAGCAAAAAACCAAGGGTGGTTAAATAACTGCCTAAAGTGCAAAAGTGTGCAACCCGATTCAAAAAAACAATTCACACTGCCTGATACTGGAGTTCTGATTGGACAGTTGTTCGTTTAAATCCCAGTACAGTCTACCTGGGCACCTTTAGTTTGCACCTGTCAAATTTCTAAAAATGTAAGATTGAAATGGCCAAAACTATCTTCTCAAATGACAAGATGACTTTCTCCACATTGCTAACTTGAACTGTATTCCATCTAGTCACAATTCAACATTTAAATTAAACCCTGGGAGTTACAGAAAAATTCCAGTCAAAACAATAACACTGTCTGCCAGTAACAAAACAAGTCCAAATCTGTCCTGGGTCAACTTCTCATCTAAATCTGTAGTCAACCTTTCACACCAACCCCATCCTCTCCTGCCTACACCTTAACCTCAAGTATGCGCAGCAGCAGAAGCCAGAATCGGCACACGCTCCCAATCATCAGTTGATCATTCTGATGAGTGGAAATCCATGTGTACACAAAGTATGAATCATTTCCCCCCAAATATTAAAAAAATATGTTAGTCTAATGGCAAAGGAAGAACGACACCTCCCAGGAAAAACCTCGGCAAGCTCAAACAATGCTGCCAGGTTTATCACAGAACACACACACCCAGTAAAACAGGACCACCAACTGTATAATAGACTCGGTAAACATGCAGAACTTGCCCATAAAAAATAGTGTATTAAAACAAATCATTGTGGTGGGTTCTCATTGCTATAGTGTCTTTTAATTTTTATTGGTTTTATTTGGCCAGCCGTTTTTATTCTATTGCATGTGTATGTTTGTAGTTTAATGCAACAAATACCGTAAATTCTGGACTATAAGCCGCTACTTTTTTCCTAGGTTTTGAACCATGCGGCTAATAATAAGGTGCGGCTATTCTGCAGATTTTTTCCCGACCGCTAGGGGCTCTAATCGGAATTAGAATCAAAACTAACACAAAATAAATGCAAAGAAGAAGAATGCGCTAGTTCCTCTTTAGCAGATATAAGTGGGTAGAAGCGGATAGAAGGAGGACAAACTCTATCTTTACAAGGTTAAGGTGACGTGATTTCACACACAGGAGAAATGAAGATAAATACTGTAAATAGCGCTTATTTTCTCTTGGTTCTGTCCCGTTTTAATCAGCAAAGTTGCTGCCGTGTGTCACGTGTGTCTCTCTCTCTCTCTCCTCCCCTGCTCCCCCCCCCCCCCCCCCCCCCCCCCCCCACCCCCCCCCCCCCCCCCCACCCCCCCCCCCCCCCCCCCCCCCCCCCCCCCCCCCCCCCCCCCCACACCCCCCCCCCCCCCACCCCCCACACACCACACACACACACCACACGCACACGCACACACACACACACACACACACACACACGCACAATACAGCCTCAGCTATTCCTGATTTTCCCTGAGTTCTTTATTCTAATAAATCCTGTTTTGTATGAATTCCGGATCTCCGCGTCTCTGTGCAGCGTCCACCGTTACACCGTGTTAAAATACAGGTTAGGAAAGGATCTATTTAGGTACATACATGTACATTTACAATTCAAAAGCGGATGCGGCTTGTATGCAGGTGCGGCTTATTTATGAATTTTTGGGTTTTTTTTTTTTCAAATAGAGCGGATGCGGCTTATATGCAGGTGCGCTTTACAGTCCAGAATTTACGGTACTTTGCGATGTAAAATGAGAGCTCCATGAATCAGAGAGGGAGAGAGAGAGAGAGAGATAGCGAGAGAGTGTGAAAGAGAAAGGAATGGGGAGGGTAAGAGAGGTGCTAGATAAGAATCTTTGATGTTGACAGACAATACTTCACTTTTTTTCACACCTACACACATCAGAATATCTAGTTTATTTAATGACTGTCTGCTAATGCTTTCCTTACACAAGACATTGCGCTGTTTGCTGTTTGATCATTTCCTGGTATTACTCAACTAAATGGCTTACTACTGCAGTTGTTAGTTCAGAAATGTATTGTTTGAGAATGTTTTTATTTATAGGTTTTATATATAGGAGTCAATATTGGGAAAAATAGGTCAAAAATGTGAATGCATGAGCATTAGAAAATGTTGCTCAAAATGCACACAAGCAAAATGAAAAGTAAATAACTATTTGATATTATTTAGTCCTGGATTTTTATAAGAAAACATTTTAATAAGCTGTTGTTACTCATAGGCACTAAATAATATGGTGCAATACAAAATTGGCTGAAAATGGCAAAAAAAAAAACAAGTAAACAGGAAATTAGTGTGACAAATGATTCTCTAAGAGCCACTGATGCAAGCAAAAAAACACACACACATGCTAAACCACTTCCCTTAAAAAATACTACTCTACTCACAAGTCAAGACATTTCACTCATTTATTCGTTTTATTTATTTATTTATTTAGAGAAATGACAAGTGGCTGGTCTTACACAAAAAAAAACGTTTTTTACACAGTCTAGACACGCACATTCTCCTAAATTAATGCAACATAAACATTGCTAATCTATGATTCCCTATTGCTTGTTTGTTGTAATGCTTACATGTTCTAAAAGCACAAGAAATACATCACAGCGCTTTGAATGACATAAATACAAACTTGCTTTTTCACTTTTAAATAAATGGGCCACTGACACATGTACAAATGTGTACATAAGATCATAAGGTTAAGAAGTAAAATATTAAATGTGCCAGAATGTATAATTCTTCCGAACTGTTTAAATAATTCAACAATACTCATTTACTCCTTATACATGAGTTGTAGCTACTTTTCTGATGGATTTTGAAAATCAGTTTTTATTTTTAAACTTGAAAACATACACCACAATGCCCGTGGTAGAAAAAAAAAGAAAAAGAAAACAGAGTTAGCACAATGTCACTGTGGAATTTATTTTTTCAGGTATGCATGAAAAACCTAAACAATCAATAACTAGCTTTGGCCGCTGACCAGGAGTGGCTAATGGCTAATGCAGGGATTCAAGATAATTTTTTTGCCACAAACATAGACAGGATACAACTTGCACACACACACACACACACACACACACACACATGCGCATACACGCACGCTTCTAAATGGAGTGTAACAAATGCAGAATATTCGTTATTTTATTTAATTGTATTTAATTTGTGCAAATTTAATTGATTACTCAATGTAACCAATATAATAAAAAACTATTGCATTTTATTTATAATATTGTTTTATATTATTATTATAGCCAACATTTTATTTTAATTTGCTTCACAAATGTAAATGTACAAATCACAAATATTAATAATAAAAAAAACTGCATTAATAAAAATGACAAGAAATTTTGTTTTGCACTTCCCAATAACCACATCGAAATTGTATTTAAAAGCCGAGGTACATACCGAAATGTGAATTTTGTGTTCTGATATGCCCCTCATTATTTATATTCAGTATTTTAGTACATTTGTGACGACATTAACATCAGGTGCTGCTATCTGTTGCTGTTTCTGTAATACCTTTGAGTGGGGAATTCTCAATCCAATATTCACCCTTCTGCTCCGTTTTTGCAGACGATCCCTTCTGAGCTTTCATCAGCAGAATTACCACAATGACAAGCAGAATTAGAAGCACAGGACTGAGGATGGAGGTCACTAATCCAACAGCACATGTCTGTTCACTTGAATGAGCTATAAAATATTAAACACAAGTGAGTACATTTACAAACAGTTTATAAAATATAAGAATGTTTAAAGTGTCTAAATTACCTTTGTCATACACATACACACTGAGTACTCCTGATTTGGCTTCGGCCACCTTTCGCCAGGTGTTAGCAGCTGTCTGGAGCCATTCCACAACCTGGCACTGATACTGGCCATTATCAGAGGTATCAACATTGGGCACAGTGAGTGTGTAGTGGGTGGCTCTAGATCGGTTATACACCAGAGTTCTTTCAAGGTTGGTGCTGTGTAGGATACCATCTCGGCTTGCTGTAAAAATGATCAGGGGCCGCTCATCTCCCTGTACCCGAGACCAGGTCACTTCAAACGCAGACTTATGAGTGGAGCGGGAAGTGATTGTACAGTCCACATTGAAGCCGGTCTGAGGATCAGTAATATTAAGAAACTGACTGGCTTTGAGTACTTGCAGCTTACTTTCTGTTCAGTGGGAGTAAAACATTAGAAAAGAAAATATTATCATTTTAAGTAAATTTAGTCCAAAGTCAAAGTTAAGATTAATTAAACAGAATTGTGTGAGGATAAAGTTCCTTCTTATGTACATAATAATAATAATAATAATAATAATAATAATAATAACACAGCTGTTATGCTTTACCTATTTCATGCACAGTAACCATGGTTGAAACCATTTGCGAAGATCCCCTCTTTTCCCACTTGCCTTCACAGTCAAGCTGATACTGTTCAACCTGGCATTGGTAATTTCCACTATCAGATGGACCCAAATTCATAATAGTGAGATAAAAGGTTTTGTGTGTGGGCCTGGAAAACAGTAGCCTGCCATTGAACTGCTGGTTCTCTGATTGGTACTTTAGATAACCATTATAGGTATGGCTCAGTAAAACAGTGTTTGCACTGGAACCCGGTTTCTCCACAATCCAAGTGAAAGTGTAATGGAAGGTCGGGTCCATTTGATCAATATTAATAGAATAACTCATTTCCAGCTGCTCTCCTTCTGTGTAGTTCTGATGAGTGGAAGGTGTCTCCAAAATGAAAGTGCCTTCACTTGTTTTGACCTCGTCCTCTACACTGATAGAAAGTTCTCCTGATTTGTCTTCACCCACCTTTCGCCAGGTGTTAGCAGCTGTCTGGAGCCATTCCACAACCTGACACTGATACTGGCCATTATCGGTAGAATAAACATTGGGCACAGTGAGTGTGTAGTGGGTGGTTTTAGGTCGGTTATACACCAGCATTCTATCAAGCATGGAGCTGTGTAGAGTGCCATCCCGACTCGCAGTAAAAATGACCAGGGGCCGCTCAGATCCCCGCTTTCGAGACCAGATCACTTCAAACACAGACTTATCACTGGAGCGAGAGGTGATCATACAGTCCACATTGAAGCCGGTCTGAGGATCAGTAACATTACGAAACTGACTGGCTTTGTGTACTTGCAGCTTGTCTTCTGAAAAATGAAAAGCAAAAGGGAATTTTACTTGTAATCTAGAGTTACTTACAGACATCATTTCATTTACAAGCAAGAGGAAAACAACATACCTACATAATTTACACTGACATTGGTAAAACCTGATTTGTCACTCGCCGTCCTTTCCCATTTGCTTTTACAGTCAGCCTGATATTGGTCTACAAGACAGTAATAGCTTCCACTGTCAGATGGATTGGAATTCATGATGGATAGATGAAAGACACTAAGTTGGGGTCTAGAGAAAGAAAGCCTTTGCTGAAGCTCTGAATCCAAGTCATGAAAATGAAGACGCCCGTCATGGCTGTAGGTAAGTAGCTTAAATACAGACAAACTCTGATCTGGACTTTGAAAAAACCAGCTCAGAGTGTAATGAAATTTAGGGTCGAGTCCAGCAGGCTTGAGTGAACAGTTCAGTTTCACCTCTTCTCCTTCTGTGGCATCCAGCTGAACATTAGATTTATCCATGCTAAATTCACTTTCTAATAGGACAAAACAAACAAACAAAAAAAAAAAAAACATGATTAACAGATTACATTTTTTTCTACTAACAAACACTGTTACTGCTTATAGCCATAAAAAAAAAGGCAGCTCAAACAGCAGCAAGTTTTGGCAGCATATTTTACAGCAGAAGCCCATGCTGGCAATCATAAACTTGGCATAGAAAGTGGTACGTGGCTATCTATGACTAAGACTGTAGGAGAATTTGGCATGTTTAAAAATAAATAAATAAATAGATAGATAGATAAATAGATAAATTAAATCAGATGAGCTGTCTACTCATATGGAAACAATATAATTTGTAAAATTACACATTATTAAATGGAAACAATGATAAACAGTTAATGCATATTGATAGATATTTAATTACATTACACACATTTGTCAATACAAATTTACAAGCAAAATCTGAGATATATATATATATTTTTAAATCCTATGGATTATAGGATTAAAATCTTTAATGTAAATAAAAATGAAGCCACACAGCTCTCACCTTTTTTTCTTTTAAAGATCATTAAATCACACAAGCATATCATTGATTAATCATGGAGTGAATGATATATATATATATATATATATATGATATATAGATATAGATATAGATATAGATATAGATATATAGATGTAAAATTATATATATATTTGGTGGAATGATATTAATATTTGTTTTCACAGACTAAGCCTAAAGGGTTGCATAATTGCGTATTCCACTACAATTACCTTCTGAAAGTAAGATTTCTAACAGAAAGAACAGAAAAGTTTAACTGTTGTACATCAGAAGGGTTTTTTGCCAGTTTAAGCTTTACACAATCATTTTTATGCATGTGGATAACAGGCGTATAATCTTTCTAGATTTTGGAAACCTCTTATAATAGGCCTAGATAAATTCTAAACATTTACATTAGCCTCTGGTGAGATCTACCAATGTACCACTACGACAAATTAAATGGCATCAAGAAATAATGTATGCAAAATACCTTTTTCAATGACATCTAGTTCCGCTGTGACAGACTTTGTGTCAAGATCATACCAGATGCCATCAGGGTCTTGAATCCATTCCTGTACTGAGCATTGGTAGTGTCCACTGTCTGTGGGCTTCATCTGTTTGATCTGCAGTTGGAAGGTCTGCCTGTTAGTTCTTCTCATGCCGATTCTTTCGTCCATCTCCGGACTGAGCACCCCGTCTGGTTCCATTTTGAGCAGAGTCTGTTTGTCATGCACCCATGTTACTTCAAAACGGGAAGAATTCAAAGTTGCTGAGGTCACAATGCAATCAATCACTTGGTCGCTGTTGGCTTGGATTTTCAGCGGAGACCTAATGGTGGTGGAGACAGCCAACTTGCTGACTGAAAAGCATAAAGGAAGCAAACAGAATTGACTCACACGGTGAATTCCATGCTTATGAAGGTATGGACTAAATGGATTTTATGAATATCTTCAGTTAATTCTGTTCATACCAGGTCTTCGTACAGTGACAGCCAGCGGATTGGAAAACTTCTTGGTTTTCTGAACATTTTTGTCATAAGCATCAATCTGGCAGCTGTATTGCCCCTCATGCTGCTTACTCGCTCTTAACACCTTGAGTATAAAATCTTTGTCTGAGTTGCGCATCTGAGTTTCTAGCTGATAGTGTCGCTGCTCCGCGCCACATGATATGCTTCCAGTTTGGTCCATACAAATAATGTTATTTTGAACATTTGAATTTGATTTCAAAAACGTCCATGTCACAGCTAAAGAAATCTCCGGTGCTTTTACTGAGCAGATCATTTTTATCACGGAGTTCTCGGTTACAATTGCATCGCGACTTCTTAATCTCACTTGAACAAGGGAATCTAAAGAGGAATGAAAAACAAGTGGAAGATTAAAGCAATCATTAACAGTTAAGTGACAAATTCAGCAATACAGGAAACATTTTCAACACAGTAAATTTAAGATTATCGAACTATATTTGAAAAAAATAATTGCTAAGGCTGTCAAATAAGTAAAATCGTAAATGCACAGTTTATCAGTGAAATTGCCTTTATATTTATTTATATTAATGACACTTGCAGCAACATTAAAATGAGAACATTAAAACACTACAGGAAACAAGAAAGTGTCTTTCATAATATCTTGCCTACATCCTGTTGACCCACTTTCTCCTTCCTACTAACTACCAAATAAGCAAAAATGTAACTCACCGATAGATTTAACAGAAACCTGGCCTTGCTGGGACTGACTGTTCACTTTCTTCAGGTTGCCGTTGTTCTCCATGCTCCACTCAAGCACAGTGCACATATAGTCACCACTGTCGGACAAAAGAGCTCCACTTAACTCCAGAATAAAATCGGCAACATTAGAGCGAAACGTGCGTAAGCCCCTGTGCTGATACTGCGCTCCTACACCTTCCATCACCCCCTCACGACTTAGGGTTATGACATCACTGAAAGAATTGCTTGTGGATTTTTTGTGCTGCCACACCACGGACAGCAATCCTTTGGCTCCGGAGACGCTGCACTTGATTTGTAGAGGCTTTCCTTCAGTCACATTAACCTGCTCCTTTGCCATGGCCACAGCCAATCCACTCTCTTGAATCAAAATATAGGATAACGACAAATTAGTTGACATATTTGTATAGGCACATAAAAACATAAGAATTTTGATCTGCACTAGTGTGATCCACTGCCACAGTTAAAAATGGAGCACATTGAGTAATCATTTACAGCACAGGCATGAAGAGAAGAGGAAATGAGTCACATTGAAGAGAAACAACCTCCACTGAAATGTTACATGAAGTGGCTTATATGTCTGGCATAAAAATAAGAGGACATTTTGGAACGTTTCTCTTCACACTAATATTTTTAGTTTAACAGTATTTTAATTATCACTCTTCAAGTCACAGAAACCCACTTATCTTAAACTCTTGGTCATTCCAAAAGAAACTTTTTCTGTTTTCAGTTAAGTTTAGATTGAACTTAGATTGAACCTGTTCTAAACTAATCTAATTTGTCCACTCAATTTGTGTTTTATTTTATTTTGTTATTAATACCATTATTTTTCGGTGTTTTTCAGTTCCTTGTGTGTGTCTGAGAGTTTTCTGTAGGGCTTATGTATACCTCCAAAAATTACCATTAATCTTTTCACTAAAATAACAAAAACAACATTTTACAGTGATTGGCATCTGAGAAAAACTGACCTAATTGATCATCAAGGGCATGAGGAAACGTGGGTAATCCTAACAGTAAAAAGTCCTCTTATAGAAAATTGCAGTAATATTTTATGTTCAAGGCATCTAAAGAGAGGCCCAATGGGTTACTGCTGCTGTTGCTTGACCTGGCATCTAATTAGCATAGCAGTTCTAGGAAGTGTTATATTTATGGCAACAAATGAAAGAATGAATCCTAAGGAACCCCACGAGATAAAGAAGTGTAAAGGAGATAAAGGCAAGACAAAGGAAATCAAACCAAAATCAAAACAACACATAAAAGTGTGAAGAGTAAAATTTCATGTTTGTGGCCTCTAACAAGACACATTAAGAGTGGTATATAGAAAACCTGCCTTGGAACTGGGAAGACAGGCAGTTTAATCAAATTGTAAATCATAATTGTTTAATACAAAAGTCCCAGTAAATGTTAAAAGGCTCACATTTTTTCCAGGGATACTTTTTGACACTGTATACTTATTTAGGTACATTGGGCCTATAAAATCACCCAATTCAATAATACAATAATCTTACAAAAGTGTCTGACCTTTGGCCTTTATGCGCACAGTTTCCTCCTGGGATAGCTGGCTTTTTCCTTTGAGAAAGGTCCCGGTATCTGTTTTTTCCTCTTGTACAGCTTTACACTGATACACGCCTTGATCTTCAGCCCTGACTGGTTGAATAGTAAGAATGAAGTTGCTGTCGCCTTTCTTCACGGTTCTTAGCTCGCCCTCATTTGCTCTCTTAGCATATGTATTAGCTACAGAAAGCACGCCAGAGGGACCAATTTGAGCCACTTCGTTGTTGTTTTTCAGCCAGGTCATGGAGAAGAAATGTCCAGGAAGATTGAGAGCTTCTATGACGCATCCAATCTCCATCATGTTTCCTTCCTCAACAGCCACATTCCCGATGCGAATATGAGCAGCGAAAGATCCCACTTCAGGAATCGTGTCTAACAAACAGAAAGCACAGAGATATGAATTAGCAAGATGTCATAACAGCAAAAAATATTACACAACTATCCAGTTCAAAGCAACAGTATCAAATTTTACCTTGAACTTTGACCTCTATGTTAAAAGCGGAGGTGTCCCTGTGGCAAATCCTAAACCATGAGCGATCTGGATCTTGGACCCACTCCTCAGCCTGGCAGTAGATCTCACCACTTTCAGATTGCTGCACTTTATTCATCTTTAGTCTGTAGATGCTGTCTTCTATCTTCTCCATTGATATGAGCCCAGAAAGGTATCTGTCTTCAAAATCTGGTCCAGGTTTCACAGTTAAATCTCGGTCCAAACCAATGATGGGTCGAGTGACGGTGCTCCCGCGCACATACCATGTGACAGACAGATGAGTATGTTGGAAGGTCTGACTGGAGACTTGGCACTCTAGTTGAAGGGATTCACCCTCAAAGATGCTGTGAGATAGAGATCCAATGCTGGATGCTTCTAAAGTATCCTCAATCACTATGGGAAATTTAAGATGAATCACACTTAGTATTTCTGACATGTTTGAAAAAAGAAAGAAGGAAAGAAAGAACGAAAAGGCGTTACCATGCAATGTTGTTTCAGCACTGTAGCTTCCATCATACGTTGTTTCTGGATTTGGGGTATAACATTCATATTTTCCAGAATCATCTTCTTTCAGGGATATGATGTGGAAGAGAACTGAAGTATATGACAGTCTTTCGATCGTAATACTTTGCTCACGTACTCGCTGAGCGTATATTGCATAAGCATAGTTTTTGTCATCGGTGTTAATAATCGCCAATTGAATATTTGGTTTCTCTTGTTTAACGACAGAAAAAGCAAACACTTGCTCCCTTAAAGTCTTAAGGCCACTAACATTACAGGAGATGGACATTGGAAATCCTTTCACACGATACAATGGACCATTCTGGATCTGTACTGAGTGCTGACCTTCACAAACATCTGTAAAAGAAAGAATGTTAAGCGGAATGAAGTTGAATGATGATTTATCTCAGTTTTATTTCCAATAAGAATTTCATATATTCGTTGTAATCTTGACATTCAAGTTCACCATTTCTTTATTTAATGTCTGCATCCAATATACAGACGTTAAAACTATTACTGCTCCAAAATTTACACACAATGATTTTTACACATTTTTGTCTGCTCCTTATTACTAAACCCCCTGTGCACACTCTACACTTGGTTGGAAGCCACTTGCCCTATTTTTCCAAGTGCACAACTTTGGCCTGTTTGGATGTTCACTAGTTGAATTATGATGAATACCATTTGTCTATTTCTACATGAAAATATACACTTCATAGATACGCAAACCGAACAAAGCTTGGGTATTCAGGTCACCTGACTAGCTGGGTCAACACATGATTTTATTTAAAAATAATTTCAGTAACCATAGCTCACTTCTTTTTTTTCCCCCCACTATGGGATCTGACAGTATATGCACTGACACATTTCACAGTAATTCACTCATCCCCTTACAAACCCAGCATTCTGTACACAAAGAAATACAAAAAAAGACCATCTGAAGTGTAAAGGAAGTTATGACACTTACTGTATATATTACTTCAAATAAAAAAATTAAAAAAAATAAGATAACTTGTGGATAGGTTATTGCTATATTATATGCGCACACAAACAAATGGGCAGAGAGAGGTTTGGAAAACAGCTTATAAATATATAGATATATAATATATAAATATATATATATATATATATATATATATATATATATATAGATATATATATATATATATATATATATATATATATATAGTAGAACCATGGACCTTGAAGCTTTACATCAGTATACAAAATACTGTGCTAAAATTTTGTCTGAATTTATTTCAATTGTTTTGTTGTTGAATTCACACAATTGTCATTTTCAACCATTGTGCATTTTATTGGATTTTTTCTTTTATGTGTGATATTTAAGTCTGCTATGAAATTACTTGTAGGAATGAAACTTTCTCCAAGTTTTCCCAATTCTCAAAGATGTCAATTTAATGGCATTTCTTTTCACATTAAGTTTAGAGCTTATATTGGAAGCATTAGTTTTGTCTAAAGATATCAACTTACCAGTTTGTAGAAGTCCTCCAATGCCCACCAGCAGAAGGAACTGCCACAGCTGAAGCTGAGAAAGACCCATGTTAACGCGCACAAGCACAGGTTGTCACCATAAGACAATCAATACATTTATGTAGCATGTACTCTGGTTCTAGCTGGAAATGAAGCCACTTCAAACCTCCTACATTGCAAGAGGAAATGAGAATAGACGTGGTTTTCCGCCTGTCGGCGCATACAAGAGCTGCTAATTACTGATACCTGTTTTAGCCAAATCCTGATACTACACACAACATTAATTGTGTAGGAGAAAGAGCATATTTTGAAAAATGGGTTGCTGTCTAATTGCTTTCTCCCTTTGTAGCAGTACACAGGAACAGTCACTCATTAGTAAACTACTCCAGATCATCAATGAGACATTTTACACTACAGCTGTAATCACTTGATTTGAAGTGTTAAACTTCATACAGTTAAAGCTTAGCTTTGATAGTTGATTTAAATCCGGGTTTGCACATAGACGATTCTATTAACAGCTATTAAGAAAATAAAATATGATGGATAATATGTCAGTTACACCTCTATTAAAAGAAAAATGCACAGATTCTACATAATGTAGAACAGCTTTGATACAAATTGTTAGATAGTAGTTAGACAATTTTGCCATCTGCTGGTTCTACAGGACAGGTACAGTTTTCTAAATAGCATCTTCTATGACCGAGGAGACCCATGAGAATTATTTGTTTGGTTTTTACTTTTCCTAATCTGTCATTTAGATCCGATGGGATTTATATGTTCGACCTTCATTTGTTCTCCAACCTGGAAAGAACTGCAGAGGATAGTGACTATTGAAATTGCACTGCTATGACGGTTTAAAAAGAGAACAATGTTCCAAATAAGGCATCCATTTTTAATAAAAAACAATATTCATTTAAAAGTATTACATTCTAATTATCTAATTATTATTCATACTAAAGGGAAGTTCACAAAAGGAAGAACGACGAAAAGGGAGAGCGAGGGGGGAAACAAAGCACAACAATTGAGGTCTTATAAATACTTGCTCAAAAATAAGGTTAGGTTAATCCAACAACAAAAAACTTCTCAGGAAGTTTACATGTTGTTAGAAAATCTTACATTGTCCGAAGTATGCAAAGATGATCAAACTTTTATATTGGACGAGTATTACATGAGAACATTCTAAAATTCTCATGTATGTCTTTAAGTGTACTTCCTGTGCTGAACAATCACTTTCTCCAAAATGCTAATATAAAATCCTAATTACATTCATACAGTAAAATGAGTTGTATAGGAACGCATATAAAACTTCCTGGTGGCATAAAGATGTTGTAGAAATGAACAGGAGGGGGCGACATAATAAAGGATTCATGATGTCACGGAATCTCCTATAGGAGGCGGTTCCATAGCTTTATAGCAATATATTTACACCATGTCTATTCAGGTAGCGTCATGGGGAGCATTTCATGAAAAGCATCCCAAATGAGGGATCGGAGAGATATGGGCTTTCAATGAGTGACGTCACAACAGCAACATAAGCCCATATGTTTTATTTTTGCACCTTAAGACACCCAAAGTAGGCTATTTTTTTTAGATTATTTATTAATCTTTTACAAACCTTAAATGTATTTGAACCTTAACATCAGTGCATTGCTCAAGCAGGCTTTCCTACAAACAAGTGCTGTTTTAAACTTTTTTTTCCCCCAAAATTGAAAGACTTTTTGGCTAACTAGGCTTTAATAGGATTCATGTTTTTACACGGAATTTGCCGAGTTTCGTGGAAAAATACGAAAGAAAGAAATAAACAGAAGAAATGAACACGAGTTATCATCCATTATCGTTTTGTCTGTTACAGCGTCTCACCAGAGGCTGCTCGCGCAACTCGCTTAACGTCACGTGACTCACCGTATGCGCCGCTCATGCTCGTATTGAATAGACGCACGTCGCTTCATAACAGTAGCGGCAGTCTTTACTGACTAAACTAATCTTTATTTTTTATATTGTCGTTATCACATTTGGCTATTGGAGGGTCGGAACTAATTATCACAGGGACCGGGTTACAACTGAGTACCCTTGATTTACACAATGTAGTGGGGCTAACATGGGGTTTTGAATGGCAGAAAAACCCAGAGAGAATAAAAATAGGATTAAAAATAGAGGAGAAAACATTAACCCATATTTTGGTTATTGAAAACCTTTATTATGGTATAAATTCGGAGGAATTATATCCTTTTTTATGTATTACTCCTTGTTTAAAAATCCATTTAAACAACAACAAATATGAGTGCAGAAAAGGTGCACTCGGTTGAGAAACAATTTCAAACTTTCAATAAAATACTCATTAAAACTGCAATTAAAACTTAAGTGATTTAAAAAAAAAAAAAGTCCCATCAGCAGTAGAGTGCAGAATATTTGTATGTTCTTGGTTGGATTCATCCTAAAGAATTCTTTACCAACAAGTACATAATTCTACTTTAAACCAATAGCAACAGCACAGCTCACACTGTAGATGGATTCTCATTCACATAATAAAAGACTGCAGGCCAACAGCTGCTGCTTTCAAAGAAGACGAGGCTCGTAATGGACGAGAGTGGGTTGAGTGCAGTTTCGGGGCAATGACGGTGCAGCTGTTCTATTTTCTAGAGGAGGGGGGAAATAAATGCATTTTAAAATTAGTACATGACTGCATGAGTATGTTAAGCATTGTGTTGAAGAAAGAGGGCATTGGTGATCATGAAGTGGAAGATTATTTATCAGGGCTTTTGAAAGGCCCGCGTGTTGTATACAAGCAGGACACACTTTCTCCCGCAAAGTGCCCAGTTCTAGTAACTGATCGCCATTAGGACAATGGGCTGTAGCTTGTAGCCAAGCATACCCTAATAGATAGCAGTGTGTGCAAAAGAGAGAGGGGTGCATTGTGGAAGCAGATCAGGAAACGATGCCCCCGGCCATTAGTGACGGTCAGCTGGATTCCTGAATAACACTCTTCTGAACAGCAGGATTCTGCTCTGACTGACAGGCAGGCTGGTTAGATGCAGGAAATGCATGGCTGAGGTCATGCAAAGTGACAGGGGGCTGAATTTGAAGAAATGAAGGGAGAATGAAAGCAGAATCTAGACTGTGTCCCCATACTTGTTTCATGTGTCTCGTGCTCCAGCTGCTCTTTTGCAAGAGTCTTTCATACAGGAATAAAAATATGCTCATCATGTAGCTTTGATCGCTGCACCACAATGCGGTTCTAGGCCTTTAGGGAGTGCAAGACGTTATTCCTGATGAAGTGCTTCCCAACACATTGAAACCCAGGACAGCTTCTATGAATCAGTCATTAATGTGGATGGGGCCACCGTCAGCAAGATAATCCTGAGTTACGGCAAGTGCGTCTCACTGGAGCGACCGCATCCTCCTCAGTGCACGTAAATGATAAAGATTCTCTTTTCCCCCCTTGAAACAGGGCACTCACACACACACATCTGAATACTTTTGGCTCAATACAATTTCTAAGAACATTAGCAGCCATGCTATCTTGAAGTGGGTTAAAGTGAAATGAGTTCACATTAGCAGGAGGAAGAGGACCGACTTGGGCCATGTGGCTCAGTCCATCTCCATGTCCATGAGCTTGCTGCGTGGTGTGTGCATCGGGTTTCTGGAGAAGCAGCAGCGGGAAGTGATAAGTCCGAGTACAATGGACAGGAGAGTAACGACTAGAGCTGCTGCAAGACCATATAACACCGGGTTCCTCATGGAGTCCCACACTGAAAAGACAAAAAAGATTGAATAAAAAAAAAACAAACATTTTCACAGAGGAAAAGAAAAAAAAAACATGGATGGATCAAGTGTGTGCAAAAGCAATTAAAAATGGTCTTTGCAAATTTTCCATTCACACTTATAGAACAAGAAAAGATGCGTACATGCTAGGTTGATGGCGAGAAACGCTGGGGCAGAGGTGAGTGTCTGCCCCTCATTCCAAAGTCGAGTGTCAGGAGAGAAATGCCAGAGCTTGGCTGTGCAGTAGTATGAGCCCATGTCCCTGTCCTGAATGTTGTGAACAGTAAGCACAAACGTGTCCCTGTTTGTGCGCGCTACACTATACTGCGAGCTCTCGTTTTCTCTGCTCTTCTTTACCACTCCCCAGTGATCCATACTGATGAGGGAAACATCAACATTCTCCATCGCCTGTACTGGACTCTGGAACCATTCGACGTCATATGCCACCTCGCCTGAGGGTTAGGGAGAAAAAAAAAAAGACCTTAGTTTGTTTGTGTGTTAGCATTGAGGCCACATACATTGAGTGCATAGTATTTTCTTTGCTATACAGGGTGTTTGACCGTGCATGTGACCGAAACACATTCTGGTGAGACATTATGAAAAATCCCTTCAAGACACGCTTGTGAGTAAAATAGTTTCATATTCATACAGTAAAAATAACAGATGTGTTTAAAAATCAGGGGGACTTGACATGAGAGACACAGGGGAGGGCTTCACCCATTAGTAGCGACCCATGGGCAAGTCTTCAGTGGCCAAGTCGGCACCTGGTGTAGACCACTTGGTCATGCCTTGAGAAATGACCTTAGAAGAAAGGGGAAGAGAGGTGGGCCACGGCATGATTTAAATGCTTCATGAGGAACAGAACATCAACTCGAGTATCCAAAAGACTGAGATGCAATCAGACAGGCCCCTGCATGCATGCTATCAGCTATGTGAGGAATCTTCACAAAGGCCATGCTGTAATGCTATGAACTGAGCTGCCACACCTTTGTATGCTTTTACCAGGGCAAAGTATTTTTTTTGTCCCCACAGAGACTTACAAATACCTGCATTCAAATAAAGACGATAAAAAATATTTTAAGAATACACATGCATTATAGTCTTTTCCAAATATATTGGAACAGCAAGGCAAATTCTTTTGTTTCTGCTACACTCGACATTCTAGATGAAAAGATTGTGATCTATAGATAGAGGATAAATATTTCAGGTTTGTGGTCACAAGATAAACATGATAATAGATCAGAATTTTAGCTTTCATTGCTTGATATCTTGACAAGCATCATGACAATGTTTAAAAAAAAAAAAACAACACAAACAAAACATTAGTCAGTGAAAGCACGAACATCCTCTACCAAGTTCGGGTGAAGCCATCACAATCGACCATTTAAAGAAGAGCTCAAGAGCACTCAGCTCCCTGACCTGCAGTATCTACAACAACTGGGGCTGGACCAAGGCCAGGACGATAGTAAAGGATTCTGCCATGACAACAATAAGCTCTTCTGTTTTGCACTTCCCCTCCCTGAAGACCAAAAGGGATGGAATGAGGAGGAGCTTCTTCTCAATGCCAACCTGGGCCCCCAACCAGAACAATACCAAGATCAGGAGCTTTGAATCATTACACGACATACACACACTGAGCAAATAACTGAACATCTACACTCATAAGAAACACATGAAAAGTCATACCATCTCTGCTTTACGGAATTATTCTCTCACTTTAAACTTTCAAAGCAATATTGTAATATTATGAAACTCCTCATTTCATTGAATGCTTTTACCATTCGAGTGACCAAGCCAAAAAATGGAAATGATCACTTCAAAATCGGTCTTATTTACACCAAATGATTCACATCAAAAATCAAGCTAACTACAATGCAGACAACCCGATTTTACAAGATGGATGTGTTAAAGCATTTCACATTATTGTGCAATTTGCTTTTTACGGAGTGGTGAGCTCACTTCTTTCTATTACAATGTACAGTCCTAGTGTGGGAGTGAACCGACAGCAGGAGCAGAGCACTCGGACAGGAATAGCAGGCGCTTTCTATGAACCAAAGATAATTTCAGGGCCTTAGGGGAGAACAATGGCCCTTATTCTCAATCTATGAATAACAACTAGGCCAATATTAGCCTTGAAATAAGCGTGCCATTCTCTATAATCTGTACATAAAACAAGAGATATATTCAATGGCATTCCATATTGGTATATCAGTTTAGGCATGTATTGCACTACTAGTGGGTCCGAAGGTAAGATAAACTAGACAGAAGAGAAAACTAGTCAGGCTGAATGTTAAGGAAGGGTAGATCTGAATCAATGTCATATATAGCCTAGAGTAGGCATTTATGCAAATAAAGCACATTTAAACATACAAATATATAAAAAGCGGCTATAATTAGAGCCATAAAGTGCAGAAGCAAAACTGTAGTATGATAAAGCAGAATATGAGTCACCTTTAGCAAAATGTACAATATATCTGAAAATACCATTTTTAACTGACCCATTTAATATACTGAAAACTTATAAAGAATAATTGATCATTTGTACAAATGATAAAACACTAGTCTGATGCACATGGTTATGACAGACTATACTTATAGTTTTCACAAAGTAACTAATGCAATTTTTGGAAGATGTAAAAAATTTTGTAAATACAATACAAACACACAAATGCATAAAAATATTGTTTCTCCTAAGAGATGGGATAAAGTCTTTGACAAAACTGGTGTCACAGAGAAGGGAAAGAGAATTGCTTTGTATTACTTAGCAACGCAATAACAGTGAACCTTCTGTAAATATACTTCAACAGACAACTCAAACACACCCTAGAGAGGAGAGAGGAGAGCAACCTGCCACATTAACCCATGCTAGTGAGTTTTAGAATTACAACTGCAAAAAACTATTACGATACAGGGGAAAAAACTGAAATACGCAGTAACAATCAGTTGAATTTTTTTCTCCCTGGTAAATTATTTTTTTGCAATAAAAGGCTTTTGCTAATATAATACCAAATATAGCTACACGCTGAAGACAGACACAAACCTTTTAGACATGCAATGATTTTCTTAGGAGCTTTGGACCTGTTTAATACAATTCAAATGACTGACTACTTGCCTGTGTTGGATGTGGCCCCCAGTACAGACATGAGGCATTTCATTTTGACCGTTTCCCCAGGCGTCACCTGAGTACTGTCTGAATAAATGGACACATTGAACACTGGACCTGTAAGAGAAAGGGAGGAACACACAATATAAAGGCCACATGCTTTCTCATTGACTCATTGCATTGGAAATGAAACACTCAGACCAGTGATGCAGTGGAGAAAAGGGCAAGACAGTATTTCTAAGCCTTACTGAATTTTAAGACATCTTTTGAGTTATTTATCTTTTTTTTTTTTTACCTGCCCCACTTAAAAGCTAAGGTATCCAGTCTTTAAACCAATGAACACACACACACACACACACACACACACACACACACACACAGGCTATATAAACAGCAGATGATATTTACTCTGAGGGCGTTCCTATCTAGGGCTAATCGGCACATAGAGACCAACAATAAACAATGATCTATATAAACTATAAATAAACACTTGGCAGCCTGTCAACTAGTTTAAATATATATTTTTTTTAAATCACAAATGCAAGGTTGATACCTGTGTCAGCAAAGTCAAGCCGTATTTTACTTGATTCACCACTGACTCCTCTGTTCCATGTGTTGCTCTGATCACGGGTCCAGGCCGTCACATCGCAGTAGTAGAAGCCTCGGTCCGAGACTTGAGCTCCATATAGACGGAAACGATACTCTAATGGTCCAGTCTTATCTAGTGCCACACTATCGGCACGGCTGGACGGAACTCCTTCCTCCTGCTGCAGTATGGAGTCTGCACTCAGTGACAGCACTTTCTGGGACTTTCCACCTGCCGTCTCTTCATAGCGAACGAGCACCGAATATCTGGGGTTTTGCATGTTTTGGCCAGTTACCTGGCATCTCATTTCAAATGTGGAGCCACCTGTCACGGCACCTCTTGCTTGAGCAGCTGTCACACTGAGAACTGGGGCTGCAAACAAAGGTTTAAACGTTAACTCCCAAACATTCCCTGTGTGTCCTACATTGAAGGGCAGTCGAAAATCAAAACGACTGCAAACAAGCCTCAAGTAAAACAAATTAACATTCACTACTACAAATTATTGACACAGTGTTACTCCATGGAACTGGAATTTGAGGCTTAGTGGAATGAAAAGTGGATATTGTCCACTCTCTAACAGAAAGATCTTTGTGTGCATGAATTGTTGTGAACAAAAACTAGGTATTTCCAAATTTAAAAGCTTCTTATATTCATTCATGATTGCATCATGAAACAGAGGTCATAACATGCATCATCTGCTTTCACGTCCACCACTGTGACCTTGGTGATTTGAATGTCCTTGATGCAGTGACAAATTACTTATACAAATAAGACCCCAAAATAGATTTTTGTTTTTGCATTTGTACAGCTGCCAAAAATCTCATGTTTTATTCCATAGACATTAAACAAAACTATGAACTGAACTTCATTCTGAATTCAGCCAAGAAAGTGATTACTTTTAAAATTAAGAACTCCAAGAGGAGCATGTTTGAAATGTCACAAAGATAAACAAAAGGGAATTTTAGGCTTACTCTTTGAGGACCACTGGACTTCGACCGAAGTGGAGTTAAGCTCTTTGGCCTGGTTCCATTCGCCCTGGCGGCCACGGGTCCAAGCAGCCACGCTGCAGGAGTAAAAGCCCTTGTCCTTGTCCTGACTGTACAGCAATTGCAGCCTGAAGGTGCTCAGACTACTGCGAGTCACTGCTATAACGCCATTATCCAACCGATTCCGATACAAATCCCCCAGCACTAGTACCCCTTGATAATTTATAGAAGCGATAGTGGTTACAGTTTGAGATGTGACTTCTGGCATGTTGGAATAGGTCCAGGTGATACCCAGTCGTCCATCTTGCATGTTCAGTAGGTCGGTCACCTCGCAGAACAGCTCAGTTGGGTCATCTGTAAACTGGGGGATCTTAGGGGCTGTGAGAGCAACCTTAAAATCTGGTTCTGTGATACAGAAAAGTAAGAAAAAATGAAGATAAGTAAAATGCAGAAACCTACAATATTCATATCTTGACAAAAGTCCACATTTGCTTATCTGTAATGCCATTGCTATAAGAAATTTGTTTGGCGCTTTACACGTAACCTGTGATCGAAACAGCCTTATTTTGTTATGTAAGGCTTTACATCATTCTTGTTCCAGCTGCCATTCAGTCGCTGTACATTCACAGGCACAGGCAGACACACACATACAAACACGCGATGTAAAAGTAAACTACATGGCCTTGTGGTTTTGAGGCCCACTTAAATACTGATATCTAAACCAATTAAAAGCCACAGCTGTTGTATATTTGGAAGCAAATTTGGCTTTGACTCATTTGTAACCTCAAATTTTAATACACAATAGTGCAATACATCAACCAGCTGCACGACTTGTATTCAACCTACCCAAGTTGCAAGAAACCACCCCACTGATACGCTCCCTCCACTGGCTTCTGGTAGCTGCACGCATCATATTCAAAACACTGATGCTTGCCTACAAAGCCAGAAATGGATTAACACCTTCTTACCTCAGAGACCGCAGAAGAACAACTACTTCCTAAAACACTTGAACTAGCACGTATTCCTCTGTGGACTTGTTTGTTTTAAATATTACTCAACAGAGTTTAATATTGTTTCTATCTTAAGTTTTTAACCTTGCAGACCAGTGTTAATATATTCATAGATAGACTCTCAAAGCACTTTCTGTTCGTCACTCTAGAGAATGGCGTCTGCTAAATGCTGTAAATATAAACCATTTATGCACAATCCATCTGGATTTAAACAAACAGTTTCACAGCAAGAATATACTCCAAGGGAAATTAGACATATAATGCTTAAGCACAAAAAGGACGATATATTCAAAGAGCTTTCAGCACACAAATACTAATGAATGCTTTGGCCTGAGAAACAGCTAATACAGAACATAGTACTTCCTTATATTAATAGGAAGAGGAACAGCCCACAGAGTTGCTGTTTCAGTTCAACTTTTCTTTCTCCTGAACATCTACCTGGGAGAAATGTATAGAGGGAAAATGACATACAATAAGCAAAAGCTCATTAGGACTGTGCTCATTAGTACAAACAGAACAATATAAGAATATGGAATCATTCATACATTCATTCATCTTCTACCGCTATATCCGATCTTCCCTTGGGTCACGGGGAGCCTGTGCCTCTCTCAGGCATCTATGGGCATTAAGGCAGAATACAACCTAGATGGAATGCCAAGCCATCGCAGGGCACACACACACACATTCACACACACCGTGCATGTTTTTGGACCGGGGAGGAAACCGGAGAACCCGGAGACAAACCCCCTGAGGCAAGAACATGCAAACTCCACACACACATGGCCGAGACGGGAATCGAACCCAGGCCCTGGCAATGTGAGGCGAACATGCTAACCACTAAACCACCGTGCCCCTTAGAATATGGAATCAAACATGTAAAATAAAAATTACAAAAAATTTTTAGAATAATTTGATTGGTATTACTTCCAGTTGCAAATTTGTTTAAAAGTCATGTGACAGCTAATGCACTTTATTTTATCGCTACATTTCAGTGAATGCAGTGATGGCCAGATAGTTCCAGACAGAATAATAAATCCGGACATCAGAATATATTTTCAATATCTGTACTAAAGTTTATCAAACTATACTGCAAATTGGCAACTATATATTTTCACCAAAATAGATACAGTAAAAGAACATTCAATGAGGTGGGAATTACGACAGCTACAACGTGTCAGTGGGGAAAACCAGATGAACTTCTTGGAAATACTTGGGGCTTTCTGCAGCTTCAGGCAGTTTACAGGCTAATGCCATAACAAGAAACCTTATCTATGACTGTTTTTCAAATGTTCAATAAAAAAAAAAAAAAAAACACAAGGTACATCTCATGCAAGACATTCTTTTAAACAGCACAAAGGATCAAATTATATACATTATGTAGATCACAAATGGCATTCCATTTTACTCAAAACAAAAGCTCTGACAAACACCATACGCAGCATAAACACATGCTCTCTTGAACTTCCACAAGAGGACTAACAGGTTTACTTCTATGGTGACGAACATTTATGCAACCCATTGGTGAGATTAGTCATGAAACTTGCTCCTATATGCACATTGCTTTGAATGCTCTGTACATGATAAGATTATTGTGTAGGAGGTAAACACTTAATCAAGTGTTTATAAAATAAAATATAAATAAATAAATAAATAAATAAATAAAGGCTGGAGCAAGGATAATGAAAATGTATTCTGTGAGACAGAGAAAGGCAATATTAATTAAATGTTCTTACCCAGTTGTGTTACCCGGACTTGGACAGGATCAGAGTTTTTTTCAGCAGCCTTATACCATCCCCCAGTGCCCTGGGGCAACCAGAATTTCACTTGGCACGAGTACAAGCCGGTATCTGAGGGCTGTAATTTGGATAAGAGAAGCCTGAAGGTGCCTGGCTGAATCCGGCTCATGCCCACTAGCTCAGTCCCAATCAGCACTTGGCCATCACGTCCAACATGGAGCAGCACTCGCTGGTTGTCCGAGTTAAATCCCTTAACCAACCAGATCACCTCCATTCCCAGAGAAAGCAAATTTTTAGCGGCTACTGAGCAGGTCATTTTCAGAGTTTCCTCCACGCGGAGTGTAGCGTTGTTCTCCAGAGTAACTGCCAAAGATTGGGCTAAAACAATAGAGAAGGATCTCCATTACAAATATTCCAGGTAGAAATGTAACAATTTTTTGGAATGAGGTATAAGGACTGAATTCAATTTATTTTATCTCCGACAACACTCTGTGACTTCGCCCTTAAGATTTCACTGGTCTGTACTGAATGGAATGACTGTAAATGCAAGGGAGTTTTAAGGAATAAGTCATATAGTGCTTCACAATTAAAGATTTACAAAAAGCTCTTGGCTGAGGCCTAGAAATCATACTAGATTCCTAACATCATTAAATGAATCTTACCCTTTTTAAATGAAATACACTACTCTTAACAATTGATTTTTTTCCTTGTCAGTTCAAACACTGGTGTAAAAAAATTACCCAATGCGTTACTCACCTAAGGGTGTGACTGTAACATTCCCCATTTCTTCACTCCTTTCTAGAATGATCTGCCAGCTCTTGTCTCCCCTGGGCTGCCTCGTCCACTCTCTGCCTGTGCATACATACACACCCTGATCCGATGGTTTTAGCCCCTTCAAAGTCAAGCCATAATTGCCACTGCCAGAGAGTCCCAAGATAAGTTCACCATCTGCATAACGCTGGGCAAAGTTTTGTCCAAGCTGCATTTTATCATCCGGTCCAAATGTCAAAATGTCTTCCAATGAAGCAGTCCCTTTTCTAATAGACCAAGTGACAGACAGGGAAGTGTATGCTGTGAAGGACCGTTTGATGATGCACTGAAGAGTCACCGACTCGCCTTCCGAGACAGTTGGCTGAGAAATCACTGGAGTCACTTTTAAAGAGTCACCAATAACTGTACAAAAAGAATTACAATTCATTTATGTCTGTTAGTATATACAAAGTCACACATTTAACTAATAACATTATAACCACTTCACTGGCCAAACATTTCCGAATCTTGACCATGTTTACCAAATAAATAGCAATATATAGTATGGTCCTTGTTTACTTTCTCTTGAAACCTCCAGGTAAATAAAATAAAATTGTAAATTTTTTTTAGATTTTGATTGTTGCTCAAGACTTCCTCATCCTGCAATGTCATATCACAATATATGTTGTCAACAGAACAGGAATCATATTTCATAACTTTCCAAACCTGAAACTCAGTTTCAGCATCTTCCCAAGCCCAAATAGGCTAAGCTCTTCCATGCAGCCGTAATGTAAACTCCATGCACTCTCTTATTTTCACTTCTCCAATTTATACAAATAGCTAACAACTCCAAAAGCAGTCAATGGTGGCGGAAAAGAGCTGACCAAAAAAGTCCTCTAAACATTACATAGTTTATTATATTTTTTTGTTACAAAAACTTAGTTTTTAATTGGGATCACTGACCCCATTTGATTTTGTTTTAAGGTTTATTAATATCTTCACAAAAAAAGTACAAAACTCACCTTTAAGTTCCACATCTTCAAAGTAGTTCCCTTTGATGACTGAATCAGTGCTGGGTGTGCTGCACCGATAGGTGGCACTGTCTGAAGCCCTAGCCTTTTTTATTACCAGCTCTACTGCATTACTTGCCAGTTTGTGAATGCTAATATCACCACTGTTCACCCGGTCTTTCATAGACTCATCTGTGAACGTCGGATCAAAAGTGGAGATGAGATTGATTTCCTTATCCATCATCAGTGACCATTCGAAGTCCTGTTCAGGCGGCCCCTCATAGTCAGACACGTCACAGCGAATCGACACAGTCTGACCCTCGACGCGCACCAGTGGACCAGCGGGCACTTTCACTATCCTGCTTTCACACAGCACAGCTGAAACAGAGTTATGGAAATCAGTTACGTTATTTGCCTTGTATCTCGCCACCATCTTTGAGTCATGCGCACCTACATTTATTATGCATTAACAATAAAATAAATAATACTCCCATCTAAAGCATTGCAACATTCTTCACATTTTAAACAACTATTAAACATATCTGTTGAAGTCTAAGCAAAGAATGTGGTTCTCTGCCCTATCTTTAGTCGTTGTAGATTTGCGACAGCCATTAAAACCAGGGACAGTTAAGTAGGTTAATAATAAAATCAATATGCTTAAAAAAACAGGGGGGGTAGAACTGATATGCAACTGGCAATACTGTCAGGAAAAATCAGGATCACTGCAACGAGTCATGTCTAAATCCCCTGTACAGTATAGGGAGAGGATGAGACGGATGAAATAAAGTAAAACATTTGTTTTCAAATTACTGATAAGAAATCGATACCAACAAGCAAAACCTGTTTCAACTATTTGCATAAAGTATAACAAGGTCTTCTAGATGGCACTTCGGCATGGTACCAGAACCGAGAGGCACCATTTCACTGTTAATACGAACACACACACCATTTATGGAAATGTTAATTGTAACTAGCCTTCTTTGGTCTTTGTCCTGTTCTAATGACCGAATCAGGAAACACGCTACCATAATAATTGTTTAGATTTTTTCCACGTTGGAGTTATAAACAAAGAAAGTGAGACGAGAAAGCAACAGTCATACGTAATAACATCAAATAAATCAAGGATTGAGCAAAATCAGGATAACTAAATGACTGTTTCTGAAAGAAACAAAGAACAACAACAAAACAAATAAAAGGTAATGAAACAGAAGCAAGTAGAGACAGCAGACATGCAAAGACTTGTCTCCACATGTACTGGTGGCAAGTTTCAACCAGAAGCAAGCAGATATGTAAAGATAAGCGAAGAAAAATGTGACAATCCACATCATCAAATAAAATACCTGAAATATCAGATTAGTACTTTGGACTATTTAATTTTTATTTACTGGAACATATATGGGTTCTTTCAGTTTGTGTTATCTAATAATACCCCCCCCATACCCCCCCCCCCCCCCCATACACTACAGAATTTTTATTTATATCAGTTTATTTATATCAGTAAAGACGAAAGTAAAACAAGTGTACTGTGAGCTTATCATACAAATCTATTTTGTACAGATTTAATGTGGTAAAAATGAGAGACACTTGAGGAAATAGTAGTTGATGTACTAATAGCAAGACAGTAGCAACTTTTTTTTTTTAGGTCATACTCATATTAAGAAGTCAGATACCCAGTGACATTTAAGAATTTAAAATATTACATACTAAAGTGAAACAGATTCTCAATCTGCAAGTTTCCTCCCAAAGCAGTTCATTCTGACACTGAGCAATTTTATTTTGTATATAAGCAAAAAATATATATATTTTTTCCTTATTTTATCCAAGATATTTTGTTGATAGTAGTACGGGCTATCTAGTTAATCGTTCATGGATATAACCCTGCCATTTCCGGTAGGCTTTTTAAAGTAGTTTGCGAGAGGGCGAGATGAAATGAAAGGAGGTGATTTCACTAAGATAATAAAAACTTTGTACACAAATAAGACAAAAGACACTTCAGTGACCAGCGAGCCAACTCACCGAGCGCCATGAACGAAATGAAAAGACGAAAGGCTCCTTTTCCTGTTCGCATCTTAACGAGGCGTTTAGGATTTTCCCACGGGATCGCCTTTGTGAACGCGGACCGCGCTACGACCCGCGCTACGACCCGCGCCTGTCCTGCGGGGGGTAAACTTTCCTCGGTCACTCGGAGCAAAACGAGTGCTTCAGTGGCGCAAAACGGCGTTCAACTTCGTCGGGAACCTTAATCCAAAAAAAACAGCACAAATCAAAAGTCCTGCTGGTACAATTACGCACATGATTCGCGATGAACACCTACACCACACTACGCGCAGGAGTGTATGTATGGCGTGGCGGCTCTTTCCGGAAGTTGGGTCCCCGGTACTGTTTTGTAATTGGGCGGGATTCGGTGTGGGACAGCCCGCTCTCCGCTGCAGGTGAAACCGCCGCGCCCCGACCTCCAAACGACAGCGATTAGTATCTAGGGCGCATGCGCGTCTCGCAGGCTAATTAGCTCCCGGAATAAGTCCAAATGTCTGGAGACAGTGTGCACACGTTTCAACAATCGCACCAGAGCTCCTGTTCATTTCACGCCGCCCAGTGAGTCATTTATGCCTAGAGGGGTTACAGGAACCAGTGTGAACGTAGATTACAGTGTTTATTAGAACGTCAAAATCAAAAGCGATCCCGCAAAACTCTCGGGTGGTATTACAAAGATGAACTGTCAGGCATTCACCTTTTATGTTTGGCATTCACCTTTTATGTCACAATACAATCGCGTTATGAGTCACTGTTCTACTCATAGTTTCAGCATGGATTAAACTATGTAGCCTACTGTTTCTCCAATATACATGTATTCAGTTCTGCATCTAACCCACATCACTGAACAATATAATAACACTACAAGAAATGGATATTCAGTGTCACCCAGATGAGGATTTTACAATCTCAGAAATTTCCTTATATAGGTTATACAATAGTATTATAGTATCGCTGTAAAGCTCATTTGAGACAATGTCCCATGGTAAAATTGTAATACAAAGAAAACTGAATCGAAAAAGAATTAATTTCTTGTTGTATTTACTCATTCGTTTATTAACCACAACTATTGATTCTATCCTAGTCGGTGTCAACTAGGATCTGGATCCTATCTAAGGAAAAGCTGTGGGAGTGCAATTTTGATTTTACAATAGCCAATCCACATACAAGAAGGGAACCCACACAGTAAGAACATGGTCACAATCTTCCCATATACCTATGGTAATGATCAGACCAGGTACACTAAAGATACGAGATATGCATAGGTCTTTAAACTGACTGCATTCTCCACTCACAAACCAGACAGAGTTACTAATTCCAGATCTCACTTTATCAACCAATTAATCTAAAAAAAAAATATATATATATATATATATTCATTCATTCATTCATTTTCTACCGCTTTATCCGTCCGATCTTCCCTCGGGTCACGGGGATCCTGTACCTATCTCAGGCGTCTATGGGCATTGAGGCAGGATACACCCTGGATGGAATGCCAACCCATCACAGGGCACACACACACATTCACACACACATTCATCACACACTAGGGACAATTTTCCAAGGTGCCAATCAACCTACCGTGCATGTTTTTGGACCGGGAGGAAATCGGAGAACCCGGAGAAAAACCTCCTTGAGGCACGGGGAGAACATGCAAACTCCACACACACATGGCCGAGACTGGAATCGAGCCCGGGCCCTGGCGGTGTGAGGCGAACGTGCTAACCACTAAGCCACCATGCCCCCCTATAAATATATATATTGTTGTAAAGGGCTCTGTCTTTAACACACTTGCTTAATAGAGCTCTACTGCCACTCTGCTCTACTGAAATCCCATATGTATATATATACAGAGAGAGAGAGAGATAGAACAATGTGACATCTTATATATAATATTCAGCCATGTCCAAACCCCCTCCCTTCCAACCTTGCTTGGTCAATTGTTGCTCATTCTTCTTGACTCACTGTTATACATTTCATTCTTCATTGTTGTTTGTTTCCATTATGCCTTATTCCCTTGTGAGTGTGTGTGACTTTTTAAATAAGAAGTGGAGGCAGTATGTAGGACCATACTGTTTTAGTGTGGCTAATTAGTTTTTATAACTCATTGCCCATAGGGCACGGTGGCTTAGTGGTTAGCACGTTCTCCTCACACCGCCAGGATCCGGGTTTGATTCCTGTCTCGGCCATGTGTGTGTGTGGCGTTTGCATGTTCTCCCCGTGTCTCAGGTTTTTCTCCGGGTTCTCCGGTTTCCTCCCCGGTCCAAAAACATGCACGGTAGGTTGATTAGCACCTTGGAAAATTGTCCCTAGTGTATGAATGTGCGTGTGTGTGTGTGTGTCCTGCGATGGGTTGGCATTCCATCCAGGGTGAATCCTGCCTTAATGCCCATAAACGCCTGAGATAGGCACAGGCTCCCCGTGACCCGAGGAAAGATCGGATATAGCGGTAGAAGATCAATGAATGAATGAAGTCATTGACCAGAAAACATGGCTTGGTTTTTAATCTAAAATGAGAGTAAACTGTGTGCATTATAATGATGAATCTAGATTTAACATCTGTCCAGGCCCGAGGACACCATGTCAAAAATAAGAAGCTGATCATTTAAATAGAAAGGGAAAAAAGGATGCCAAATAGTCCTTAAAAAAGGCAATAAATTGTTACTTCAGAAGACCTACATGACTGCTTCATTTAAAAGGTATAAACAAAAAAGGAAACAAAAGAAAATTATATAATCTGATGTGGCAATATCTTTCTTCAGTTAGTATGAGTACTAGCAAAGCCATGCTCTCTGTTTGTAACTATTAACTTCAGATGTTCAGGCTAATCTGTTGAATAGTCCAGCGTGTTTAATTCATGACGAAGTCATTCATTCACTTTTACAAAACAGAATGCAGCTATACCGCCACCTAGCGTCAAATACTTGTACAAATCCTCTGAACTGTCACATTTAAAACATTTGCCTTAGAAGCAAATTTAGTTTAACCGCATTATGCATTACATCATATCATTGTATTATTATCATCATCATCTTCTTCCTGTATTACCTCACCACATTCCTCTTTGCCTCCTGCATGACACCATCCATCCTCAGAATTATTTTCCATATGCACTCAGCTCTGAACATGTTCAACCCATCTTAATTTAGACTGCCTCAACTTGTCTCCAAAATATCCTACATGCGCGGCCTCTCTAATAAACGTATTTCTAATCCTGTCGTCATCACTCCCAACGAAAATCTCAACATATTTAACTGTGCCACATGACTGTGTCGAAACCATACAACATTGCAGGACCACAGTCCTATAAACTTTCCCTTTCACTCACAAATCACTCCTGCCACTCTTCTCCACCCATTCCACTCGTATAATATTTAAAGCGTTTCTAGCATGTAAAACATCTGGCATGTAAAACACCCACTCATCGCCATGAATTCCCACAAATAAATATAATGGATGGATGTATAGACGGACGTGTGTGTATATGTATATACACACACACAGATATATTATATATATATATATATATATATATATATATATATATATATATATATATATATATATATATATATATATATATATATATATATATATGATTTACCAACCCGTATCAATAGCACAGAAAAGGCAAATATACAACTGAGCGTTTAACTGTATTTATTTCGGAGTCAGTTCACACGTCGCAGCTAAAATATATACATTGATCCGATTCGGCGTTTCCCTGTGTACACTGTCAGCCATGTTGCATTGACGCGGAGCTCAAATGAAATGACGTAATTTCCAAGCGTTAAAGGAAGTGGGTCTTCTCAGGTGAAAGAAAGGAGGATCTCTGCAGTCAGGTAGTTGTGTAGGAGAGGGGCGTCAGCGTTAGGATTCTCCTGGTAGATAGGGAGAAAAAAATTGACATGCCACTCAGAATAGCTTTTCTTTAAAGGTGTAAGCTTTCACACTGTATATGCAATGTTACAAGAATACAAGTCACCTGTCCTGGAAGGCAGCAGTGTTTTAAATCTACTCGAATTGGGCTTTTGTAAACTGGTTTTACGATCTTCTCCGATCTGGTAAGTCATTCATTTCCTTGTTTTAGCCCCAAATTCTCATTACAGACAAGCTTCTAAACAGGCTGAGAGTTGGTTTAAAACAAATAAAATTGAACATATAGAATGTAAAATGAAAGTAAACCATGAGTTGGAAAAGAACGAGGATGATGACATTCATGTAATGGTGAAAAGTGACAACGGTAAAACAAAAAAGAAATATCACTCAGTGATATTGGGAGTAGAGAGAAACTCACTTTCTGTCTTGTTAAGAAGCCAATTTCATCTGCATATGCAAGCTAGATTTCTGGTGTCTGAGTAAAATTGAGTAAAATCGGCACATGGAAACACGTAGTTGTGCAGTCCTCTCACAACACAAGCCAACATGAGAATTTCCCTCTGTGTTTAATAATAATACAGTGTTATTATTATACAGTATACAGTGTGGTTATTAGGCAAGTTGTATTTTTGAGGATTAATTTTATTATTGAACAACTACTATATTCCCAATCAACCCAAAACACTCAAATAAATACTTCTGACATTCAAAAGCAAAACAAACCAAACCAGTGACCATTATAGCCACCTTTCTTTACAAGGACAGTCAAAGCTTTCTATCCATGGATTCTGTCAGCGTCTTGATCTGTTCACCATCATCATTGTGTGCAGCAGCAACTATAGCCTTCCAGACACTGTTCAGAGAGGTGTACTGTTTTCCCTCCTTGTAGGTCTCATGTTTCATGAGGGACCACAGGTTCTCTATGGGGTTCAGATCAGGTGAACAAGAGGGCCATGCCATTATTTTTTCATCTTTTAGACCTTTACTGGGCAGCCACGCTGTGGAGTATTTGGAGGCATGTGATGAAGCATTGTCCTGCATGAAAATCATGTTTTTCTTGAAAGATGCCGACGACTTCTTGTACCACTGAAGGTGAAGGTGTCTTCCAGGAACTGACAGTAGGACTGGGAGTTGAGTTTCACTCCATCCTCAACCTGAAAAGGTCCCACAAGCTCATCTTTGATGATACCAGCCAATACCAGTATCCCTCCTCCACCTTGCTGGTGTCTGAGTCGGAGTGGAGCTTTCTGCCCTTTACTGATTCAGCCACGGGCCCATCCACCTGACCCATCAAGACTTACTCTAATTTTATCAAACCATAAAACCTTGAGATATTTCTTGGCCCAGTCTTGACATTCTATCTTGTGTCTCTTGTTTAGTGGTGGTAATTTGTCAGCCTTCCTTACCTTGGCCATGTCCCTGAGTATTACACATCTTCTGCTTTTTGACACTCCAGTAACGTTGGAGCTCTGAAATATGGCAGAACTGATGGCAAATGGAATCTTGGCAGCTTCTCGCTTGATTTTCCTCAATTCTTGGGAAGGTACTTTAAAGTCCACACATGAACTTATTTATGTAATAAAATCACACCATTTTGCGGTTTTACGATTAATCGTGCAGCAATAGTTTAAACTCGTTTCTTTTTCTGGAAAAACTACTATTAATGTGAGAATTTCAGCTGCAACTTTCAGTTTGTAAACAGTTATGAAGGTACAGCATCATTAATTTGTTTGCCATGTCCTTTTCTCTGTTATCTTGTTCCAGCTGTTTTTGGTGACATTGGCTGTTGGTTAACAGGCACTGTTACAGTCTCATGTGACATGTGTGAACTTGTGCCATGGATGAAGAAATGCCCAGATCTATGGTTATTTTTATTTTATTGGCACTATCAGGATTGTGTATGATGATTTTCCTCATGTTTTTGGAGGTGAGTACTGCTGAGCAAACTGAGAAATTTCACTAACCAACTGAGACATTTCACTAACTACTTTTCTGCTGGAAAGCATTTCCTTTCACTGTTTCCAGTAATTTGTTTTAGATTTACCCTAAATGCATTATATCAAAATAATGGCCAATATTCACAGATTAGATACTATGAAAATGTATCTATTGGATAAAATGAAATAAGGCACTGTATGATGTGAATTCTGGACAAATGGACAAATCTCTGTTTATCTTAATTCTGTTGGCACTATCAAGATGTTTACTGTTGATTCTCTTTATGTTTATGTAGGTGAGTCCAACTAAGCCATTTCACTAGTTATTAAGTTATTTCCTTGAGAAGGAGATTCTAACCTAAATTGAACATAATTGTTCTTGAAGAAATTGGCCATATTCACAAGTCAGATATCATAAAAAGTATTTTTATTGGGTAAAATGATGTGCAGTCTAATGTAACTATAGTAAAGTTTGTGCGACCTCATTAGCTGACATGGTACATGTGTTCATGCAGTCTAATTTCACTTTAAATGTAACTCTTGATTAACAGTAAAAGAAAATATAATTGTCCATAAGCAAAATAGTTCAATTATGCACTCTAAAGCCTTTAGTCTACATTCTTAAGGTTTTTAACCCTTACTTTTTAACCCCTTTTTGGTTGAACCTCTTTGAATACTACATGTTTTGTTAGGTTTTTATCCTTTTCATAAAGTTGTCTTTTGAAGACTAACTGTGTACTGACAACTCACTACGTTTGTTCTGCGGTATAAAACTTGCATAATCATATACAACATGCACATCAACCAAATACACCACGTTTTCCGATTGTTATTGTCTGATCAAAAATTTCTCTGTTGATTGTATGAATTGAACGATCACCTAATGTTCACCTTCCACCAAATACAGAGCAGCATCTACTCAGACTTTACACCTCATGACAACTTGTGGCCTCGGGGTGCAAACCACATTTACTGTGAACAGTTTGGCAAGAGGCCCACTGCAGAAGAGACCAAAGAACAGAGAGATCTGCTCAGTTCCATTGCATGGCCAGGCCCCGGGTGCAAGGCCTTCCTGTGGAGCTCAGCAGCGACCCTGCCAAGAGCTTCTTTGTGATTCTGGGCTCATCAAAACAACACATAGGTGGTCAGCTTCTGGTCAATGTCCACATGCATAACTTCTTGGGCCTGCCCAAGGATCACGGAGGAGATTTTCTGATTGCCCGACTCCATTCACCAATGTTGGGTGCTGGTGTTGCAGGGAAGGTGCATGACTATCAAGATGGCACCTATACAGTGCTCTTCCCACTTTTATGGACTGGTGAAGCATGGGTTGAAATCACCATGGTGCACTCGAGTGAGGCGGTGGAGGTGCTTAAAAGGATGCAGGAGGAGCAGCCTGACAGAGTGTTTTTTAAAAGCGTGTTCCGCTCAGGTTCCATCTCCGAGACCACCATATGCAACTTGTGTCTGCCACTGAATGAGAAACCACTCTGTAACTACACTGATCCTGAGACTGGAGAACCCTGGTACTGCTATAAACCTGAAAAACTAGGCTGTGAAACACGAATAAATCATTCTAAAGGGGGCTACAAAAAGAACCTCATTACCGAATACGAAGCACAATTCTTCCAAAGGTGAGGATGTAGCTCGGGTCCATTTGAACATTGGACAGCTTCTTTATGAATGTCTGTGTGTACATTTTATGTGCTCCTGTTCAGCAAATATCCTTAAAGGCTCTTGTATTTCAACTACTATATCATTTCAGTTTGCAGCCTTAATTAAAAAGAAACATAACCTGTTGTTTGACTGGCCATATTTTAAGAAAGATTAAATAATTATATGAAACAAAAATATCAAATTATTTAGTGGCTTTTGGTGCATGAGGACAGTTATACATTTGCATGTTTTTTTTTTTTTTATAGTGGTGTAAATATAAAAATTCCTATACGTGCAGCAGCAATGGACAAAGTCACTATATTACCTGCAGAAAAAGGTATGTTTTATTGTTTTATATATATTTGAATTTATATTTATTTGGAATGTGTTTTCCTTTATGCTATTAACAGTAAACCTAGGCACCTATTTATCATCATTGCTGACTCAGTTAAAGCTTTCACATAATTCTTCTACACACACACACACACACACACACACACACTGGGGCATGAATTAATAGTGAAGTGTCTCATGATTTTGTTCTGGCAGTGGATATATGAAAACTATATATATATATATATATATATATATATATATATATATATATATATATATATATATATATATATATATATATATATATATATATATATATATATGTATGGGGAAATGATGAAATGATGAACAATGTTATGTTTTTCCCATTAAAGGTCAAGCCAAAATAAAAAATATGGCTTCTGGCTACTACTTTCATGACAATTGGAGGCCTTTGAATGGTGCTGTCACCCGAGAGTTTAGTACCTCATCAGCTATAGCACGTTGTCTTAGAGGGAAGAATGTCTACATGTTTGGAGATTCCACTGTGCGGCAATGGTTTGAGTACCTCTCTGAGTTTCTTTGTAAGAGCAAACCAATACAATATTGATGTCCCTTTTAAGAAATTAATTAATTACAAAATGAGAAAGCTTTACCTTTTATTGTTTCAAATCTAAATAATGCATTAATTTATGTTTTGATTCACCCCCCCCCCTTCCCCGCTGTTTTCTGCAGACCTCAAAATGCTAATCCCTTATAGTCCCCAAAAAACAGGACCATACTTGGCTGTGGACAAGTGGGAAAATATTCTTGTAAGCTACCGTTGCCATGGACCACCCATCCGCTTCACCTCTGTGCTTTCCTCTGAACTGCGCTACATAGCAAATGAGATAGACAAGATCCAGGGTGGGCCACGCACAGTTGTTCTTGTGAGTGTGTGGTCTCACTTCAGCACTTTTCCTGTTGAAGTATATATAAGGCGCCTACGGCACATTCGTAGGGCGGTGCTGCAGCTGCTGATTCGAGAGCCAGCTACGTTGGTGGTGATCCGGACTGCAAACCTGCAGAAAATGGGCCCAGAGAGTAGTCTGTTCAACAGTGACTGGTACTCTCTGCAGAGGGATTCTGTGCTGCGAGCCATGTTCAAAGGAATGCGCGTGCAGCTCCTGGATGCCTGGGAGATGACGATGGCTCACCATCTCCCACACGACATACATCCACCCTTCCCCATAATCAAAAACATGATTGATCTGATCCTCTCTCAAGCCTGTCCAGTTAGGTAACTATAGATGTCTGAACAAATCTTGTAAAAACTATCAAGAAATGAACATTTTGTCATTTTCAAGTAAACTGTTGAAGTAAGTAAGGTGCTTTCTACCATCTAGACCTGTTTGTCAGAACCAAGTGTCATGTAAACTATTATGGTATAAAATCATGCAAATTTGCCTCACTAAGTCGATTTCTTTTGGTGCCTGGAAAAAGACCCCCCCCCCCATAATTTTCAATAATTTCAACAATCTTCATAGTTTTCAAAAAAAAAAAATAGTTCTGAAAAATAGTAACATCTTTTCCACAACCACAGGATGACATAGTTTTCTTTAAAAATGAGATTCTACTCACCTGTCAGTTAAATCAAATTATCTACTTACATTTTAAATCAAATTATTTCTGTATTAATCTTCTCAGCTGAGGTGTTCAGTTGGGGGACACTATTTGTTACACACGTACACCAGGGTAAAAGTGTCTATGTTCTTTTCACCAGTAGAGGTCACATTTTGACCACTAGAGGCCCATTATGAAGCATTAAGACGTTTGATTATAACACACGCGTCTGAAAAATATAAAATAAACCAGTCGGGGTTTGATTAGTCAGCAGTAGATTAGACGTTTGAGCATCATAATAACACTTGTATCTAATTTAGTAAAAATACAGAGAATTTAGACTCAGACAACACTTCTCACAGTAAATGGAGTAATGCAGATTTGTTCAAATATATAGTTTCTAGGTTCTATCTATTATTGTACTTTCAACACAAATGCTGTTCCACTGTTGCTTGAAAACTTTGTTTAATTTTATTTGGGCAAAAAAGGGCATAAACATGTCATTTCCACCTAGGTGTTTGACAAATTAAAATGTACCAAAAAAATTATGAAAACAAGGTGAGCAAGGTCAGTTCAAAAGATCAAGAGATGAAATTATTGGAGCTGTTCACCAATGCACAGGCGTGCAAGGCATACGCCTATAGTACCATTTTATTGCAGGTATGTTCACTTTCATTGTTTTGAGGAGATATGTACTGAACCATTACTTATAGAGAGAGGGTGAGTGGGAGAAGGCCAGTAAAATATGTACTGTACAGAATGCTGAATAAACGAAATAGCATTAAATACAAAGAAAACCAGAAATCTATATTATATCTCTGCTCACAATAACTAAACCACTGGGATATCTTCTAGGTCAGAAGTTCTCAAGCGTTTTCCGCAGGAAGTCACCTTACGTAGGGTGAATCCTTTTGAGACCCCCCCCAAAAAAACCCCAACCTCCTCCAAAAAAAAAAAGAAAACTCATGACGCACAACAACCTCAAACTTTTAAAAACAATCCTCAAAGATTTAAAAACTTTAGATTCTACCATTTTTTTGTGTAAGCCTCTTCTGTATTAATCTTCTCAGTTTAGACACTATCATCTATCTTAAAATGTATCCATTTTGATGAGTCAGCATTTATCATTGCTAACCGTTCTGTGCCAATCCAGTCTCACGGGATTCCGTGATATACAGTAGTCACGATATTTAATCTGTTATTTAAAGAAAAGGTCACTCAGTACATATTTCCAACTAATGCATTTCAATAGAAAGTATTTTTCCACCATAACACACTTTTATTTTTTACCCCCATATTGGCCCAATATAAAAATGTCACACGTTATTAATGCGAAAGTGCGAAACAGATACAAGCAATGCTGCCCCCGAAGTACTTTGACGATAAAAAAAAAACAGTAACTATATAAATCATAAAATGTTTATTTGGTTTGACCATACGTGCTTCATGGCATTGCTCAGTGGACTTTTACTTTTCCAAATAAACTAAGAGTGGATGTTCAAGCACGTAGGGTGATTAAGGGTGACCCATTGAATAAGGGTGTCTGCTAAATGCTGTACATGTTATCATTCTGAACATGTTTAGTACATATGCAGAATTAATTGATTGATTTATTTGTCATGTACATTGTAAAAAAAAAAACATTTTAAACTATACAATGAAGCTCCTACTTTGCCTGGCTCTGTGAGCATAAATAAGACATACACAAAAATATAGATATAAGGTGCAATTCAAGTATTTAAGGTGTCTGATGGCTTTTAGTTAAAAGTTTAGAAAAGCGGATCTGGAAAGGACTTAAAGTACCTCAGACCACCTACAGAGTTTTCAAAGGTTGGAGAACCTTTGAGGGTAAACCTGGCCAGTTCGGTTGAGACGGTGTCCATCCGACTAGGGAAAGGGCTTCTCTTTCTTGTAATATAGCTCATAGTCTCTAGTAGGCCTAGTTAATCGCTGACTACCCAGAGTCCAGGCCAAGGAGCTAATCCTGCCGTCACTCCGGTTATATAATCTTGAGACTGTGTCTGTTCGTTGAGCTAACCAAAAATCTCAAAAGACTCAGAAAATCTGTTCTAGCGATCTAATTAATGTAGATACCTCATATTCAGAACATACTGAACACACAGCCTCCACCTCTGCTCTGAAGCTAGGACTTTTAAATATCAGATCTCTTACATGTAAAGCACTCCTATTAATGAACTGATCTCAGATCCGGCGTTTGATATCCTGTGTTTAACAGAAACATGAGTTAAACAGAATGAGTATGTAGCATTAAAGGAAGCTAGTCCTCCAGCATACAGCTACATACATCAGCCACGTCTAACTGGCAGAGGAAGAGAATAATTTAATCAGCGTACATAAGCATGGATACAATTTTAAAAATATCGCTAAGATTAGGAATTTATTGTCACTGAATGATGCAGAAAAACTAGTCCACGCTTTTATCACATCCAGGTTGGATTTTTGTAACACTTTACTGTCTGGATGTTCAACTCTGTGTATAAATAAGCTTCAGTTAGTCCTCACGAGAACTAGGAGATATGAGCACATCACCCATCTTATCCACACTGCACTGGCTCCCAATGAAATTCCACAATGATTTTAAAATATTACTCCTGACCTATAGAGCAGTAAATAGACTCGCAGTACCTGACCGAATTATTAGAGCCTTACGTTCCACCAAGCCTGCTTCGATCAAATGATGCAGACTGTCTGTCAGTACCATGTATTATGAAAACTACAGCGGGCAGGGGGGGGGCAGAGCTTTCAATTACAAAGCCCCAAAGTTATGGAACTTCCTCCCGATTCATGTTCGAGAATCAAACGCAGTCTCAGTGTTTAAATCCAGGCTGAACGTGTATTTATTTAACCAAGCATTCAGTGAATAGTCTTTCTTTAGATAAAGAAGTAGATCAGGGGGACTCATGGATGTTGAGTATTATGGTGATCTGGTGTGTTTAGTTGCTGTCTCACTCACCTCACTCTCATTAATCACTCAGGTTTGTGGCGGTGAGAGTGACTGTTTGCTCTACATATCAGGAAGCTCTCATGTCTGTGTTTCCCTCTGGTTCTCCTTTTAGTTATGCTGTTATAGTTAATCATACCAGAGTCCATATCTGCACTCTACACTACATATACATTCATTCCACACACTGCAACCATGATCATGACTAACCGGTCGTTCTTTCTTCTCTCTCTCTCTCTCTCTCTCTCTCTCTGTCTCTCTCTATTGAGCTGCCAGTGATCCAGACCCGCTGGACCTGTGTGACCCCCCCCATGATGCCCCAACCCTGGTTGATGACGCCTCCACACCCTTAAACAATTCGGAGACTGGGGAAACTTCTGCATTCCATGGATACATTCCACACTTAACATATTCACAAATTACAAACAAAACAAACCGCCCAAATGAGGATGGCTTCTCTGTTGAGTCTGGTTCCTCTCAAGGTTTCTTCCTTATTTTGTAATTCAATTACATAACGTCGTTACATGTAACTAGTTTACTCCCGAACACTGCTAATCAGCACATAGCCTTGACAAGCGGGCATGGCATATATTTGTAACTCTGTGTCCCAATTCTACTTAAGCATGCATATTTCTTATTCTGTAACATGATAGAAGTGACAGTTATTAATTTGTGCCTAATTAAGAGTTCTGTAATATAGCAGTTGATCCTGCAAAGAAATGATTCCCTAAAAAAGTGATAAATTATAGATTTAAAATATCCAATTAATAATGAAAAAAAAACAGTAGTAAATACCCAAGAGAGTTAGTTTTTCCTTCCTTTTTGCTTCAACAAGAAACAATCAGGGACAAACTGATTCTCATTTTTCATACATTATAATTAAGTATTATATAAAGCTGCTTTGAGACAATGACAATTGTAAAAAGCGCTATACAAATAAAATTTTATTGAATTCTTCTGTTGACTTAGGAAATAGATTAAGATGTCTGGTAGTGAGTGTTCTGCTACAGATTTGTCGGGTTGATATAATTTTGCTGCCCCCTAGTGGCAGTTGTTTTTGAACCGCTTTACATGAGGTTAGCTTACTTAATGTTTATGCTGAGCGGCCGGAGAGATATGGCTTGCAATATGAGTGATGACACAGCAGCAATCAATATAAGAACCCATATGTTTTGGCACCCTGAAACTAAAGTAGGCTTTTTCTACATTAAAACGCTTTACATGAGGTTAGCTTCACTTCAATGTTTGGATGTCAAATGAGCTCCGGCAATGATTAGGAAATTGTAAAAAGCGCTATACAAATAAAATTTTATTGAATTCTTCTGTTGACTTAGGAAATAGATTAAGATGTCTGGTAGTGAGTGTTCTGCTACAGATTTGTCGGGTTGATATAATTTTGCTGCCCCCTAGTGGCAGTTGTTTTTGAACCGCTTTACATGAGGTTAGCTTCACTTCCATGTTTGGATGGCAAATGAGCGGCCGGAGAGATATGGCTTGCAATATGAGTGATGACACAGCAGCAATCAATATAAGAACCCATATGTTTTGGCACCCTGACACTAAAGTAGGCTTTTTCTACATTAAAACATAAACATTGTATTTTGTGTATTTTTGTGCCTAATTAAGAGTTCTGTAATATAGCAGTCGATCATGCAAAGAAATGATTCCCTAAAAAAGTGGTAAATTATATATTTAAAATATCCAATTAATAATTTAAAACAGTAGTAAATACCCAAAAGATAGGTTTAGTTCTGCTTATGTCCATTGTAACCTTTCTAGAGATCATCCGTCAAAACACAATGGTAGTTTGAGTTTATTATTTATTCAAAACAGTTGTTTTCCCTTTCCTTGAATATCTGAAAATAGAATTCATTTGTAGTGTCCAACTAATAGTTAAAGTATGTTTAGACAAATAATGATAGCAACCATCCCTCAAACACAGAACTGTATTGAAATTTCTGAACTATCCACACAGGACTTATGAGGTAAATAACAGCATAAGCAGAAATCTTTCTTAGGTTGGCACATGTTATTCTTAAGTCTGGTATTTGGTATAATACATATCACAATATAGACCGTGGATTTTACAATAACAGCAACAAACAGAGCCTAGGTTTTGTTCAATGATCCCAAGTTAAACAAAAAAAATTTATATTGATTGAAATATTCAGTTCAGTTTCGGCATGTAATTTGTTCTATTGGCAGTAACTGTATACAAACAGGACATCAGCTTGAGGAAAATTATATCAGGAAGGGTGTGCAATTAGACAGAGGGGTCTTATATACAAATAAACTGGAGTGCTCAATCAAAACAGTTAGGAGCTAATCATGGAGTGGTATAAAATTCATAGTTAACTATTTAAAACCTATTATTGTGTGCTTGTTTTTGGGGGCTGTGATGCCCAGCTTCAGGTTTTGGCATTTAACATAACACAGACTGTCCCACTTTGGCACCTCCAACCAGGGGCAATGTTTTAAGAATTGTATGCTTTAACTTTAACTAGCCAAAAGTCTGAATATAGAGAAAGAAAGTATATATATCTTAAGAATATAAAAGCAAAATAGATGACTGAGCTGATGCTGGTTGCTGAAGCAATAGCGAGGAGTCGGCGAAACTAAACATCCTGAACTGTCATGGCTTCATTTGGCCATGTGTAGGAGTCCAGTATAAAGGAGTCATAGTCAGAATTGTAGACATGTGACAACACAAATGCTTCTTTATCCTTGGGCTCAGGATACCATGAAGCAATATCATGTTTATATGCATAATCCACAATCTGAAAGAGAGAAGCACAAGAGTGGGATATTAGGTGTTGAAATCAAAAAGATGAGTAGTTTTCTGTTCAACAGTAGTTTGCTAATTAATACTATGGGGAAGTACAAGCTAAGATGTTCCTTCATACATCAAAATTGCTGTATAAGCAACTCAACATGCTCAGGATTAGATAACATTTTACTGATCTAATGGGAACATTAAAGAAGAATGTGAAATGCCTCTTTCCTTTATATTCATTAATACCCCTAATATAGTCAGGTGAGAATGTTGCATCATTGATTACAATATTGTGAGTTCAAATCCCATCTTTGTCAAAGCGTGACTTCTCAGACCTGTTGAGCAATGCCCTTAAAACTGCTCAGTTGTAAATCAAGACAAAAGTACAATCTTTTGACCACTGTGCTAGTCGACAGTGCTCAGGGATCAGCAAAAAAAACCTTTAGAATGACATATATATGACATATATAATACTAATCTATATGAGCACAATATTATATTAATTAACATACCTATAAAAACCGCCAAAGAAAAATCTATTTTGATAAAACATACAGAAAGCGTTTAAGGGGGAAAGGTGGGGCAAAATAATTTCCAAAAGACTATGTACTGTACTATGAAGCACTCTAAAGGCCACAAATATCAAGTGGGAGTATAGAAGCGTCAAAATGATAAAGTATGAGAAAATCCAGGCTGCTCCCTTCATGTAATAACAATGTGGCATAGTCTTCACATTTTTTAGATATGGGGTTGGCAGTTAAACAGACACAATGTGAATAATTTCTTATAGTTACAGATAATCCCAATGTAGAACTTTTTAGACAAACTTCTAAATTGCTTTGTGTACCAAGCATGGCGAATGCAGAATGAATGCTACAATTCTATAATGCATGAGATAGCAAAAGGAGGAATGGCATTGATCACAGCCATTAAAGATTAGTGTGTGTCACTAACCTTCACAGCAATCTTGAAGGACACTTCTCTGATGGTGCTGAGGGGGGGATATAATCTGCCTTCCGCCAGATTTTCTTCTGAAACCATGCCAGCTATTGCCTGACACACAAATTAAAAGAAGCATTCAGTCTCATTTCTTTACAGTGAGAAGTGTTCGATCACTTTATTTAAAATGCTAATTTACCTCGGCTGTGGTGAGGAAAATGTCATCGGATATATGACGCACCCCACAGGCAATGACACCCAGTGCAACACCAGGGAACACGTACGCGTTGTTTCCCTGGCCTGGGTAAAATGTGCGCCCATCTGCTAAAGTCACCTTCTGGAAAGGGCTACCGCTGGCAAAGATTCCACGGCCCTGACAACAGTCAAGTTTCACATCAGGAAGTGCAAAGTTACAAAGAGTAGGCTGTCATAATACTGTCATAAAGTATGATACGATCAATATGACCTTTATATCTACGTTTAATCAGGCATGTACTCTTTGACTCTTTAACGTTAGTGTGAGACCTGGCACCTCTGTGAGTGTGTAACATTGTTCTGCAGTGCACTCTGCTTTACTGGTGGGATTGCTGAGTGCAAATATGATGGGCCTCTCATTAAAGGATGCCATGTCCTTTATAATAGTCTCTGTGAAAGCTCCACCAATGGCAGCAACACCTGTACAATGAAAATGAAAACATACTACAAATAATGCACTGTAAACATCTTTTCACCAAAAGTAAAAAAATCAATCCTGTTCAGTTGTCAAATGCAGTAAGTACTGTACAATGCAAACATTACCAATAATGGCTGTAGGCTTAATGACCTTCACCACCTCCTCCAAGGTCTTTATATGAGGATGCTCATGGGCAAACTCCTCCTTCTCATGATTCAAGTTACTTCTGCCCTAAAAGAAACAACCAATAAACAGGTTCTGTACAGTTCATGCAAGAATGCATGTTGCCACTAGATGTGGCAAGTCATTTGAGTCATGTAATTAAATTCTACACCTTACTTAAGTAACCATAAAAAAAAAACATTTCCAGGTTTGGTGTAGGAAGACAGCTCCACATCTTAGTATAACTATAATGGAAACATCTGTACAGACTATTTAGATGGTTGCCTAAATAAGCATTACCTTAACAATCAGTCCTTTAGAGTCTACCATCCAGATCTTCTTGACAGCATCAGCATGGGATACTCCTTCTTTAGCCATGGCCATGGTGAGAAGATGAGCAATCCCCAAAGCAGCCTGGAAATTACAATTAGAATTAAATGTGTTCTATATTGTATCTATAAAAATTCCATTTAAATTGAAACACTGCATTTAGTATAAAACTGTACCTCTCCTGCGCCTTGAAACACAAAAGTGTGATCAGACAGTTTGGTTTTAGTGAGCTTCAGAGCAGCAAGAACGCCAGCAACAGCCACCGATGCTGTTCCTGAAGGAGTAATATTTTATTTAGTGATTTGTATATTTGGGCAATGTCATCTGCAATGTTATGACGTTCAAAATTAGGTTTTCAATCTACCCTGGATGTCATCATTGAAAGTGCAGTAACGGTGACGGTACTTGTTAAGAATGCGGAAAGCATTGCTATTGGCAAAATCTTCGAACTGAATCAGGCAGTTCATCCCATACCTGCAACCCAGGACCAGTGTTAATCATTTTCTATGCTATCAGCTTTTAGAACTGCTGATAAAAATGATACTCACTTGTCAGTGACAGCCTGCATGAACTCATCAATAAGGTCATCATAATCTTTTCCTCTCACCCGTTTGTGCTTCAGTCCAATATACAAGGGATCATTCAAAAGAGTCTAGCAAAAACATATAAATTATTGTAATTTGTTCTGACATGTGAGCGATATAATCTAATGTGATTTTGATGAGTGCGTTTCATTTGCTTGAAATTAGAAAAACTGACCCAGTGAAGCTGATTAAATACTAAAAGCACAGTGTACCTGGTTGTCAGTACCAACATCCAGCAGTACAGGCAGGCACTGCTGAGGGGGCACTCCTCCACAAGCTGTATAGAGAGCAAGTTTCCCCACTGGAATACCCATTCCATAGCTACCCAGGTCTCCAAGTCCCAGGATCCGTTCACCATCTGTTACCACAATGGCCTAATAAAGCATACACATGAACATGTGAACACACACAAAATACACATGAAATAATTGAAAATGTCCTATTAGATCTCTACACATAGTCTTTCTTTGTAAACACCTTGATGTCTTCTTCTGGCCATGAGTTTAGCATGGTGGCTATGTGTCCCTTGTCATGAATGGTAATAAAAAGTCCTCTGAAGCACACAGAGAGAAATATTTTTATCTATAAACACTAACTTTTCAAATCACATTTGTCAATGTACAGAGCGTTATGTTTGTTAGATGTCTAACCGTGGTCTCCTGAATGCCAGGCCATACTGCTGGCAGGCCAGCCCTACAGTGGGCGTGTAAACTATAGGCATAAATTCTTCAATGTCCGAGGTCAACAGACGATAAAAGAGCTTTTCATTCCTGTCCTGCAGGGTCATCAGCAAAATGTATCTGAATGGGTAAAAAAAAAAAAAAAAAAAAAAAAAAAGAACAAAGAAAGAAAAGAAGAAAATTATAAACCATTATATTTGTGCATAGTAAACATAAAGCATATAAACTATTACATTTGTGTATAGGTGTGTCCAGGTGGGAATTTTATTTTCAATTATCTGTGAATATCATACTTTGACATAACATGACCGTTGGATACATGCTGGCTTTACATCAGTAATAATTACATAAAATTACAAAATCTAATACATAATTACTTTCGGCAAGGGGAAAAAAATACACTAAAGAAATCTTATTTTATTATATATATTCTTAGTATTTTGTTAAATGGGCAGAAACACACAACCACAAAGTCATCTAAGCTCATTGTTACATTATGTTTAATTAATCAATGATACTTTCTGCAACATGAAGGAAACACAAACCAGGAATATGTGCAGGAACTTTGTAGCTCTCATTTAGTTTAAAGGTTTTAGGAACCTCTGTAGAAACACACTTAATTTTTATTACACTGGGCAACAATGTTTAATTCAGAACTATTAGGGTATTACTTGTCAAGGGGGTTGGAACGGGTCTCGTAACTCTTCATGACACGAAGCACCTGGACATCTTGAGAGAGAAAGCATGGAGGCAGAAGGCCATGGATACCCAGCTGCTGCCTTTCCTCCAGAGTAAACGCCATGCCCTGCACACCCAGAACCACAACACAATGGATCAATACTAAAAAACTGCTACAACAGAAAACTCATTCATCCAATTATCTGCTTCAAATAAAACACTCTCGTTGCTTTATGGTCTGTCTGGGCAAACTTCCCCCAGCAAGGAAACGCACACCACATATTGAGTCTATTTATTTCTGACCAATGGAAATTATGTCTCACCACCCCACCCCTGTTACGCTGCCTGCTCACTCAATTGCCCTCCCTCGCCCTCTCCCCCTTTCTCTATTTCTATTGCACATGTTAAAGTGTGCTTATATTATCCTAGTTTGCTCTTTCTGAAAAAAATCGTTCTGCTTCATAAACCAAAAGTCAGCACAAACAAAGGGTTCTAAAAATATTAGTTCACAACCCATACATAAAAAACATGAGTCATATCCTGTAGCATAACTCTCAATTCTCCATACTGGATCAAGGAAATTCTGCAAAACTTGTGAATTAGTTCAGTGCTTTAGCATGTGAATTCTTGATCTCTACTCACAGTCTTATATAAGATCTAAAGATCTAGGTTTAAACAAATTTAGGTTAAAATGTCCTTTTAATTTACTTGATTTTTTTCATTAAACACTTAACTATGAGTAAGTTTTTTGAACATTGATGTCTGGTCATTTACATTATGATGCCTGCAGCCTCCATATATTATACTATTATATTATATTATTCCATTTTATATTGCATTATGGACTTTTCTGTTGTTTGAATTTTAGTTGGTTGCATACCTTTGAATTTGCCCTTGAAAAGAGTTTACTCCAAATGACAACATTAATGAAATTATTAACTGATATTAGCTCTATTAATGTACACCACACCACACTGTGTACCAGATTACAGTTTTCCAGATGATGTGTCTTCATAAAAAGCAAACATGCTTTTATGAACTCAAGTCTTCATTTATCATTATATGGGTTTTAGCAAATCTGTTATGAAAAGTCATGTTATGCTTTCTCTTCTGTAAACACACAAAAAAGCTTATCGGTGACTCGATTATAAATGCACTTTGTCTAGCATACTTTTTCATACTATTTCCTTTGAAATATTTTCTCGTGCTTCAAAATATAAACATTTGTAACAGAGCATCAGCAACCTAGTTTCCGTGGCATTTAAGATCATTACCTTATTAAGGTGGGGGTTCCTTGTAATATCATAACCCCGTTTTTTGGTCTTGATGCTGCCAGGGTTGGAGCTTGTAGCTGAGTGGCATACTCTCTGTACACCCAACAACGACCTGGTGAGTCCATGGGCCGAAGGAAAAATCGAAGGAGTGTTTTCCAGCATGCGGATGGAGCTGGAAGTCCGTGTCAACAAAGACAGCACACTCTTTCCAGAAAGAGAGCTCATACTTCCTAAGGAAGGATAGTGGAAAACATTTGGGGTTGACATTGGGCCATACATACATATTGTCAACGCACTTTGAATTGGGCTGTGTGTTTTCCTTTAGACACAATAGTGCACCCCATAACGGGCTGAAGTCTTGCAGTATGCAATAGAGTACCCTCATGTAGGAAGTTCTGTAAGAAAGACCGCTACAAATACAGAGATGAAGAGTGTGTGTCTGTGTGTGTGTGTTTGGAAAACAACATCGGGCGTTGCCAAAACAATAAGACACTACAATATGCAGTTTATTTATGTATTTTAAATCACCATTCGGTTTAAGAAAATCGTTTTACACATTTACGCTCATTATCAGTAGTGCATGCGGCATAATATATCTCAAAATGCAAAGACGGAGCACAAAGGATGTATCAAATAGCAGAGATGTAGCTGCTATTGCTTTCATTTCTAGATAATATAACACGCCTATAAGAGAAAAAAAACCCTGAGAAAATACCTGAGAAATCCTAATCACCCTGGCTGATATACAAAAAAAATAGAATTACAAACCATTACCTTAGGTCTGCTGCTGCTGTTGTTTACTTCTCAAGGATGCAGCGACTCAAACTGCCGACTCAAGCTGGTTTGACATTGACGCTTTTACTTCCTACAGCTCCGATGACTTGCCCCGCCTTATTTTCCTAAGAGTCAGCCAATCAGAACGGGGGGACGACGGCCGCCAAGGCTTTATATCCAAATAGAATGGTGCGTCTTCAAGCGCATACTAGTGCACTACACAGCATGAGTAGAATACTAGGCCTACTATTATTTCCTGAAGGAACATACACGTTTGGGACACAGCCCATTATTCGTCGCCTTGCGGTCTCACAATTGGGGGTTGATGTGGTATCAAAGAAAACACACAATACTATGCTCAAACCATTTCATTCATCATAACGCGAAACGAAAAAGAACGACTGCACAGTTTCAGGCAGATGTGAAAAAATGCTTGATGGTGTTGCATGATGTATTTCTGTTCACTGAAGACGTCAATCAAACTGCCCAACTCTCCAAATCCATTTGCAGAAATCCAACCTCAAACTTGCAAGGAACTTCCACCATGCTTAGCTGTTGCCTACAGACAGTCATTGTTGTAGTGCTCTCTAGCCCTTCAAACTCCTGCTAGGGCCATTTGGGAACATCAGTCCAGAGCAAGCAAGCTGGCATTTGTTCTACACCACGTTTATAGTTGGACTTTTTATAACTATGGACTTTTGGCCTCAGTTCTTCTATGTAGACCACTTCTCCAGACTCTATAATCATATAACTATTGTTCCTCATAAGATTAAACAGCATCAATATCATTTAGACATACAGCATACTCAGTGTAACTAGTTACCTGTAACGGTGTTATGCAATTTAATTACAAAATAAATGTAACTGTAATGCGTTAGTTACTGAAAAATGTGTAATTAAATTACATATTACTTATGAAAATGTTAAAGATGACAAATAGGGTTACATCTGAACAATTTCATGTAAAATAAGTGCTTTAAACTACTGTAGTGTTTTTCAAATAGTGGGGCACGGCGCGATACCAAGGGAGGGTTGCGTTTGACCCCGGGGAATATGCTTTTTTGCCATACTAGAATAAAGTATAATTGCACATCCACTACAGTAGGTGGCAGTGAGGCTATCAATGTCGGAGTATTCACAGGGAGTAACTTGGCGAAAAAATACAGCGAAGTGTAGCAAGCATGTACCACAACCCCACCAATACTGATGCAGTTTCTGAGGATTTGAAAAAATTTTACGTGAAGTGCCACAGAGTGGACGTATGAAAGTAATCAAATGTAATCAGTTACTTTTATAAAGTAATTGAAAAGTTACACTACTTACTACATTTTGAATAGGGTCATTTGTAATCGGTAATTTATTACATTTCCAAAGTCACCTTCCCAAGACTGAGCATACTGATCGTGTTTATCTAGAAGCACAAGAAACACAAAACCTGAGGGATGAATACACTATGAATGGGACACCTGTGTAACACAGTTAATCACATATACAGACATTAGGGCAATCTATTGGAGCAGGCGAGTGACAGGCCACTGCACTGAGTATGCATTACATGTATGTAAAATGTTATTTGTGGAAAACAGGAGATTATGTACTGTATTTGTCCAATATGAATTTCCTTTATCTTTTCTTTTGCCATGTTTTAGCAGAAATGGAAGAAAAACGTACATGTGCATTGGAAGAACTGTGTGAATACAAATGAATATGACTGTGCAATCAAAATGTCATTTAAAATGCATTTATATATCCATGTGCAATTACAGACATTGTCATTATGACAATCATAATCCATCTTCAAATGACAGAAATGAAATACCGGAACTCAATCATATTTTATGTGGCTGTGACCTGTCATGCCAAATAATGTAATAAAAAAAAATTAGTTTAATTGTAAATTATACATACATATATTATTTTACTGGCTATGTTAATGATTTTTAAAAACTATGGTACATCTAAACTGAACAGGTTTGCTTTGGTAACTATAATCTGTGGTTACTTAGTTGCACCGCGTATCTCACATTTCCACCTCTGCAGCAATTATACAGGTTAAATACTTGGTTAAATATTAATGATTGTGCTATTACTTAGATATTGCAGTCCTAAATGAATGACTATCTTATTTTGAAAGTTTGGAAGGACACACCTGATTTCTTTCATAAACATCACATATGGCCGAGTTGAGTTTTATCAAATAAGCAAAAGAAAACTGCACTTCCATAAAAATGTATGAACAAGTAACATATTAAATGAATATTAGGTTTCAGAATACACAGACTGTTGTTCTGGGAGAAAAGGATATACAGCATGCAGAACTGTGAGGATTCTCAATAAGGTGTAAATATTATTTAGGGTGACCATATTTTGATGACCAAAAACCAGCACATTCGGTCCAGCAATGAGACAATCAACTAATACTCGGAAGTTTACTTAGGGCGGACTACTCTCACATCGAACAATCCATGTGAGCTTTGAGATCTCTGGCACCTCCACTGGACACCGAAACACACGGTGCGTGGGAGAATTAAGTGGGGAATTCCTCCTGTAACTCATCGGAAAATGTGCATTTGCGCTTCAGCATGGCTGTCTGCTCGCTTGTTGTTAAACAGAGCGGCCCACACTCGACCAAAAATGCTTGGATGGCTGTCTGCTCGCTTGTTGCAAGTGTAAACAGAGCGGCCCACACTGCACCCTTTTAGGCATTGCGTCACATGTAGCGCCGCAGGTGCAGAGTGCCCTAGTGCCGGTCAATTTAATGGCCGGAAGAAAAACAGTGAAAGTCCGGACATTTTCGTCACCTTATAAAAAAAAAAAAACAACACGGCCAAGACAGGAACGTGAAAACAGGACATGTCCTGGGAAAACAGAACATTCGGGCACCTTAATCATAATCAACTGTGTGTAACAAGATTTCCTTCATTTTGAAAAAAAAAACAGCACCCAGAAATTAGACAAAGCCTAATGTACAACAATAAGGATTCAAATAATACATTATAAAGTAATTTAAAAAAATCAGCTTGTAAAATTACAAATATTTTATTAAAAAAAAATAACTGAAGTGCAGCCTATTGAAGTGTAAAAAAAGATACTTGATAATACAGATAATATATAAAACAATTTAAGATATGGATCTTTAAATGACAACAATTCATTAAAAAAATTCTGGCCTCACTAGCCTATTGAAAGTATAGAATAATCTTCAGAATGCTATCGTAACTCTATATTACAGAGACACGATAGCTTTACTGCACTCACAGTAAGAATACCGTACAAAGAGGTTTCAGATGACAACGCTGGTACCACTCCGAGAGCTCTTGTCCTAAGACAAAGAGAAAGGAAGAAGAGCATAATGATTGGGCAAAGACACAATAGTAAATTTGGGGAGTGGCACAGGAACAAGAAAGACAGGAAGAGAGAGATCCAGCCACTAGACTGAAATTCTTACCGAGTTGCGCTCGCCGGTCCTCTTGCTACGTCCTGGTTGTATTTCAATGGAAGAGTAACTAGGTGGGTTCTCGGGCCATGATTGGTTTCGAGATCTTGACACCCCTCTGTTACCATCAACCTCCTCCTCTGAGCTCCAGAAGTCACCCTCGGCCATGTAGCTCCTTTCTTGTGGGTTTGCCCTTTCCAGTTCCTTTATTAACTCAGCTTTGCTGCGAACATATGATTGAGACCTCTGAGCGTCTCTATGCCCCCTGTGTTCTCTTGAGCTTTGGCCCGACCGTCTGTCATTCCAGTCAGACTCATCGCTGTAGCTGCGCAAGATCCCGTGCCGTGATGACCCGGGATGCCGGGAACTGTCACGGTTACGACCTGTGCGGTTTGAGCTGCCACTTGATTGACTAGAGTTCCGGGGTGCACCACGGCTCTCCCTTGGGCCCCTGCGAGAGCTTAGGCTTGGTGCACGGCCCACGATGGGAGGCAACTGGATAACCCTACGCTCTACGCCACGCACGCCCATTTCATCCAAAGCTGAAAGCATACTAGGGGGTCCAGTGGAGTAAGGCAGAGGCTGTGTTACTGGCTGCATTGGAAGAACATTATGCACAGGCTGGGGTTGAAGGGCCACTTGTTGAGGAGGCAGATGGGATGTCACATACTGAGTTGCAGGCTGGAGAACTGGGGTTTCCATATTCATCCCCCTCACCTGATTCTCCAGGAAGTCTAGAATCTGATTGTTGCTATAGACACTACCATGTACACTCCCATTGGTTTGCACACCATGTGGAAGTACCATTGGCGGGACAGGTTGCATAGGAGGAACGGCCATCTGTGCCATTGGTATAGTGTGTTTTGAAGAATGGTCTGAGAAGGAACCTGTTAGTGACAGATTTGGAAAAAAAATATGTCTATCATAATTGGAATAAGCAAAAGACCAACTTTTTCAACATACATGACAAATTGTTAACATGTTGCTTTGCACACCTGAATAAAGCAGAGGGTTTGCCTGAGACGAACCATTAGACCCAATGTGGGAATAAACCGGTTGGCCATGGATCCAGGGAGCCATAGCTTTCTGGGCCTCACGTATCATCTTGTGTTGCATCACCACTAAAGAGAAGCAAAAGACAATAAGGTTTGGCACTTGTTTTTACCAACATTTCAACAGTTTCAAACACATACTATATGGACAAAAGTACTGGAAGCCTGACTTGTTTCTTCCCCAAAATGCCTCGAATTTGGAGTCATAAATTTATACAGGATATTTCTTTACACAGCATAAAACATTTTTTTGCTTGAACTAGAAAGTCCAAATGCATAGTAATACCCTATGATAAAAGTGAATCCCATAAAGATATGGTTTACATGGGTTGGAGAGGAAGCTCTTAAGGCATGCTATAGAGCTCTGACCTCAAACATGCAGAATGCCTTTAGAAGGAAATGCTGACTGCACCCCAGATCTCCTCACCCTACAGCAGTACCCGACTGTATACACTTTGTAGATGAATGAGAACAAATCACCACAAGCACACTCAAAAATCTTGTGTCTAGGTAAAATAATCCTAGAATAGTTTAGGTTATCAGAACAGCAAACAATGGGGAACTAAATGTGGACTAGGATGTTCAAAAAGTTTGTCCATATATTTTGGACATATCGTGTATGCAATAAACAAAAAAAATACCAATCGGTAAATTTTGTGATACAGTACATTGTTGAAGTCTACCAAGACATGTCTGAATGGATTTAGCATTTATGTTAAGTTTATGGTTTTGTACCCTTTTCCGGGCAGCAGCATGTTTTTGGACAACATGGGCAGCGAACATAACAACAGCAGTTCTGAGGGCAGCACTGACAGCAGCAGACACAGAAAAGTGTGATCAGAAGCAACGCCCCAAGAATGATCAACAGCACAGTCAGCCAGTCTGAGAAAGTAAAAGGCAACACGATGGATTTCATTCATCATAATCTGTTTATCATTAAATGCTTTATTTTAGAATTGACACAATAATGCCATATTTAAGCTGGTTTACTTTTCACTTTTTTCACCACTTTATATAAAACAATATCAAAGAACTTGAACCACTATTACTTACTGTACACAATGAGCCTGATTTCCCGATCAGAGTCTCCGATGGTATCTCCAGCTGCATCAATGGAACAGAAATACATACCATTATCCCACCACATGACCTCAGTGATGACAAGATCGGCTTCTGTGGAAAAAAAACCCAAATTAATAAAAAGTCACTTTAAAAACACAAATGTAAGGGGCTACATTAAATTACTGGTTAAATCAAAGAACATACGTGTGTAATATATATGTGTGTGTTTGTGTGTGTGTGTGTGTGTGTATATATATATATATATATATATATATATATATATATATATAGCTATATATATATATATATATATATATATATATATATATATATATATCTTATATATATATATATATATATATATATATATATATATATACACATATATATACATATACACACACACATGTATAGATGTTCTGGGTCTGTCTTAAGAGTTTTGTTTAGTGCAATGATTACTGTTTTGGATGGTGATCTTGCGTTCACGATATTCCGAACCCAGTATGGGCTCATTGATGCCTCTTTTCTGGATAACTATACGGACGATGCGTTGTCGGTCAGGACAGTCATTCGCTGGATCTTGCCCCAAACTCAGAGCTGCCTGGTATGCTGGAAAAACATAAAAAATTAAACGTATTTTTTGCCTCATGCTTATTAATATCGCATTAAACACACACACAAACACACAATGGATTAACAATTACCTTAGAGGCTATATAAAGAAAAAAAGAGAGAGAAAAACACAAAAATGTGTTCACTGCAAGAAGAAAGCGTACCTGCTGAGTAGTACTGAAGAACAGGGTCCAAGCAGAAAGACTTGTAGCGCCATGTAACCAGCACGTCTTGCTGGCTGACTGAAGTAGAGTAGTCGCAGCGCAAGATGATTGACGCAAACAAAGTGGTGCTCCGTTCTGTCTGCGGAACTGTCACCTGGATGGCAAGGATTTCTAAACAGAAGGGAAGGAAGCCGTAAAAACAATTAGCCTATATATGACAAACACACTCACTTTATTAAATACAATAATAAAGACCAAGGCCACTGGTCATTCTGGGTAAAGGCATATAATAAATGCCTTTGATATGACCACCAATAGACCAGGATTTTTAACATAGCAATGATTCCGTACAAGATGTATTCATGTGTATTGTATTTTGTTTCTGGATAAAAGTTTCCTCTCTAATCAGTATAATGAAACTACTGAAGAGGAAGAGAAAACAAAATGCATTGTATGGCATGGCAGTGTATCGCATACTATGTTACATTGTGACAACGTATAATATTGTATAATAATATTTTTTAGTTTTATTTTCTTTAGTTTTCTTTTACAGATTTTATTCCTCAATAATAAGTGTGTATACAATTATGAAAATTATTGATGAAAAAGTAGAACAAAATAAAAAGAGAAAACAAAATACATGTTATGGTACAGTATGAAATAATATGGTATGGCATCATATAATGTTGTATTCCATAATATGGAATATGCTATGTTATAGGATGGAAACGTATGGCATGATATCTTACAATATGTCATGGTACATTATATAGCATGCTATATCATCTCATCATGATATGATATAGTATGTCATGGTATAGTATAGTAAAATATGGGAAGTAATGATACGGTATTGTATGTTATGTAAGGTTAACACCGCTTGGACAGCTGCTCGTGAACATAATACGAGGCCCGAGTTTCTGTGAGTGCTGGAAAGTTAGAAAACGGTGTTAATTTGTGATAAATAAAACTGTAATTGGCCCACATGCACAAATGACAAGAATTTAAGGAACCTCTGTAAATTGTTGGCACTAAAAACACTCAACTCTAGTGCAACACCTGTCACGTGACCAGCATTCTTTATTCATGACGCACTGTGAATTTCTGTGAATTTAACAATTTCCCCCAAAATGGACAAAACCAGACAAGTGAGTTTGTTTGTTTTGTTTTGTTGAAGAAACATAAACAAAGAGCAATCCGTGTTTACCTGTAGATAAGAGGCAGCAGAATAGCGCCGCTGTCAGTTTCGGCCTCCCCATGGCTTTTCCACGCACACCAAGTTTTCTCCGGAATTCTCACACAACGCAATATCAATATTGAGTCCGTTTCAGATCTAAAAAACGCATATTTTGTAGTTTGCAACCATTTCTTCGAATATTCAGGTGTTTCCCTCTTTTTGCATGTGTTTAGAAGAGATCCCTAGCAGGCAGGCCGGACTTTCGGTTATACATGCCCTCCCCCCAGACAGTGACATCACTCACCTCTCTGCACAGGTGCATCTGTGTACACACATACAACATGGCCGCTACCGTGTTACACATTAACTACTTGCTCCTCACACTAAAACTATTTCCAAGGTATACCCGATTCAATACTATTGTATTGAATACATGTCGTGGGCAATATTAAAAACCACACGATTTAATTTGTTTTTCGCACCGTAACCGTTGTTTGGTTTGATATCAATTCAATAAAACAATTGCATTGTATGCTATGCTATGTGGGAGGTGGTAGCCCAGTGGTTGAGGTGTTGGACTCTGGACCGGAAGATCATGGGTTCAAACCCCACCACCACCAAGATGCCACTAGTGGGCCCTTGAGCAAGGCCCTTAACCCTCAATTGCTCAGTTGTAAGTCGCTCTGGATAAGGGCGTCTGCTAAATGCCGCAAATGTAAATGTAATGTAAATGTATGCTCACCACAAGGTGGCGCTCATCCGTTGTAAGGTAATACAGTATTAAGTCTCTGGTTACACACAGCACAGTCCAGTCTGACCCAGGTTTTGGTTTCCGCAGACATTGGACGTGTTTTTTTTTTTTTTATTATGACTGTCTGTTTTTTTTTTTTTTTTTGTTTGTTTGTTTTTTTTAAACCCACAAAAATATAAATATTTCATATTTTGATATACTCTATACCAGAAGTGGGCAAACCTTTTACTATAAAAGGCCAAATATGTATTATAAGGCCCAGTTGTATTACATTCAAATAATGTTACCTGTTCTCCAAAAAAAATGCAATTTCAGAAATAAATAAATAGATAAACCACTCTGTAATCTGCTTAACATCTACTCAAGGTATAAACATGACAGCCATATGCTTTCTATGGGTCCTTATTTTCCACATATTCCATCAAATTAGACTAATTCACATATTTTTAAAAAATTATGTTAAATGTAAAATTTAAATTATGAAGATCTGTTATTATTTTTTCCTCTTCTCACATATAGCATGGCAGGACAAGTCATTTATCAGGGCCATTTTTGTCCTATGGGCCTAGTTTAGGCATCTCTGCTATATACATGACCGATATAAATAAGAATTGCTTTGTGAAATTAACTGTGCATTTTCTTTGTCCATATTGCAGTGCCTATGTGATGCGTCAACCCCTTTGACCCCTGAATTTATTTACAATCAAATAAAATAATACATTTTTGCTTTCAAGCAGATACTATAATTGTGCAATCAGTGTCTCCAATATGATCTATGGTACATTTCAAATATGCATCAACTGGCATTGGAGGAATACATATATTGTCTGTGTTCGGGCTGGAAGCAGTTTGATGCAATTTTGCAACGATCGTCTAAAAAAGGTTTAATACAATAATTCTTATAAAGTCTGCAAAACATAACTTGGCTACTTTGTTAGATAGGATCGTTCTAAATAATAAGAAAAAGGATGGAAAAAATGGAAAAGAAAAGGCCGACATTTTTAAACCAAAATGTCTTCATTTGTGGAGTATGTACCATTACAGTGTCCCACTAAGGAGTACGTAAGTGTGTCATTCCAGAACACCTGTGAGCTCTGGTTTGATATAGCTTCCTGCTATTGTCATTTCATTTCCTGGAAAAGAATCATCCTTTCCTTTGCTGGTCCTGTCCTGCTTCCTGCTTGGCTTTGGTTGAGGATTTCTGAATATATGTCCTCTTCTCTTTCCGAGTCACTTCTCCAACTGCACAGTACAATTCCATGGTAACAGTAATGCATTGGTATATTGTGGTGTGTGTACATAAACAATGTGTGTTTAGTGCTTTAGAATGATATTAGATAAAGAGCATTTAAATGTAATCATGAACACACGTTGTCATCCATAGTAATTACACAAACATCACAATACATCAAGTGCCGTTTACATCAAAAGAGGTTTTAATTCAAACAAGCAAAATGCAAAAAAAAAGGGCTTTATCAAAAGTTATTCCATACTGCACGCATGGAAGAATCGATTAACACTGAAATGCAAACTCAAAATATAGTGCAAAAACATACAATAACAACAATAGCCATCAACAAAAAGGTAAACAAATACAGTACTTAATAACAAGGATTTTGAAATGAGGTGAAGTTTTTTGTTACAAGAGGATTCACTGCCTCCATAAGGGCCATGTTAGATTAACACTGATAGGTCCAAAAGAGAGGATAAAGGCATGTATGCATGCATGTATGTATGCATACTAATAAAACCTGCATGAATTCTTATTCACGCACGCAGTTCATCAATGATCAATTACAAGTTCCAGTGTCAAAATATCTCTGCATTTGGTATGTATTCCTGCTGCCTTGTCCCTGTGGATGCATGTCAATAGTGCGATGTGAGTCCCGTGTGAGTCAGCACAGTAGATACTCAAGGGCTTCAGACAATGAGGGAATCTCTGCTTAGATGAGTGGTCTGTTGAAAACACCAATAGCCACATATTAAAGACTACATAAAGACTACATAAAGTTTGAGGCTCTGCAGATGATTGCATGCACAAGCTCTGGGATTAGTGATGCCCAGTATGACAGTACATTTAGAAAGCATTTCTTATAAACTGGCTTTGAATATGCACAATTTATTCTGCAACTCTTTCTGCAGTATATTCGTTTCTCGGAGAAAGCACATGCTAAATAAGCATTTTCAATCGCAATAAGCATGACGTCCTGTACCTGACATGGCGCTTTGTGAATATCTGGACTTTAATAAATTACACTAGGGATTCTACAAAAATTAACAGAAAACATGTCACAGAAACCACTTTGGACACACTTTTTGTGCTTTTTATTTTTGAGCTCTTAAGGGTGAAAGCTTAAGTGTCATCATAGCAGAGATCCTTATAGATAACTCACCAGTTTTCTGGGCCTGTTCCTATCCTCTCTGAGCTCCTGTAGAGTGTGAGCCATGCTTTGATGAGGGCGAGTATAAGAGAATGGCCTTGTGGCTGGCTCTATGGTCCGACAGCGCTCTTGGGGAATAGGTTCCTCGGTCCGGTTGCGAGCTACCTCACAATATGGAGGCAAGGAGTCGTCCTCCTCTGGCCGGTTGCTTAGTGATCTGCTGTAGTAACAGTCACTGCTCTTCTTGGAGCTCTTTGATGGTGTGTCACTGTCCTCATCAACCCGCCCACTACAATCTCCCTGCCCTCTTGCCTTGCTCTCCAGAACAGCGGTCAAGTAAGAATCATTGTATGACTTTCTACTAGTAGAATACTGTTCATTGCTAATGTCATTTCTCCTCTGTGTGGTTAAAGTTGGGCTATAAGCGCCGCCAGTTGCCCTCATCATCATCATCATATCCATCACCTCGAAAACCACGAGGCCTGTACTGATTCTGGCGCCTCATTTCCATGTCAAAATCTCGCTCGGGGTTATGGAGCTCGTGTATGTCACCCCTCCGTCCAGCACGGTGGCCATAAGTCCTTGCAAACTCCTCCAGTTCATCAAGAGACCCTGTGCGTCCCCGAGTGTCAAAAGCCTTCCTGGGCAAGTGTTCTGAACGGCAGCTCCATCTGCATAAATGTGATCGTTAGAATCAAATACTTGAAAAAGTATTAATATAACCAGAAGTAATAGCACTAATAAGAAAGTAATACCGGCTTTCATGTTGTTCTTCCGTGCTATTTCTTTGATAGTGTGTGGGCCGAGGTCTGTGAGCTGTGTGTATCTGTGGCTCATTGCTGGGATCAATGATTGGCGGTAGAGCTTTCTTTTGCACCTGCCTATAGGTCTGCCTGAAGTCCACATCGACATCATGCAAGGAGCTTAGCTCTGATACACTGCCAGCTGCAGAAAATATATGATTAGTAATAAAACACACACTAATAATATCACAAACTATTTGGTCAATTCACAAATAGAAATAGATATATGGGTAAATGTGCTACAAGACACTGCCACTTCCATATATTCATGACGATGGCAACGTTGGAATACATGGAATACAAATATGGAATGCCAAACTGACCTGCCTGAATCCTATTGTAATCCTTTTTCTAAAAATTGTATATATTTTTCGGATTAAACATCTGAAAAGTCAAATATAGATTTGCAAATCAATGCATTTTGTTTATAAATACCTTTTCCACACTATCCCAACTGTTTTAGAATTAAGGGCAGTAACGGTCGCTAAAAAGGCACTAAGTATAGGCTTACATGTGTGACCTGTCCACAATGCCATATGGAATTTCTTAGATCCCTTTCTATATAGCATAAAACATTCATTGCACAGAGCACTGCACCTGTCAACAATTCACAATATCGAAAATAAGTTAAATTCAGGTTATAATTTGGTTATATCTCTCCAACACAACTCAGGTCTCCCATGTGGCCCTTTGTAAAATATAATTGCCCACCCCTGACATAGAATATACAGGCATTGCAAAGTCATGCACGTTCTGTGTCGTTGATTGTTGACGGGGGTCGGGGGTGCGTTTGCCCTGTCTCTCTCTCCGCATGCACTGCGCTATGCTTGTTCGTCATTGTTCTTGATGCACAAACTTACTCTGGTGCAGCTGAGCGGTTCTACTTTATTCTGATAGGCAGGAGGGCATTTTCACCCCAATTTAATTGGACGGTTCTATATCAATCTTTGGCGGGCCGGATTGAAAGAACCTTGGGCCCTTGGGCCGTAGTTTTGAATATATATATATATATGTTGGGAGGTGGTAGCCCAGTGGTTAAGGTGTTGGACTCTGGACCAGAATATCGCAAGATCGCAGGTTCAAATTCACACCACCACCAAGGCTACCACTAGTGGACCCTTGAGCAAGGCCCTTAACCCTCAGTTCTTAGTTGTAAGTCTCTTGGATAAGAGAGCGTCTGCCAAATGCCACAAATGTAAATGTATGTATATATATATATAATATATAATATATATATATATATATATATATATATCCTATATATATATATATATATATATATATATTACTCATTCTTGGATCACTAAAAGAAACAATCAAGATAAAAAAATATATACATCTTTTCACATTCAAATATCATTGATCTTCACAGGTCAAAATGTTATAGGTCAAAATGTAAAGGGCTCATCAAGAGATCGTTGACAACCTTCAAGCACTGAATGCATAATTGAATAAACTTCAGTTCCTTCATATTCAAACATTCTGACATGTGTACAGAGAGCCGAATTAGTGCTGAAATTCACTGACCACTCGCTGTATTGTTCTCCACAGAAGGGGGCAATGGAAGCATCTTGGGCTCAGTCAGAGAAGGTGCTGCTTGAGGAAGCATAGGAATACCATAGAATGGTGGATATATGGCAATCTGAGGAGGCTGTCCACTTTTGGCATTTTTGCCAGCTTCATATACTGAAAAGATTATATTAGACATGTTTGAGTACTAACACAGCTCGCAAACACACAGTAATGATATGGTACATATATATGGGTATATGTGCCTGGGTACTCACAGTGCTTCGGACAACAGCACGTATCAGGGCAGCAGCAGCAACGTACATAACAGCAGCAGGAATGGGGACAGCATTGACACCAGCATACTCCCAGTAGCACCAGAAACAGAATGCTCCCTAAGCCTACAGATGCCACAAACACCCACTCTGAAAAAGAGAATGTGTATCTCTAATCAGATATTGCTATTATATGCTATCATTTCCATCTGTAACTCAGACTTCACTAAGCATTTAACTCTAATGACGTTTTAATCTAAAGGTTTTTTTTTAAACACAGACACAACCCATGCAGATGATTCAGACTGTGTACTCTCTCTTCCAGACCCTTATCTCAAATGTCAGTCTCTGCAACTGGACTAATGATGTACTTCCTTTGGGCATGAGCAAAAACCTACTACCCTCAGCACAAATAACATCCTGGTGAAAAATAGAACATTTCTGCTTTGCTAGCTTCTAAGAAATATGATGCGTTTTTGGTCTCTAGCTGACAGCAATCAGATTGGTTAGATTAAGGACAGTTCATTACAGGTTGATTTAGCATGCAACCTAATGTACAATAATTTGAACAGTATGAATGAAGGACAGGACAGGATGAAAAAAATCATTCGAACAGAACCAGTGCCAGAGAGAACAGGCAGTTTAGATGGCAGACAAACAGAGAGCAACAAAGCCACCCTACCTGGCATAATCTCCAGCTCAAACTCAGGTAGGACATCATTCTGCACACCTGTCTTACCTGCAGAGATGAGAGGCGCACAGGTGAGCAGCAGCTGAAAGCTCAGAAAGAGGCTAAGAGGATACATGCAAGGAATGCAATTAAAGATAGAGTAAAGTTCAGAGATTACTATTGCATTAAATTAAGCCAAAGCTGATTTTTAAAGGAGCTATTTACAATCATAGGGATGCCAGGTCTGTTCATCTGAAATAGAATGTAAATTTCTGTGTGTGTAACGTGTGTACAGACACCAAAAGAAAGCAAATAGGAATAACGAGAGACTGATTTATATTCGTATTCATGCATGTATTCCAGCAGTGCAACAGTCAGGTGATCGCAGTATGCTTTTTGGTGCCACTTTGGAAGCTCATGTGTGTAACGTAGCCATGTGATAGGGGTTAGAAGGCACACGCTACTCTCTGGCACGGTGGCTAATTATAACACGGCGCGACATTGTAGCTACATTACAGTTCAAACTTTACATGCAGGAGTGAATGCAGTGAAGCAAAACATGCACATGAGTGTATGACAAGTATGTTAGACATCTATAACTTATTATTATGGTGTTTCACAATAACATAATTTCATTGGCTATAGGAATGTATAAAATATTCTTATTTACATAGAGCAGTCCTTTCCAGGGAGGGAATTATACATTATAAGTGAAGCTAAGAGACATACATAAACACCCATCACAGATAAAAGCATTTTAAATAAATTCTAAAGTGTTAATGCAGCTACTGCCATGCTCATTATTGGTTTTACTCAGGTTTATTCTTCTTAGGTACCATCCAATCAAATTGCTTGATGTATATGAACCAAATAACTGATAGCCAACAGCAGAAAAATTCACAATATACGACAGATTATGGTAGACTATATACAAGTCAGCAACTATCATACAAATACAAGAGGTCTTTCACCATTGTCACAGTAACCGTGCAAGTTAGGTTTGGTGAGAGGAGGTTTTTAAACACTGTCTAATAAGCACCAAGGACAATATTCAAACCTACTGTATGAGAACATGTTTCCAACAAGCATAGTTTCAAAATTATAGGGCGTATTAAAGACTCAATCTCATCTACAAAATACATTCAGGTGCACAATGTATATCACAGGAGAAACTGTCATCAGTCAAATATACATAAACCATTGAGATTTCAAGTATATTTCAGAAGCTTCAAATTATGCAGTTGCTGGAGTAATTACAACCTCACTGAGCATGCAAAGATCATAACCAGCCTTAGTGGGTGGACAGATCTTAATCCGTTAGACTGACTGTGCTGAATTAGCGGAGTTAGAAAGCATTGATGGAGTACTCAGGCACTAGGCTTTCTCTTGTACAGACACTTTTATAAAACAAACACACAGAAGAGTGATTTGAGAACCAAGTAAAAGCAACAGAACCAAACCTAGAGGGAAGCAAAACAGCATGAAAAGAGCCACAGTGAGTGCAAAAAGAACACTAGGCAGATAAGAATGAGGGAGTGTCAGGTCCAAAGTTGAATCCTCAGGGATACCACACTGCAAATAACTGTAATTCAGAGCGGTCTTTTAGATCCAGATGTTCCTGAGACTCCCTTTACTGGAAAATATTTTGTGAAGATTTTTTTATGAACATGATAATTAAATTTGTACAATAATGTTTTGAATATTTCTTGACGTAATAGAGGTTTTTTTTTTTTCTATAAGAAATAAACATTTTCCACGCATTGTAAATAAGCCTATTTCGTTTTTGAGTTATTGAGCTTTTAAGAATAAATCTGCACACTTCAAATGAAACATTCCTTGGATCCATGTTTCAATTTCCCCTCCTCTACCAAACCCCATTATAATCATCTTAGTCAGCGTCCACAATAGACTCATTGCATTCCACAGTGTCTACATGGTACTCTTTTTTTTACTCTTTTTCTAACTGTCAATCTGTAAGCGCCACCCTCCCCATTCTCAGTATTTAGACAAGAGGTTATAGCATGCCTTGCACCTGAAAAAAACAACAACCAATATGAGTTGCTTATATTACTTGTGCCAATAAATTATCCAATCTTGTCTGGCAAGGCGGGTTTGGACCTTCCTTTGTTAAACAGGGAGAAATGTAACCTCTGTAGTCACACAGCACCAAACAACCAAGGCACCCCTGAAGCTTTTTATTTTTTGGCACATGGTCCTGCACTTTAGATACTAGTGACCTTAGAGGACAGAGATGAACAAAGGAGTCCCTTATTAAGCAACAGATCCCTGTAGAGAGGCATACGCCATTCAACCGTTACCATGGAAGCCCTTGAAAAAGCACTTAGGAATTCAAGCACTGGAGTAAACAAGCGGTTTTCCTTATACACTCATCTAGACACAACAAACACACACCACCAAAATACACAAGCTGAAAAGCTATGTCCGAACAATTTAGAAACATGTTGTCCAACTTGTATAAATAATTAACAAAGGTGCGATGTAAATTGCATAAAAATGATAGAAATTGTATTAACTAGGAATACTTGAATTTGGAATGATTCGATAATATAAGTGCCTCCGACTTCCTTTTTAATGCATTGAACTGACTGAATGGCATAATGTTTATGTCTAATTAATGCTACAAAGAGTTGCTGTGTGTAAAATGTATAAATTTATAAAATAAAATTATAATAACTTTTGCACAATTTCCATGAAAAACTAAGTTGTGTCTGTAAAACAAGAAAAACATAACACTTTCTCTGCAGAGCCCGAAAATCACAGTTCAAGTCTACAACACAATAGAAAACATAGTGACATATTAACCACGATAGTCTTACATTCATAATTGGAGACTGAGGAATGTTTTGATCTTAGTTATAGTTGCTATGTTATTCACTAAGTCAAGCATCACTGTTTAACATGAATCAGAATTACTGATAGATATACCATGTTCTGTCAATTTAAAATATAAAAAAGTCAATTCAAAAAACGCACTATGGCATTTTTAGTATTAATTAATATATAACACTATATAAACTTTTTTCCAAGCTGCACTTCCAACTCCCACCAATCAGTCAAGAATAAATGCTTTTCTTTTGAGCTCCTAATAACTTTCATATTCATGTATACAACAGTAAGCAGTAATACAACAGCATTATATAAATGTTTTACCTATTTGTAAACTACCAAGTTTATAATAACCTATTTTTGATGTGTTGAATGTAAATGTAAATGTAATGAAAATGTAAATGTCATGTAAAAATACATGACAGAGGTTGTTTTATACCACGGTGACATGCCAATGCTAAAAATTATTTAATGTAATGAATAATTCCAAATCATATATTTTTTTTATTTCATACATTAATAGTTGACTTTCCAAAAGAAGCAAGTACTTTTATACTAATAAAAATGTGAAAATTCATCAGGTCAACAAATACATATACAAAGCTATTTTAAATACATAACTGTTTTATTCTGTAGCTCTTTTAATATGTGTGGTTGCAGCTCTAGTGTGTGTTGTGGAGTCTATGACTCACCCAGGACCAGCAGCTCCACCTGGCCTTCATTTCTGCCTTCCAGATCATCCCCACTGAACACCTGACACACATACACACCGCTGTCACCCCAATGCAGCTCTCCAATGCGCAGGTCGGCTTCTGAAGAACAAGAGCAATTTGGTCAACTTTGAGGCAATCCTTCATATGACATTTTTGTTTATTTCTTTTAAAACTCTAAATATATTATAATTTACAATATACAAATTCTAGTCATGACCTATACCTAACATATGCGCAGTCCTGTGCTTTACTGCTAGGTGAAGGTGGTATGAATGCTTGTTTAGTAAGAGCATGGGGGATTGTGTTTGTTTTTTGATAAGGAGCTATGTGGGGGTGGTTTGGTGAGGAACGGGAGAGCTGAACTATTCTTCATTGAGGCCAGCATCTGACCATTGTGTAGCCCAGAGAAAAACTGTGCCCTATTTAGGAAACAGGAAAACTAGAACACAATTGCCAGTGTTTCCTGCAAAGACAGATTACACACACAACCCCAATCAAGAAAAAGACACCACGTGTTTTGGGATTATATTTATATTGAAACTCATTCAATATTAAATGTAATTCACCAAAATGTTCCACTATATGTTACACAATTTTAGTTCAAATGAATTTAAAGCAAAATACATCTCGCTCCCCTTTTATGGTTAGTCACTGTCTAGGCTAACCCTCTCCTATAAAGTTATCAAATTTTCTACTACTGCCTACAAATGTTGAGTACAATAACAATTGCTGTTTTATTCTTATTCAAATTAAACCCCTAATTTAGTACTAAACAGGTATCTTTATCTGGCATTGTATATAAATTACCCTTTTTAAACTGATAGAAACCTTAAACTGCCATTGATATATTCATATTTGCTGCAAATATAACATTATGGAAAAAGCAGGATTAGGATACATTACTGTTGATAATGGTGATATCTCTGCCTTTATATTGCTTAGCCAGGTTCAAGGAGTTTCCTTGTTTGGAGGCCACGATTTGGACGGTGCGACTTTCATCAGAGCAGTCCAAGTAGCTTTTGGGCCCCAACTTAGAGCCATGGACTCCCAGAGTCTCCGAGAAGGCAAATGACTCTCTAGTTCGGTCTGTACAGTAGGACTTATACAACCACTGCACCACAGGCGGATTGACGGAGTGGGTGTTGTAATGGCACTGCAGCACCACAGGGGAAAACAACATGGCGAACTTTTTATCATCCTTTACGGTCACATGAACACAGTCGCAAGAAAATGCTGGAAAAAAAGAATGGAAGTGTCAAATTTATTGTCAATATAATACTATACAACAAAATGAAGTGGGTTGGAATTCATATGAATGGTATAAAAACAGCTTATTTGAATTAAATTACATTATACAGATGGCATTATACAAAAATCTCCTTGTTATAAAGCTTTTATTATCTTTTCAACTACTATTAATAAACTATGAAATATTAACATGTGTGTTTTATGCTCCAGTCTGTGCATATTGCTAAAATAAGACAGGGACTTGGCCTCTATATTTATTACAAGTTGAAACCTATTACCAAATGTAAAATGAATAAGACGAATGAAATAAATGAAAAATGTCTAAATGATAAATGAAAAATGATAAGATGAAAGCAGGCTATACTTAATAACATCTGAATCTCGTCATCCACTATGTGTAGACCATGAGAAACTGCCCAGTTATGTGGGAGATTACCTTATAGCAAAAAAAAAAAAAACTGGGAAAAAATGAAAGAGAGGATCCTACTCTCGATGGCATGTGTGTGTGTGTGTGTGTGTGTGTGTGTGTGTGTGTGTGTGTGTGTGTGTGTGTGTGTGTGAAGAGAGAGAGAATGTCTCATATTTTTCCTGTCTGTGAAATTAAGTAAAAATTCCTGACCCTGTGTGTGTGTGTGTGTGTGTGTGTGTGTGTGTGTGTGTGTGTGTGTGTGTTTGCAGGAAGAGAACAAGGTAGGGGGTTTGCCAATCTAAAAAGAGGTCATGGTCTGCTTTTTATCTGGCTGTAGTGGGGTTGTTGAGATCTAAACATTCCTAAATAAGAGGAAATAGCAGGGCGATTTGAGGCTAGGCACTCACACTCAATCTCTACATAACTCTTAAGCCATATTTCACAATTCAAAAAGGTTGACCCTGCTTTAAAGATTACGGTCTGTTTTTTATGCTCTGTTTACGTTTAAAATAACCAGGCAAAACCTCACTCGACCATTATCAGACTACAGCTGACCACTGAAGTAAGTCCCATTCTCAGAGTCTCCTAACCAGGGCTGTAAAGACCACCTCGCTGTCCTTTTGTTGTCAGCCTGATTCATTGTTCGTCATTACGAAGCACCCCCACCCAATAAGCTCCAAAAGCATAAGGAAGGGGGGGTTTAAAACCCACCAATAAGATAAACCTACTCACCCAGGGAGTCGTGAAAAAAAAGATTTGAGCAGAACCGTTAGACGTTACATTAGTACATTCGCTTTACTTGTCAATGCAACTAAAAAGTAAATAAATAAATAGATAAATAGATAAATAAATAAATAAAGGAAAACAACTATTTTAACATTGAAAAATCACTCATAACCCAATCGCTCCGCATTTTTTTTAATAATCTGAGCAGGCTGTTGAAAGCAACAAAGTAGGTCAGGGTACCAGCCATATCCCATAAGTGAGATTCTTTTTATTCTTATGAAAGCAAGTCATCTATTTATCAAGAGACACAGGAAATCAGAATCAGGCATTGCATCATGTGTTGCATTTATCACCTATAAGACAGATGTGATACAATGGAGACACATTCCTGCAGTCACCCAGCCTGGGGCATTATTGCTTCCCCTATTCTCACTAAAGCACACTGATATTTGGGTCAGCACAGGAGTGTACGGTATGGAAATGTGCCCCCAAAAAGTTGCACTAAGCAAAGTACCAGATCCCAGGAGCCATACATTTCAATGTTGGTGTTTTATTTACTTATTTCTCTAAGTTGAACATGTGCACAAAATGTGTAACTCGGTCTCAGAAACACATACAAACAATGAGTATAAAACACGCAGGGATCAACCTGTTGTACACTTCTCAACTTTTACCCCTTCTTCTTCTCTAAATAGTTTGAAAGACTTACCCGAAATAAGCACGACTGGAATCCAGTCACTCAAAACAAATCTCATAGTTTAAATAAAAGCAAATAAATATCCAACTAATAGATCCGAAACGGCTTATTTCCCTACACCGTGGTTCCTCTCATACTCGTGTCCTCCAGGCAGATGGATTAACATCGGAGCGATTGAGTAAAGAGTGGAGTGTACCATTTTTACAAACGGGGTTAACAAGAACAGAACAAGGAATTACTAATAATCTTAAATCAAAAGATTTATGAACAAAATATGAGTGTTTGCACAGTTTAAAGAGCTTCACACTTTATTTAATTAACATATATTATATGGTAAACGTTGTAAAAAAAAACAAATATTTGGACGTCACGTTATGTACACCACCCATCTTCCAAAATAGGCGCATCCAACTACGAAGGATCATTAGGCTGAGACATTCAGATAAAGTATAAGAAATTCTTTATACTTATTTTAACAATGTGGAAAAGTAGTGCTACATTGTTATCTACAACGTTATGCACAAATATTGTGATAGAATATTTGCTTCAAAAAATTAACTTGCTCTCTACACTACCTAACTGGAATTATTTGATATACATTTTGCTAGTAAAGATATTAATTCACTTAAAAAATAAACAGAAAAAAAAGAATGATCCATAAACGTTTATTCATATAAAACTACATTCCAACCTCTTTTTTAATATCATCACAATAGTAAGTATTATGATACAAATGAAGTTTGACCTGTAATTTAATGTTGATGTAATTTCATATTTCTAAATGATTAAAAGGGTTAAAAATTTTAATGATTAATAATGAAACGGTAATGAAAAATAACTGCCATTTTCTAAAGTAAATAAGCTTATTGTGTGCTATACTCGCTGTGTATTTCTCTGGTTGTTGTCACAATCACAAGGTTGATGATCTACCTAATGACCATCACGATCAGTATATTGGCGCTCATACCGCTCTCTGTGGTCACTATAGTGATCCTCCCGATCAGCATAACGATATCTATGATCGTCGTAGCGACTCTGGCGATCATCATAATCTTCTCTGCGGTCATCGAAACTATTTTGGTCATCATATCGGTCCTGGCGGTAGTGACCCCTGCCCTCGTCATGACGATCATGAGCGTTATTGTAACGATCTCTTCGGTCATCATACCGATCTCTGTAATCATCATAAGCGGTCCTGCTGATTATTGAAACCATCCCCACGGCCATCAGAACGATATTGACGATCATCATGTTGACCTCTGCGATCATCATATTGACCCCTGCGATCATCATATTGACCTCTGCGATCATCATAGTTATTAGGCTGACCATTGTGCTGATGTCTGCGGTCATCATAACGTTCTCTTCGGTCTCCGTTATAATCTCTGTAGGTGTCCCTGTGATAATCATGCCTCTCAGGAGGTTGATCTTCTGGATGATGATTATCCTCATCAAACCTCTGATTAGAATCACGATCTCTGTCCTTTTCTGCCTTCATGTCATACCTCTCTCTCTGGTCAATGTAACCTTCAATACTAGTTTTTCTTACATCTTCTTTCTTCCTTTCTTCTGGAATGTCATGGTATTCATCAATTGGGGGCCTAAATAAAAAGGATATTTTAAGTGAAAATATAAACCTGTACAAAAAGATCATAATAGAACATACAGCCTTAATAAATCATAGTACTTATATTATAGATACTTAAGTATATTTAAGTATATTTATACTTTTACTGGATAAATATTTAAAAATGTGTATCTGTACTTTAACTCAAGTGATTTGTGTACTTAATCCACCAGTGCTAAATAGTAAAAGTACATTTTTGGATTACATACTTATGATCATTAAAAATGTTACTCGATGAAATCTTACTCGATCTCAAACTCCTCTGGCTGCTTCTTGTCTTTACAGGAACAATAAATTATGAGTACAAGCACTGCAACTCCAGCAACGCAGCCGCCAATGATTCCTGCTGTAGTGCCGATTTTCATTGTAGCTGTAGAATCAAATACACTTTAATAGTAAGTGTGATCAAATTTAATACAAATGTTGGAATACGCCGCTCTGGACAGATATGTAAAGTCATAAGGTAACACTCACCTGGCATGACTGACAGGGTGAGGTTGCACTTTGCAGAATTAATCTTATTGGTTGACTTGCAAATGTAGTAACCCGATGTGTCCATAGATACGTTGAACAGAGAAAGCATTCCGTCCTCTGGAGGAAATAAAAGTATATCACAATATTATACATTGTACAGTGGATAATATCAGTGTACCCACTCCGGTAAAAAATGCTATAATATGCAAAGACAATCTATATAATTATTTCTAGAATACTACTATATAATTATTAATTAGGTATTGTGTTGTTAAAAAAATGTCAATTTTTTATTTATTTAATGATATAGAGCAATAAACTTCAGATGAAAAAGGAAAAGTGTACAGTATTACTGTACATTATTGTACCTAAACCTTAACCAATAAACTATTTGGGCAGGTTTATACAGACATAACCATCACACCCTTATGTATATCACCCCCAAACTGTTTCTGCAGTTAGGTCTGCATAATTAAAAAGCCTATCTTTGTATGTTGTAGCGTTGACGTTTCCTTGACTAGAATTATGGTCAAGCCCAAAGTAGTACAAATATGTATCTACACATTAAATCACATTAAATCTACGAACAAATAGTTTGTCATGGATGGACTCAAGAGGTGTGTTCTGAACCCTGACCTCTACCCTAATGTAAACCTTTGGTATAAACTAGGACACTAGCCAAATGCTATACTCAAGATCATTGCCTGACCTCATTTACGCTCCTGTGGCTGGGTGGGCAAATCGCCACAGCCACACTAAAATCGAGCCAAAGGTCTTCACAGAAAGTGAAGTTTATTATAAGATCTTTTTTTTGGTAATACAGCAGTCGGTGTATTGGGGTTTGATTGTAGCACCTCTTGATTTTTTTGACAATTTTCACATTCCAGATTTGTCACAATTGCATCTGGATCTCCCATTTATTTCCCTCTTCATGTCGCAAGGTTTTATTTATAGGATTTTGTCTAGGCCATTCCAAAACAATCATTTTCTGCTAAGCCCTTTCCATTGCTGAATGGGATTTGTGGGTTGAGTTGTTATTGTTCTGGGAGGTAAGCATTTTTCTTCATCTTTAACTAACAGACACCTGCAGGGTTTATGCCAAAATAGGTAGTTGGAACTATCTATTATTCCCTTTTGATTATAGCCTCTAGGCACAGCTGAAGAGAAGCGGCTCCACAGCATAATGCAGCCAACATCATGCATCTTCATGAATACGGTGTTCTCTGTGTGACAAGCTGTTTTGTGCCAAACATATTTAAGAATTATGAAAAAAAACACATAGCCACATCAATTCATAATATAATGTTTTATTTGTTTCACTGGTGACAAATGATATCACCAGTGTTGGGGAGTAACTAGCTGCATGTAACGCGTAACATAATTTAATTACAAAATAAAAGTAACAGTAATTTGTTAGTTACTGAGAATGTGTGATTAAATTACTGTTACTTTAAAAAATGTTAAAGATTACAAATCCCAAGAAGAAAAGAAGAAGAAGAAGAAGAAGAAGAAGAAGAAGAAGAAGAAGAAGAAAGAGAGAAAGAAGAAGAAGAAGAAGAAGAAGAAGAAGAAGAAGAAGAAGAAGAAGAAGAAGAAGAAGAAGATTTATAAATTCTTTCTACATAAAAATGTATCTATTTGTTTGGTTGTTTATTTATTTATTTATTTCTTTTGTTTTTTTTTGTATTATGTTTAACGTATATAAAAATATATGATGTAAAAGATCTTAGTGCATTTTTGTTGCATCACAAAAAAACGCCATTTCATTTCACATAAAAATAGGTTATTTCAAAGATTTACTGCATGAGAGTTGTAGTACATATAATGTAGTAATGTGTAAAAAAATACACTTACTTTCAGTGGTCTTGGGTGGAAATGGTCTAGGGGTGTTTTTGACATCATAGCTCTGCCACTGGTAGGTGGGAGATGGGGATCCCTCTTCAGAGACACAACTCAAGCTGATGTTCTGTCCATATTCTGCTGTGCCTTTCACCTTACAAACAGGATCTGATGGTGCAACTGTCCAACAGAAAAAAACAACACACTGTAAAAGAGGGGAACACAACGTGCTCATAGCTACAATGTTTTTATTTAAACATTTGCTTTCGTAAATATACAAATATGATTAAGGATTTCTCACCCAGGACTACAAGCGAGGTGGAATCTGATGTTCGTCCCTCAGTATCGCCAGGAATCTGGACAAGACATTTGATACGCCTGCTTTCTCGCAGAGTGACATGCTTCAGAATTAAATTTGACACTTTTTTATTGATATCACTTTCAATCTGGACTTTGCCTTCATACATTGCATTGATATCTACATGACCATCATCTGAGTAGAAAGTCCCAAAAGAAATCTGTAGTAGAATGAAAGAAGAACTCATGTTTATAATTCAAAATTAGGTCAACCTGTATGCCCTGTATCAGACTTTAAGCAATTGTCTCTATATTCTTGTACAGATCATGAGGATGTTTCATACCCCTTCATCATCAAATGACCCATCAGGTTCACCAGTCCACGAGACTATAATGAGTCGGTTCACTGGATTTTTAGGCTCAAAACTGCACGATATGATCACTTCATCCCCTCGAGCAACTTCATACATGGACTGTGGAATAGTAACTTGCAATCCAAGAGTAGCACATATAGCTATACAAAACACAAACACAAACCACACAGCAAATGGTTTACTCATTTATCTCCAGTAGCCAGATTAAATATGTTTATAAAAACTGGAAATTGTCTACTGATTCGGCCATACATAAAATATTTAATTTGATTTTATTATTAAAAAGTTTTTTATTTCTTACTATCTAGAAAATAAGAATTATCAAGACACTTTGTGGACTTTTCTTACTATCTTTCTTTTGCATATCTCTATTAGTGCTTTTGTACTAAATTTCCGTTTAACAACCAGCAGTTTATTTTCCATATAAACACACAATCACATCTGGAGCATTTGTAGCACATCAAAATATACTTATTTCCACTTCTGTACTTATATTGTGTGCTAATAGCTACAATTGTTATTCTTATACTTTTTAAAATATACAAAATATGGATTCATTGCAGGTATGCGATATCTGACGGTGTCCCGTCTATTGCCCTGTACAATGTCTCTGGCTTACATTGTAGTAGAGTATGTGGCACTAATATGAGAACACAGCATTGTTGTTGGATATTCGATATGTCACTGTTGGGTGGAGAAACAATCCATCAACAAATATTACCATTTCAGCACGGGTCCTGTAGTTAGAAATGGCCTACTCCTGAAGGGCTAGATAATAATCAACACACACTCTGCAAGAAAAAGATTATCCTAGTCTTTTCATATCTATATCAATATAGAAGTATATACACTATCTGGATATACCATCATACCAAAGTAGCCTACTAGCCTATTAGCATACTACTAATAAAGAAAGTGTTAAGTGAGCACAGAGTATTAATACAAACCTAATACCCTCGTATAAGTGCAACTCCCACACATTACACTTTCACTGTAGCATTTTAACAAATGGCATTCAATATTATCATTATATAAATTTCCTGAATCTAACTAAAGGTGTGCGGCACAGGAAGAATGATTTCAGTATAATAATTACAAATATAATATTTGTAATGGATATATTATTCATCTACAAAAATGTAATCCATTGATATGAGATATATAGAATATGTATTTACAACAAATACTATGAGAACATATCCCAAGTATTATAAAGCAAAGCAATATATACCTAAGTTAATTTTTTTTTGTATGTATCGGAATGAGTGTATTTTCTGTGGTCTCTTTAGTACCACAATAACCAATCACACCCAAACTACAATTAATTAAATTAAATCTAATAATAAAGTCCAAAGTACTTTTCTGAAACATGATGATATATTGACCAGTACCTGACAGCAGTAGTACTCCATTGCCACAGAATCTCGATTTCCATATGTTCATTTCAATTGTACAATTGCTATCACATAGACTTTTTCAGTGTTTATCAGTACCGATGGCAGTTTGGTGTCTGCTCACTTCCTTATGACTGGCAGGTCAACATATTTGCTCATTTAAACAGCCCCATCTGTACTCTAACCACACCTTTTTTTTAACCTTTGGACTTTCAGAGAACATATATATATATATATCCAGATATATATATATATACACTGGATATATATATATATAGATATATATATATATATATATCCAGTAGTGTTTTAGTGTTACCACTGATATAAAAAGATAACATATCTTACTTAAACATGGAAGTAAATATTACAGAGTTGTTAGCATTTACAAACACACAACTACTTTAGAGCTGCATCTACTCTGTGTCAAGGTAGCAAAATATTAGATTCTAATTAGTCATCATTAGTCACCAAAGTAATATTGTCTTTAATCATATACATAAACAGGCTTCATTCAGATGGTTTCATAATAGTAGTTGACACTGCTATACTGTTTTATTAATTGTTTTCGGTATTATTTTTTAAAATTTTTGTTCAGCATTTTCCCCCAAAGGTGGTGAAAAAAGTCAGTGATTCACTGTTTGTTTGAATACATTGTGCCATATCCATTTCTAAACAGCAGATGGCAATATAGCGTTAGCATCACCGAGATTTGCTTAACTCGTTCTCATCAATATTATAATTATAATAAACCAAATGATCACAACATATTTAATCTCTGTTTATAAAACCGGTCTTAAATGAATAACATTCACATTTCAACATAGTAAATTTTTTTACATGTTTCAGACAAATGGAGATATGGTTGCATTTAAAATACCATTAAATGCACAAGTTCCAACGTGATCAGCACTGTATTAAAATTAAGTATAATTACATTATAATGAAGATAAAGGTGTTACTTAATTAATCAGGTGTGACTTAGGCATATGCTGTTGGACAAAGTCAATTAAAAAGTTTATTTAAAGAAAGACAAAAGAATTAATCCTGTGTGCACTGATTAATTATAAAACTCCCATAATTTCCTGCATTGTTCTTTGCAATTAACGAAGCAAGAATGACTTTTAGCCTATCTACGGACACACGTTTTACAAAGAGAAAAAGTTTTAGGAAGGATTATTTTAGTCCTCTTAATTCTTACTCAAGTAATAAGGCATTGCTTAAACAGTTGTGTATAATACATTAAAGTGATAATATCCACTCATTGATCACAAATATAAGTCAGTCCTTTGACCTGACTTTTTTTTTTAATTGGCTTGAACACATTCATCAATGAGAGATATATTTTTGATATTGTGTCACCACTTATCTTTTATGGAAGGTGGCAAGGTGTATGTAGTGTTCAATATATATTTTGTTCTCAATGTCTCAACGTCTTACTATGTACATAGATTGAATGAAATATATTTTTGAAGGTATATGCAGCATAGTAGACTTATTTTAGATTCTATAATGTACACTAATGAGTGTCAGGGTGGACTTTTCAAGATGAAATGAAACAGTCTCCATTAGAAGACGGGCAAGAACCACGATTAAACAAACAAACAGCACATTATCTTATTTTACTAGTTATAAAATTGATGAGATGTAAGGCCTTAGCAAATTCATTTGTACAATTCTTTGAAGTTTATCTGATCCATTATGCCGAATGGCATATTTTTTTGTGAGAGTGGAGGAAACCAAAGAACACAGAAGAAACCCAATGGGATGGGAACAGCTTTCGAAGAATATGCCACTGGAAATGTGTTCTCTAAACTTCATTCATTCATTCATCTTCTACAGCTATATCCGATCTCCCCTCGAGTCACGGGGAGTCTGTGCCTATCTCAGGCGTCTATGGGCATTAAGGCAGGATACACCCTGGATGGAATGCCAACCCATCGCAAGGCACACACACACACACACACACACACACACACATTCACACACTATGGACAATTTTCCAAAGTGTCAATCAACCTACAGTGCATGTTTTTGGACCTGGGGGAAAACCGGAGAACCCGGAGAAAAACCCCTTGAGGCACGGGGAGAACATGCAAACTCCACACACACATGGCCAAGACGGGAATCGAACCTGGACCCTGGCGGTGTGAGGCGAACGTGCTAACCACTAAACCACCGTGCCCCTTATTCTCTAAACTTCTTAAGAGACAAATTGTTTTTATTTTTATTTACAAAAAATAAGATTTTATTCATATATTCTGCAATGTTTTGCCTTGTTAGTTTCATTCATTCACATCACGTGAATAAGTCATAGCTCTTTGGTTAAGGCACTGGACCCAAAAGTTATAGGTTCAAATCAGAGCACCAACGAACTTCCACAGATAGGCACATGAGAAAGGCCCTTAACCCTCTACTGTTCAGCTGTATGTTGTTCCTGTTATTATTGTAAATTATTATTATTATTATTATTATTATTATTATTATTATTAATAAAACATTCGATATGTTTTCCTGTTTGGCTAAACGGTGTAAAAACATCCATTAATTCTGCTTTATTATTAGTAAAACAAACCATGTAAAATATATTGATTAATTCTATCAGATGAATATTTCTAAATGACTACTTCAATGGCGATTATTTTATCTATCATAAACTAGCAACTTTTGCAGGACGCATTTGTTGTTCATGTATCCTAGTAGAATGAGGATAACAAAATCCAGCTTAAAGTTGACGAAAAGTCGGTGGAACATTGAGCTCGGAGCTGGTGGAAGGGAATTCCCGGCGCTGTTTGAATATAATAAGAGAAAACGCGAGGCGCTGCGCTTCAATGGGGCGCTCTACCGGGACTGTGTTTGTGTAGGGTTGGGATTTCACCTTAAATATTCAAAATGGCGGACGGAGGAGCAGCGAGTCAAGATGAGAGTTCAGCACCAGGTAATCATTACTGCATTTTACATATTCATATTCGTATTCAAACGCTCTTTCTCTCGGGCCACACGAGCACGGAAAGCCGGCGCGCAAAACGAGCGTGTCTGGAAGCCGCCGCCGCCGCCTTCACGGCCAAACCCGCGGCGGCTTTTTATTCCGTCCGCGCAGCACATCGGCGGATTAATTCAGTGTGTGCGCGCGCTTGCATATGTGTGTGTGTGTGTGTGTGTGTGTGTGTGTAGTCAGTGTTTGAGCGAGACTCTGAAACGGGCTTTTGCGATGCCAAAAAATGTGTATAGTTTAGTGCCGTGCTTTGTGCACTATACATATTCATAGTGACGGCGTGCAAAAACGCCATAAGTTAGCATATTTTATTAATAGTCAATCGGCGGTCGGTCGAATGCATCTTGTCAGGATCATTTCCAATGTTATGAGTAGCTAGCAGGCTAAATGCTAATACAGCCGCTTTGTGTATGCGCGTGTGTTTTCTTGTACTGTATCGAGAGCTTTGCATATTCATTCAGCCGCAATGAGCCGGCGACTGTGTGTAGTGTGTTTAGTCAAAGCGTGTGCCGTGTCACGCAGTGGAAGCTGTGCAGTCAGTGTGTTTGGTGTGTGTGTGTGTGTGTGTGTGTGAGCGTGCGTGCACGCGCGCGCTAGGTTGTGATTTTTTTTTGGTGCCTTTGTGCAAGCCCGTCTTTTGCGTTATTCATGCGGGCCTGCCGGAGGAGAATGCGCTCTTCAGCATATTCTATCAGATTGGCCACTCTCACACAACAGCGTTGTACAAAGAGCATTATCCCATGTTACGCACAAGTCATATACATTTACATTATATATATATATGTGTGTGTGTGTGTGTGTATGTATATATGAATGTGTATGTGTGTGTACACACGACCCACACATAAGCAAGAACAATACAAGCCTGATGACCAGCCCTCGGACATTTCCTATCCTATCAAATTTCTGATCACGTGTTATATTATTGTTATTATCTCTCTATAACAGAGATTTAATACTACCATGCTAATGATCCAGCAGGCCCGGTTTGAATGTTACGTGTTTGGTTACACATTTCAGCCATTTTTCTTGGCGTTTTACAGACACGGAGTTCTCTCCGTGGACATTGAACCCTTCTCAGCTAGCCTGCATAATGCGCAGCTGTTGTCCCTACTGCATATGTAGCAGGCCAGCTAGCGCCTTTGAATGGGTTTCAATCAGGCCTCCGACACTTTGTCTCTGCCTTTTTTCCTGACACGATACTCGGTGCATTTTTGGTTCCCCTAACCAAAAAATGGATCTAAATAATAACAATAATCATCATAAATCCTCCCTCCCTTCCCTTCCCCTCCCCCGGTACAGGTTTTCCCCCACAGCAATCGCTGCTGTGCAAAGTGGACGGCTGTTGTGTGGTTGCCGGAGGGGAGGCGTTTGTTTACCATTGGCCCGAATGAATGCATAAACCTCGGCTTCATTAGCAAGTGGGCCTCATTAGAAAGTCTAATTTGGGAGGTGTCACGAAAATGTAGAAAAGAAAGAAAAGAAAAAGGAAAACGCTGGTTTACAGTTAGCAAGGTCTTCTCTTTTTTTTCTTTCTTCAGGCTTGTACGTGCTACAACACGTTGCTGTTCACACACGGCTTTTGTGAAATGGATGGGTTTGGAGAGACAATGTAGGATTTTTCGAAACAAGTGCTAAGGAATAGGCGGGGTGGGGTGGTTCTGTTTATTGTGTTTTAAAAAAACGTATTTTGCCCAAAATCTGAAAACCAAAAAGCAGGCTGTGACATGCAGAATGGGTGACTTCAGGTAATTGTGCTGCCATTATGACTTCCCTGTAGAATGGGATGTAATCTGGCTCTGGTTTGGAGGATAATTTTGTAATACTGGTATGATTAAGAAATTTAAATTCAGCCTTTTTTGCGTAAGTGTTTTGCATAGGTCTTTTTTTTCATAGGAATACACATAATATGTATATAAACAGTAAATTTACAAGGTTGACATATGAAAGAATTAAATACATACTTGTGATCTCTTTTTGACCCATTCCTCTTACTTCCAGACATGACTATATAGATATGATTTATCAGCTGTATCAGGTGTGCCAGGACTAATCTCTAAGGAAAAGATTCTTTCTGTTCAGAAATATTATTTTGGGGAATTTCTGTTTTGTGCATTTACTCAAACACCAAGCAAAAATAAATAAGCAAATTATGACACATTGATACTCATGAGTCCTGTTGTTTCATTATTTCTCATTATTTTTAGATTTTTACAAGATAATCCTCAAGCCTATAAAAAAATGTGATGTTTTGGACTGTATAGAGTAATCATATATATTAAGCTAATATTACTGACCAATTCAAACTTTTGTATTGTAAGAATGTTTGGACAGTTCTATCCAAACTGAAATAGCCTCGGTTTGTATGTTTTTAAGGTTTCCATAGATGGAAATGTACAATGATAAAAATGTCTCTTTTTAATTTTCCAGTTATTATTATTGTAAGAATCAATATTATACAGTTTAAGAAGTAGTGGATAGATTAAGTTGAGTCAATTTTGTACTATTTCTGCATTTTTATGCCTTGTAATTCTACAGAGCATAGCGAAAATTGACATGTAAATGATGTTAATCTAACATGCTATTAATGAATCATAAGATTGTCCCCTATTTCAAAGCTCCAACCTTCGGTCTATACTGTATATGTAATGTAGCATTTACAGTTACCAAATGGCACACTGCTCATACAACCTTCATTGTTATTGAGCCATGTGAAGTGTAAAAACTCTGCACTCTGCAATATTAATTATTTTATGCATATTGGTCTTGAACGTCCTTGATGGCTATGATGTGCCCACCCTACTTTTTTCGACTCTAAAGTCTCTGTAATTGAATTCAAATGGATCATTTGCATGCAATTAATATTCTGTGTCCATGGTTACTCATACTGAAACTCTCAACACTGTTTATCTTCTTTGTGGCATTCAGTCTGCCTTTCAATAAAACACCACTAATGAGTTCCATATTAAAATTCTATAATTGTGATTTCTGCAAATTTAATATTTGCATAATATTAGTACACTGACAGCTTGTTAAAGCCGGGAAGATGAGAGAGAGAGCTATTTTCTGCTTATTTTTAACAATGTTTTTCAGACTGACTTTGGCATCATTACTTCTGCTTACTTTGAAGTGAGTATTGCAGACAAAATAAGGCAATGTGGGACTTGTTAACCTTCTTGGACTTATCTAATTTAGAAGAAAATCAAACATAGCATTGGAGTGATGCATTATTGCACTAGTTGCAGGTACACCATTTCATCCCTTCAGCTTAATAAAGCATATGAATAAACATTCACTAAGTCTTCAGGCAAAGTAATTTTCAGAAGTAAATTAAGTTCTTAAAAGAACCCCTAATGAGAGCTGAAGTTAATCTGGGTATGCTAATCATATTGTGTGTCCCATGATGGAATTAAAGCTGCAGAATTGGTTGGATTTGATCAGTGGAGTGTATTGCAGTTATAAGGGGGATGATGATGATGAAGGAGGATCTTAAGTCAAGTTCTCAGTCCTAGAGCAGGGCAGTTGGTGAAAAAGCAAAACAAATTAATTAAAATTATAATTAAGATATATTTAGTATCTTTCTTTTTTTTAAAAATCTATAATTCAATATTTAACACTTTTAATTTTGCATGTCCAGATGCCATGTATCGATTCTAAACACAACTCACTGCTGGTAATTGGACCTGTGTGGGTTCCATTGAGCTATTGTGCTGATCTGTAGAGGTTATGTCTTTCCCCTTCTTTTCCCCTCCAAAAGCCATCCAATTAATATGCTAATGAGTTGATAAATATTTATGAAAAATGTAAATTATGCAGAAAGCTTTCAGAGTGCTGTGTGGAATGAATTGCTTGCAGGACTTCAAAGTGTTGCTGTGCTAACGAGGCAGGGGCAAATTTGCATACGACTTTAATCAGCTGAATACTGATTACGCTTCATTATGGGCACTGCCAGCTGCACTCTTTGTTTCTGCTCTATATTCTGTGAAAAAAAAAACTTTTTTCACAGTCTGGTTATGACGATCATGGCAGTACGTGAGAGAGGAAGTGAGGAGGGATACGCGAGAGAAAGAGATCAGGAGAGGATGTGTAGTCTTCTCTGTAGGCTTAGCTGAACTCGACTGTGCATTATACAGCTATAGACTGCAATTGTCTGTTCATGTGCGTGGTGGGTTTACTGGCGTATGAGTGTCTCAGTAAGAGAACTCTGTGCTGTTTTGCTTTTCTGTGGACGAGCGAGACAGTTGTGGATGCTTATAGAGACCATGCTCGAGAGAACAGGTGCATCTGTTTCTGGTGAGTGCAATTTTACGTGTGCTTGCTGTAATAATCAATATGAGGAGGTCATGCTAGTTAATTGATTCAACAATACTAGTCTATTTTATGTCATTTAACGTGCTACAGCCCTGTGTTGTATAATAAAGTTGCGGAAGGGGTTTATAACAACAAAAAGTCCTGGTAATGTACATGGTGCATGGTGCATGATTCCTGTTAAAAGGCTGCAGATGCAGATATTTTCCTGAATCTAAATTAATGGTGACCTCATGGTACGCTTAGTTTGAGGTCAGTGCTGATGACACAGGGGTAAGGTTTAGTCAAGCCTGTCTCTGTTTCTTTCAGATTCTAGAATGAGTAATCCGTCAGAAACAAATAAATGTGCAATGGAGAGTGGGGACGGAAACACAGGTAAGTTACCTGTCCAAACTAGCTATGGTCTCATTTGGCTTTTCTATACATTTTTTCATGAATTATTATTAATTTCACTACTTTTGAAAATTTTGCTTGGACTTGCAATGTTTGCCAGTTTGGAGAAGCTCTCCTGCTTCGGTACTTTCTATATGCAAATCAATCTTTAACATATTTTTGCTTCCTATGCAGTGAAGGCAAAGTGAAATATTTCAGTGTTATAATAAGAAGATCAACATGACCATATCTGCCATAGCGAATGCCTTTGCATATTTATCACTGAATACCTTTCGATCCAGTAAGAGAGAGCACAAGTCATGTCAGTTGAAAGGGGATTTTGTGGCTTTGATCTATTCAGCAGCCGCCTGTTTCTCTCTCTCTCTCTCTTTTTCTCCAGGTGCCCAAACAAATGGACTGGACTTTCAGAGGCAGACGGTGCAAACAACAAACGCAATCACCAATGCACAAGCACAAGCCTTGCTTCAACAGGTATAGTCTTTCTCTCATTTTCTCACTCTTGTTCTGTTTTGTTATCACATGACTCTTCTCTCTCTCTTCTCTGTCCTCTCTCTCTCTCTCCATCTCTCTCTCTCAAATCACATGCACACACAAAACATTAAAATGTGTCGGATGAAAGCTAACTAAAGAAGCATTTAGGTCACACAGACCACAGGCATACGAACCCATAGGAATGTCGAGATGTCCCCAGGGTCATTGTTCTCTGCTGACATGATGTATCCTGTCTGAGTGACTAAACGGCTTTCTGCCTGACTCTATTATTATCCTAAGTGTCAATGAATGCTTTAGACTCTCTGCCCGCACATTTAATATGATCTTCACATGTCAATATGTGTGTGTGGTTGTGGGCAAGCGGTCTTGCATTATATTACATTTGATTTGTTGAAAATGCAAGATTACAGCTAACAGATCTGCGAGTTTGGAGGGTAGGGGGGGTCGGAGATTCTCCTTTTTACGAGGGAAATTAATTGTGCCTGTATGCTAATTAGCTGCTCTGCAGTTGCTCGGAAACAGATGGCGGTGAATATGCAAATTAGCGTAGAATTTGCATGCACTGCATAACCGTTTCTTTAATTAACATAACCTACCTCCCTTTTCCCTTCAGGTCTCAGAGAGTTGCAGTGTATTTTTATCGCCATTAAGCAAACTGATATGAAAAGTTTTGGACTGACACCTCATATACTCAATTAGTGTCATGACAATGTGGATAATCTTCTGAAGTCAAGTCTACTTTGCTGCAGGATTGTGACAGCGTACATTCTGTAGTCACCAAAGTACAGTTAAATGATGAACACATTGAGAGTACTGTCTTTATTGTAAGTCAGAAGATTTGGCTAAACTTGAAGCATCTAGCCTTTATCTGTCCAGGTGCACTACACTAGTCCCAGCTCCAATTGCCAGGTTGGTGGGCTTGGAAGGGTGTTGGCTAGCTGGCATTAGTGGAAAGCTCCCCAAGGAGCTAGTGTTTTCACTGAATTGTTCTCATCACCATGTGCCTCTCTTCTGTGTAGAAAAGCTTTTTTCGTCTTTTGTACAGTGTGTACAAGCGACAGATTCTGGTTCTTGGGATAAAGGTCTATTAGCCAACATCTACTGTCCTTTTGAGCTAATCGGCCCAAAATTTTAAATCACATCTAAATATTACAATGCAGTGATCAGGTTCATTGATGGTGTGTTGAATGGCATGCTCGCCAGTGGACTGGTCCTGTCCTCATTCTCAGTTGACCCACCAAGTTGTTCTTTACAATCAGACTCTTGATGGGTAAGGTGAGGTTGAGACATTGGGACATGGTTAGTATTCAGATTGTTTGTTTATTTAAGAACAGAGTATTCATCATTCTCTCTGCTAAACTAGTAGATTAATTACTTTAAAGGTGGAGTCAGTTGATTTACTTTTAAAAGATCTTTATACCATGCATCTTGATGTTCAAGATTTGATTTAATAGTTTTTTTTGTGCTACCCCAATGTCCCTTTATCTGGATTTGAGTGAAATGAAATATTTCCTGACTATGCTTTTTAAATAAATTTTTAGTAGTATGGCAGTTTACCTGTTTTGACCATTCTCTCATCTTGTCTTTCTCCTCCTTCATCTCTTGCTACAGTTGACTTTGACTCCAGCGCAACAGCAGTTGTTGCTGCAGCAGGCTCAGGCGCAGCTTTTGGCTGCAGCCGTGCAGCAGCACTCAGCCAGCCAGCAGAGCAGCACCACAGGAGCGAGTATCTCTGCCTCCGCTGCCACACCGATCACACAGATCCCCCTTTCTCAACCCATTCAGATCACACCTGTAAGAACTAAACACTACTTTACTACTTTTTTTCATTGTCAAATTATTTACAGTGTAATGATTTGTTCAACATGATGTAAGCATGTTTGTAAGGAATTAGTATGGTTTACGAATATTGGCATTTGAAGTGAATTACAATGATGCATTAAACATTCATTCATTTTGAATTATCTTGTCGTTTAGATGACTGTAAGTGAACAGTCAGGTTAATGTTTTGGAAGCAGAAAAATGGACCTAAGCGACCCTGACCAGGTCTAAATTGTAAAAGGGTAGACACCTGGATAAGAGCCTCTAGAGAACAATTTTGTATGGTGATCCTTGTTATGTAGTCCAAAGAAGGTAGTGCTAATTGGGTCATGGGTACCCAAGTCTCAATGATTCAGGTGTGAAGACAGACAAGCTATTGTAGTGCACATTACTGAAAAAGCTGGCTGATATAGAAAGGCATCAGAATGCACAGCAGATTACCCCTTTGTTGCATAAGGGGCTGCAGATGAACAGACTGGTCAGAAGGCCCACGATGACCCCTATCCTCTACAAAAACACCTGCAGTTGGCATGGAAACATAACTGGATCATGTTGCAGCGAAAGAAGACAGCCTGGTCTGACTAATCCTATTTTTCTCACAACTTGCCGGAGTTAAAGCATCTGCTACTTATGTCTTAGTGTCACTTGGAGTGCTATTGTAGAGTCCATGCCTCAGTGGAACAAAGCTATTTTGATAGCACAAAGGGAACTTTTTGTTAGGGAGGTAGAGGATCAAGCAATGGCAATTTGGCAGTGCTGGCACTACTCCTTGGATATACTCCTCCTGTTTAATGTGTGTACAAAATTTGGATCACTATTAATTTGTTATCACCGAGACCTTGTAATGTACGGCATTGTACAACCCCCATAATATATACATTAAAAAGTTCGGTTCTGCATTGGTCTTGTAGCTCAGGCATTAATCCTAGTGTTTTGTCTTTGCTTTTTGTGTGTATATGTGTGTGTGTCACAGCAGTTGCAGCAGCTGCAGCAGCAACAGAACCTCAACTTGCAGCAGTTTGTGCTTGTCCAGCCAGGCCATCCAATTGCTGCCCAGTTGCAGCCAGCGCAGTTTATCATCTCACAAACACCACAGGGCCAGCAGAGTAAGTGCTCACCCATTTTAACCATCTTGCCGGGATTCAACTGAACTTTACAGTAATTATTTTTAATGATACTATTTTTAACAGGCCTATTGCAAGCCCAGAATCTCCTAACTCAACTACCTCAAAGTCAAGCCAACCTCCTGCAGAGTCAGCCAAGCATCACTCTTGCCACACAGGTCAGAAAATCCAAAACCCTGAAAAACACAAGCATTACGGTGTAAATATGCAATACGGGGGGAGGGGGGGGTCGGGGGGTTGTTGAAAGAGTGTCAGTGTAATTCTTTAGCTTGTAACACGACTTGATTCTGGTTGTGTTTCTCTTGCCATATAGTAATGTACCTACTTGATCTCCACTGTTTAGCCAGCAACACCGACCCGCACGATAGCAGCTACCCCCATCCAGACCCTCCCTCACAACCAGACGACACCAAAGCGATTGGAAACACCCAGTCTGGAGGAACCCAGTGACCTGGAGGAACTGGAGCAGTTTGCCAAAACATTCAAACAGAGGAGGATCAAACTAGGCTTCACTCAGGTAAACTTCTTTATACATTTATTGTTTTCAATACATTGTTCTTGAGATTATCAGGCTGCTTGCATGAAAAGTGTCTTAATGTCCTTTTATGCTACTTCTTTAAAAGGGGGATGTCGGCCTCGCAATGGGAAAGCTATATGGAAATGACTTCAGCCAAACTACCATTTCACGTTTTGAGGCCTTGAACCTAAGCTTTAAAAACATGTGCAAGCTGAAGCCTCTGCTGGAGAAGTGGCTAAATGATGCAGGTATTTCTCTACCCTGACATCCCCTTATACTCTAGGGATAATAGGATATAGAGATAGAGGGATAATATATATATCAATCTACACATGCATACAAAATATATGCTAGCGCTCTCTCTATATATATCTATATATATCTATATATATCTATATATATATATATATATATATATATTATATATATATATATATATATATACCACAGCATCTTGTAGACATTTTTACAGTTTTTTTTTTTTTACTGTTCATAACAAATAAAGAATTTATTTAGTATTCTAGAGCAGGATTGCATGAGCTACAGTAGGTTGGTTCAGATACTTATATCCACCTGTGTGTGTGTGTGTTTGTACGTGCTGTCTGTGCAGAGAACCAGACTTCGGACCAAGGCCTGTCCAGCCCCAGCTCAATTGGCTCCCCTGGGCTGGGCATGGAGGGTCTCAACCGCCGTCGCAAGAAGAGGACCAGCATCGAGACCAACATCAGAGTGGCCTTAGAAAAGAGCTTTCTAGAGGTGAGGAATATTAGCATTGGTTATTTTATTTTGGGTTTTAGTGTTGTTGTTATTATTATTATTATTATTATTATTATTATTATTAGACTTTAGTCTAATAATTTTAATAATAATAACAATAATAATTTCCCCTCATTTTGTGGGAAGAGCATTTAAAGTGGCTATCTCATGCTGAAATGGCGTCTCCATGCCCTTTTCAAGCAGAACCAAAAACCTACCTCTGAGGAGATCACCATGATTGCTGATCAGCTGAACATGGAGAAGGAGGTGATCCGTGTGTGGTTCTGCAACCGTCGGCAGAAGGAGAAAAGGATCAACCCACCCAGCAGTGGCAGTGCTGCCAGCACTCCCATTAAAGCAATCTTTTCCCCATCCACACCCCTGGTGCGCTGAATTGTACATTAAAATCTTTAATAAAATATTAACTGATTTTTAAACTATGCACATTTTTAGTAGCTGTGAATTTTTAAAAGGATGTGAAGCATTTTTCCATGTATAAATGCCTGTCTTCCTTTTGCCTTTCATTTTAAATAGGTGCCTAGCACAGCCAGTCTTGTGACTAGTAGCACCTCGACTTCACTGACTGTAAATCCTGTTCTGCCTCTCACCAGCACAAGTATCTCCAGCATAGGACTCACTGGTAAGCTTTACCAAACCAGTGGTAATGCCTAAAGATCTGTATTTTGAAGCTATAGGACAAATATAGACATGTCTGTTTTGTGTTAAGGTCTATGTTTTCACATTTGATGCAATCAGTGCGATGAGCTCACTGTGCTTTTCTTTTTCCAGGCACCCCTGTGTGCTCAGCAGCTACTAAGACCGCGTCTGCCATCTGCACCATGCCCGCTGTGACCACGGCAACCTCGTCACCCTCGCTCAGCCCCTCCCCCAGTGCGCCACAGGCTTTGTCGGCCGAGTCGTTGGTGACTCAGGAGCCAGCAAGCACCGTTACCCAGGCGCCCAGCACGCCGGTGAACGCACTGGGCACGGGACAGGTAATGGTGGCTGCATCAAGCCTGTCTGCCGCACTACAGGGAGCTGCACAGCTACCTACCAGTGCCAGCATTGCCGCCATGGCTGCAGCCGCTGGCCTCAACCCAGGCCTCATTGCCTCTTCACAGTTCACTCCTGGGTATGTGAATTTATGTCTGCTTTTTTTTGTTGGTGTCTACTTCTCATAATGTACATTTAGGTTATTCTGACTGGTTTTCTTTGGCTTGTGTTACTTAGTAATATTAGGAGGTACTGCATAGAAAGGAGTAATTTTTAAAATAATTCTGTCAGTAATCTAAAATGTTTTATGTCTCTTTCTTACTGTGTGTGCTAATCAGTGGGGCTCTGCTGAGTCTGGCTCCTGGTGGTCTGGGCAGTGCATTGAGTCCGGCACTGATGAGCAACAGTACTCTAGCCACTATCCAAGGTGTGTGGAATGGCAAGTACACCGCTATTTTTTTTTTTATCACTCTCCATCACATTTAAATGACTTTATGCTGTTTACTTATGTTGCTTTCCATAAACTATGCTTAGCATTTGATAAATTAAATATTCCATTTAAAAGGTAATCCCTAATAGTTTGATAATTCTGTTGACTTTGCATTTTCTGTAGCTCTGGCTTCAAGCGGTACTCTACCCATCACCTCTTTGGATGGCAGTGGGAACTTGCTTTTTGCCAACGCTAATGCTGGCAGCACGCCGAACCTGGTGACGACACCGCTCTTCCTGAACCCGCAGAACCTGTCACTGCTCACCAGCAACCCGGTGAGCCTGGTCTCGGGTCCAGGGGCTGCTGGAGCCCTCAACCTGCACGTTGCCGCAGAACACAATGCTGTCACCACGGCGACAGTGCCCGCCTCCACCATCAGCACCGCCTCTAAGGCCCAGTGAAAGTCCCGCCTACCTTGATCCTCCTCCTTTCTTCCTTCTTCACCTTTTCCTTCTCATCAATCATTATTTAATCCCTTTGCTACCACCAAAAAGAAACTTACTAAAATGAAGTTTTCTATGTTAATATCTTTTTTCTTTTTCATACCTTCATTTTTTTTGCTTTTACGCATTCTTTTTTTTTTACCTTGCTGCCTGCTTTGATTTTTCGGCAGAAAACTTCATGAATGTTGATGTTACCAGAGAGTCAAGCGTTAAGATGGCCCAAAATGAACTGTCTCGGGGCTGTGCGCTTGCTCAATAGGTAATGCAAAGACAGCTTTAATTGAGTGAACTTGACTCACTCTGCGTTTTCATGTGTACATGATCGATCCTTAGTTGATCCTAAAACACTCCTAACCAAAAAACACATCTGTTTTTTTAATATATTTTAACTATTGACCTACTCCTTATTAATAGCATATTAGCCTTTACTGTGATTGTTGTTACTGAGGAGCTTTTGACACCTTTTGATTTGAACAGTTTTTGCCAGAGGTGCTGCCTTGCAAGCCTTTGGAACCTTCATATCAACTCTCTCTTTCTTTTGGCTTATGGTTTCTTTGATCTAATGCAGCTTTAATCCTTTATAATTCTCACGTGTGGTTACAATGCTTTAAAGGAGTAATAAGTGGCTGTGATACGGTTTCATTGCTTTAAGGAATCGTTTGTATGGCCACTGTCTCGAAACACTGATTTAACAGAAGAAACTCAATACCTGGTAGCAAAGGTTTTTAAACGCTTTCTAGTCTGGGTCCGAAGTCTGGACCCAGAGATTATTTACATAGGATAAAAAGCTTTAAAGGATTGCATGAGCAGTCATTACAAAGGTGACAGATCTTGGGCTGCAATATCTGGGCAGTGTAGTCCTCAGTCACTTTTAAAAGAATGTGGAGATGGTGCACTGAGAGCTCCTGATACTGTCATGCTTCTGCACAGTGGCATAACAGTTTGATGCCTAGACTGTGACCTGTATTTGTCCCAAAGTCCGTCAGCCTCTTAAGGTCTTCCCATCACAGGGTGTGCCGTCTATGTAGTGTCCATTGTTGGGTTTTAGGAGTTTTCTTTGTGAGTGAATGTGTGTGTATGTTAGTGGTTTAGGTCATACAGGAGGATGCCATCTGATGTCTTGTGGCAACTGTAACATTTCAAGACACAACATGGCCCTGGGGGAGAAAGGCCTGGTTTTCCTCTGTCCAGGAGAGTTTTATGGTGTTTGTTTTTCTACTTGTGCACAGTACCTGTACCAAAAAAACTGGATTTGAGAACTGTGGTCTGCCTGGTTGTTTAGCGGGGGAAAAAATGTCATGTTGTGAGTAAGAGGTCTGTTTTTATTATTAATTTTTTTAAGGTCTTTGGCTGGCCTCTCTATGATATACCAAAAATCTTTGTCAAAACATGTTGCTGTATATTACCATTGTAGCGTAGGGTAAGTTTAAATATTTATGAGTGGAAGCTCTTGGTAAACCACAGGAAATATTATAATGCAATATTTTGAAGATCATTTCCAAAGACGAAACTATTTTTTATTTTGGTTGAGATGGCTTCCCCTGCTCTGCTCCGTCTTGTATGCGCAGCTAACCAAATAACCCGAGTAGATGGGGAGGGTGGAGGTTTGACAAGAGGGTGGAGGTGGTCAGGACCATGCACTGCAGCATAAACACCCCAAAGTAACCTGACCCCTTCCAGGCTGTTGTTGAGAGGACTTTGTGAGTGAGAGGTGAAAGGGGGTAGGCCTTAAGCAAGCCCCCCTTCCCCCACCCATAAATCTAATATATTTCAAAGACATGCTGTGTGCAGAAGGAAACAAGGTGCTTTTTGTTGTACTGGTCTTGTTTTCTGTGTGCTTTTATGAGTGTGTTTTGTTTCTTAATAGACTGAAATATTCACTAGCTAGGCAGGTTCGGTTCAATATTTAGGAGCTTTAGCAGATCGAGCTGTTATTTTCCCCTTACCAATGTAATTCAGCCATGATGTAAAGCTTGAACCAAAGTTGTTTTTTTGCTAGCTGCTGTGCCTGTGGGGATCAGCGAAATGCTGGCCACACTATCACCACTCTACACTACTGACAAGCTTCCTCATGTCTTACTTCTGTTCGTTACCAAACTTGTACAACACATAAAAACATACGTAAATGACTTTTGTTTAGCTTTAAAAGTTTAATACCGCTTGTGTTGCGCTCACGTCTTTTTCAATGTTTTTTTTTTCATTATATGTTCAAGATTGTAGTTAATGGCCTCCAAGTGCCAACTATTCCTACAATGTTCAATATTTGTGTCATTTACTTGTCGCCCCAAAGGCTTCCTTGATCAGTTCTGTATAGTTCACTGGAATCTACTGTGCGGCATTAGCATTTACACTTTTGCCACTGTAGTGTATAAGACTGTGGACTGTGGGGGTTAAAAATGCCCAAACCACTCCACTATTTGACTGTCCTCTAAGCCTGGCACAGCACTGGTACACGCAAACTTGTAAGGCTTTAACGGTACATATTGTGGTACACCAAAACCACTTTTTACACGAATAGAGTTAATATGCAGTCAGGTTTCATGTTTTAATTCTTAAGTATGTTTGGTTTAACCAGGAGTCTGATCCTTCAGCAAGTTTCTTTAACAGAGAATGTCTGTATGGGGCGCTCATGTTCCGTCAACCAGACATCAGGTCACATTGGCTATAAAAACCAATAGCATGTAACTCTGATTCTCTAAGGCTCACTTTTTTCTCGTTTCTTTTCTATTAGCTCCAAATGTATAGGCTGGAGGATCGCTGTCATACTTTTTCCTCTATCCAATTCATCCATACTTTTTTTAATTACCTCATCAGCACTTAAATGGAAGGTTCGCTTTAAGCAAAATGGCACCAACAGACAAAAACTTTTAATGTTTGAATTGTCTTTTTAAATAATTTCAATGCTACATAAAAACAAGAAAAACATTAAGTCAAACTACTACTGCTGTTTCATGTACTACTTACTACTTATAGGGTACCTCCAGTTTTATTTTACATTTTTTGATCTACTTGCCAAAGTGAAAAGCCTTTGTCTTTGTGGCTTGTTGCTGCTCACTCCGCTGGTTCTGTCCCGAGGCTACCACATGGCCTTCCTGGACAGTAGTAGTTCTATGTATTGTTGTGTATCGCCGTTGTTTTAGTGCAGTTGGTGTGGTGCCGGGACGCGTGGGAAGTTACTGAGATATTTATCTGAGGAACAGCTTAAATAATTAGAAAGAACTGTTTTCCCTAAATTCTATATATAGATATATAATTATACATATGTAAAATACTCATATTTTATAGTTCAACTATTCTGAAGAAGATTTGAATGTAGTGTTATGTCATGCTTATTCACAAAAAAAAAACCCAGCCAAAAAAAATTAAAAAGTAAATAATACCTTAATGCTTTCACTATAGAAATTGAACTGAAACTAAAAAACCCTCAAGACCAAAAATGTAATAAAACCCGTTGAATGTGGAACTGTGAGTTACACCCTTCACAATTACTTACTTTGTTGAATAAGGGGGTTCGCCATGGTGCTCAATGCTTTTACAGTTGCCTGGGGAAATGGACCCACAAAGCACCTGCTCTTAACTTTTTTTTTATTATTGACTTGTAATTGATTTGATTTGCTATGTAATTTTTTTTAAACAATCATTTCAACTATATATATATATATATATATATATATATATATATATATATATATATATAAAATATCTTGAGGGAGCACAGTTAGTTTAACAAAAATAGTCTTATTTTAATTAACTTATCATTTATGCCTTACTATTATTTTTTTATGATTGATGCTTTGTAGCAAACTTGGGTATGCAAGTTGGCGAGAGCAAATTTGTGCGTACGGATGAGCGAGAGGACGCATTCCCGCATGTTTTTTGTGTCTAAATCACAGTGATCGTTGAAATACCGCTGCGAACTATTGGACTTATTTTTATGTTGTATTTTTTTTTGTAAACATATGAAATGTTGCTGTTTTGGTGTGACTTTGCAGGTTGGAAACCTGTTGCAAAAAGCTTTACTAATAACCCAACTCCAGCTGTTGTGCAGGTGAAAGGGATTGTCTTAGTTCTTGGTAGCCGTGCATTCTCTTTCTGAGGTCATCGTGTAGGGGGGGAAAAGTATTTCCCTGAATTTGATTAAACTGATTCGAAGTGAGACTTCTAGTTATGATCAATTGGGAAACAAATAGGAAATATTAATAACCTTGATGTCCACCATTTCCGAAAGCATTTCTGACTGACTGAGGCAATGGTGACCTCTTGGCTTTATTCTTTTAACATGTGATTGGATTGATTGCAGCTGATGGGATGGGGGCTTTCTGCATTTCTGCAGCATATTCTGTTGTAGTGTTAATGTAGATATTGTTAATGTGCTCCGGTGAGCGGTTGCTTTAGAGATTTTGGTTTTTGTGGTACAGCAGTAGTCATGTATTTTTTGGCCTGTTGGTTGCTGCAGGAGGCCTTCAGTCCATTGCTGGAAAAGGATAAAAGTGGATGTTGTCATGGACCCGATGGCTGAGTTTGCTGGACTGGGTAAAGGAGCTGTTGTATACCTCATTTCTAACTCGAGACAGAGTGAAAAAAAAACTTAGTTTAATCTATTTTAAAAACAAACACGCAAAGGAAAGAAAAAAAAGTAATAAAAATGTCCTGAAAGAGGAGCCTGCAGATGTCTGTTAAACTTATAGGGCGAGGGTCTAGGAGCTGCTGCCGAGACACACTACACACATATACACTTATTAATGTCAAACTTGTGAAGTATGACTCATGGTTGATTTGTTGTTTCATTTTATTTTTTTATATTTTACCCTTAAATATAGTGTATGCATATTATAGCCATATTTATTTTGCACCTTTGTCTTTGTAGTTAACCTTGTAGTTTATTTTTATGATTTGACAATCGTCTCCTTAATTTCCTTCATTTGTATGAATGTAATTGCAGGGCTTATTTTGTGTGCGTGCGTGTGTGTTTGTGTGTCCTCTTCATTAAATTCGTCAGCCCTCATCCTCTCTGTGGTAACCAAAGACTTACAAAGTGATTGTATGGACTCAGCTGTAACTCCATTGTACCCTCCCGAGATCATAAGATGATGATAAGGACAGAGGGCAGGCTTCTCCAAGGGACGTCGAAAAATTAACCCTTCTTTGCTTGGGTGATGTTAGTTAGTACACACTGAAGGACATCCTGTGCACACCGCAACAGGCTCAGGATGAACTGTCTGCTCTCTGGACTCAATGCCTTTTGTCTTTATAGTTGTAACCAAGTAAATTTGTTTCTATGAGTGTCTCTAACCAAAAAAAAACACATCTGACCTCTCAAAAGGTTACTTGCTCTGTACTGATGTCCTGTTATTTCATTTGTGTTGTTTTTAACCTCTCTCTTACAAATTTGTCTCTGCTGTTTTCCTCCATCTTGATTTCCCTGTGCAACTATGCATTGTTGTCCTGTTTGCCGCTGGGGCCGTGTCTCTGCAACACCGCTCTTAACCAAATGGGTCTTCGACTCTTCACTCAGCAGCTTTATATGGAGTGTAAGGTCGACAGACACTCCAAGCTCTATCCCAAAGCAAAAATCCAAATATGAAATGTTTGACACATGCAGATACCAAAGATGACACTGTCTTTTGTCCTGTTTTTTTTTTTGTTTGTTTGTTTTGTTTGTTCCTCTTCCTCTCCAAACCCTTCAGCGTGTGTATTAAACAACAGATCCCAGCTCTGACATTAGTCTTAACCTCAGTAATTCCAAAGCTTAGATGTATATTTTGGTATTTTTCTGAAATACTTAAGGGAAGAAAAAAAAAAACGCAAAAACAAGTGGCATTTTAAAATTCTGATTTGTTGGATGTATTGCTCTTTCGTCTGTCACAGCATGGAGTTAACTGAAGAACTGTCTTACTATTAGTAGGTTAAACAAATAGTATTTTTATACGTTTTGGGTGTCTGTGTATGTGATTATCAGTTTCACTGCCCAAGTTACCATTGCTTTTTTTTTCTCCTTCTTCTTTTTAACAAATGAGGAAAAAAATAGAAAAAAATGTACATAGTGTTTCAGTCGAGGACTGTAAATGGTCATTATCATTTCCTACAGGTAAATCTTTTTTTTTGTTTTCCACCAGTGTCAAAGTAGATTGTATTTCTGTGTGTCTTATCAGAATTTAAGCCCATGTAATAGTGAGGCTCATTTCTTGTATCCTGAGTATCACTATGGAGCAGGACTTCCATGCCTCTCACTCTGAACACAAGCTTTTACCTGGACTCTGCAACGGCTACATCATGGTAGCTTAGAACTGACCGATTGTGTAGAAATATAAGTATGTGAATCAGGATACATGGTAGAGTAGATTACATTTTTTTTGTCTGCTGTATTTTTTTTAATATATAAAAATAATCTTTACTGTAACTGTACAGATCTCTTTTGTTGTAAACTTCATTAAACCATTTTCCAAGTGTTTTCATATTGTAAGAAGTCTTGGGTCTTGCCGTGGTTTGGGTGCTTTTTAAACTCTTGTGCAGACACCAACACTGTGAGAAAGTATTACAGACCTATAACAACCTAATCCAGTGAATGATTAGCTCCCATTGTGTTTGCTTCACTGCATTAACTTAGTCTTTGGTTTTATCAGCATGACAGCCTCAGGCCACCATAAAATCTAGATGGATTAAAAATTAAGCAAATAGCAAAGATCTCAAAAAATGTTTATTAGCAAAATATAGCCGAAATTCCTTTCATTTAAGTTTAGAACACAAATTTTTTGGTGTGGAAATCTATACACGTATCCTTTACCGCACTGGTAAAAAGAAATACACTGAAATGTGAAATATAATGCACTGTATTGACTGATACTTGTTACACAGTGTACTTTATGAGGCCTGCTGGACAATACTGTGATTGATATATTTCACCTTTCAAGCTTGTGGCATAAGAAATCCGTTTCTTCCATTTTGAATATATGAATATATGATAAAATATGGCAGAGATGTCTGAGACATGGACTTTTCTTTTTATTGCAACACAATCCACTACTGTATTTCCATCAACTGTACTGTACTAGTAATCTAGTGTAAAATACCATGAAAAGCATATTTGCAGATAATACGTTCTGATCTGATCAAAATATTCCTTGTGCCATGATTCCAGAATTGCAGCATTCATTTCTTGGACCAAAAATCTCATTCATATTCTGATAGATTACAGGTACGTACCCCAATTAACCATGAAAACATTTCTACTTTCCTTCTTCTACCATGTAGGCCTCTGACAGTAAAGTAGATAGTTTAATAGTAATGACTAATAATAGTAATAAGGTAAGTTTGTAATAGATGGAGACTCTTTGCACACACTTATTGTACATCGCCTTGGATAAGGGCGTCTGCTAAATGCATTAAAAGTAATCCTAATATAATAAGGTTGAGAACAATGAAAAATTTGTTATGAGTAGTAAAATGACAAGATGTGGTGTTAAATGTAAATATTAACATCTGGATGGCCTCAATTTGTCTGCTGTTGATTGAGTTCATATTGCTCACCCCGTCATATTTTACTTACGTGTTTGTTATTAAAATGTGGTATTATTTACACAACTGGTATTTGCCAGCAATTAAAATGTGTAATTTATTAATAAATAATGTGATCTTCTTAACCTTTAATTGATAGTTACATACAAAATATTGGCATTTTTAAAAATGTATATGTATAATTATATGTCTAGAATGGCCATAATTAAGTCATTTCCTTTGTAAATTAATTATAAACAGCTATAAATTAAAAATTTGTTTTAAATAATTGAAAGAAAAAGAAAATAAGCAACAGGTTAAGTTACCAAGAAATTGCAGAATTGAAGAAATTACATTTGGCTTTAAGATTTTATCATGCCAGAAAATGTTATAAAGCACTGACACCCTTGCTGAACACTTCACCACATCAATTAGATGTCAGGCTTATTATATTACACATGGGTTCATACGGGTTATAATTCAGCGTCATATTATTTCATTTAAATTCCTGAAAATAAATTGTTAATAGGCAGACTAAAATTCATTAATATGAATTGGCCATTGGCTCGTTGGCTATTACTACTTCCAGAGTTGTGTTCATTTAAAAAACGAATGAACACTTTCTTACCTATTAGATTTTAGAATATAATTGAAACCTTTTAAAGCTACACAAATTATTTTGCAAGCAATTTTACACATTATGTTGTAAGTAAATAGACAGATTTTAAATTTCTGTCTGGGTGAAATGTGCAAAAATGTGCAGTTGTGTACTGGCTCAGTTACGTGTTGGTAAAGCAGGAGCAGGATTCATCTCAATGGCTTTTGCTGTGTTTCTTTTAGGCTACTATACATAAATACATAAAAATATAATTGTCGTAATTACACACATTTTCCAAACTCTCTTGACAAGGACTAAGAATAGCAACTTTGACTGCATGCCTTGGGATTTCCTGGTCATTTGACTGGCCCACCAGAGCCTGCAGAAAAACACAACAAGCCAGTTTCCACTAATGAAACGTCCCTGATGAGCTTCCTCCAGTAACTTACAGCCAGCTTTCATAAAGAGACCTCCACCAGAGGGCCTCTGGGTCTACACCATTTATCTTTTCAACCAGGATGTAATGCAAAGGCCCTACGTATGTTTAGTATTCAAAAAATAAACCGGAAGTGGTTGTGGAAACGGTTCTTTAAATAGTGAAAGAAGTAAATTTTTAATTGCATCAACCATAGACATAATTAGGTCATTCATGTCAACCATAGACATTTTATTAGGTCTTTGCCTAATAAAAAAACGTTGTTTACAGTTAAATAGATCAGCAAAAAAATAATAATGTTTGATCAGATTGCAGAGGGCACGGTGGCGTAGTGGTTAGCACCGCCAGGATCCGGGTTCGATTCCCGTCTCGGTCATGTGTGTGTGGAGTTTGCATGTTCTCCTTCTCCAATGTTCCTTCTCCCCGTGCCTCAGGGGTTTTTTTCCTTTTTTTTTCTCCGGGTTCTCCGGTTTCGGTTTCCCCCCGGTCCAAAAACATGCACGGTAGGTTGATTGTTAGCACCTTGGAAAATTGTCCCTAGTGTATGAATGTGTGTGTGTGTGTGTGTGTGTGTGTGCCCTGCGATGGGTTGGCATTCCATCCAGGGTGTATCCTGCCTTAATGCCCATAGATGCCTGAGATAGGCACAGGCTCCCCGTGACCCGAGGGAAGATCGGATGAAGCGGTAGAAGATGAATGAATGATCAGATTGCCTCTGGTTATGTTATGTTATGTTATGTTAAGCTACAACAATTTAAGTATGAACAATACCAAATGTGCCTTGACACTTTATACATGAATTAAATATATTAAATAAATGTAATAGATCATTTTTTATTGTATGCTCCTGACAGTGTAGCATAAAGTGCTATCCACCCGCTTCTGCATACATGAAACAGAAGTTGACTGTGATTGGCCAGTGTCATTCTGATAAACAGGGCATTATTGTTGGTATCAGTGGCATTGGAACCTGTTATATGCTTTGTGTTATGTAAAATGTCTCAGTAGTGTAGGTAATTTTCTAATTTTCTAATTTTCTTCTAATTTTCTTTTTTAGAGCAGATCATCATAAAATAGCACCATCTGTCTATATGAGACATTAGTGATAATGTCATAATCATGCAGTAGAGAAATCCAAAAACAAACACAAGGACTCATCCAATAAAAGTAATGAGGCATGCTAGACCCATTCTCCATTTGTTATCTTGTCTAGGAGAAAGAATTTGACATAAATTTGACACAAATTAGGCAATCAAGCAACATCTGTGTAGAAATAACATACTTTGACAATTAAAAAAAAAAACAGCCACTTGAAAGAGATTTTACAGAAATGTAGCATTATAATACAGTTTGGTACAGTGATAGAGAAGATGAGAGAGGGTATAATAATAGCAAATATACATAACTTTGTAATTTGTTCATTATAACCTTCTAACATGTTCAAAAGATCTCCCAGAGGCATAAAGTTCTCTCAGCTGTTGATCATTAGAAATGTATAGATGACAGGAGCTCAAATTTTAGAGTGAAAAAGTTGTTGCACAATTCTTAGCATTCACTAGAATGTGAGCTCACTAATATACTGACTAACATGTGTTCTGCACTGTATATATTACATATGATATTTATTATTATTATTATTATTATTATTATTATTACTGTTTGTACAAATAATAAATGTAAGGTGCTCAAATAATATATTTATTCAAATAATACATAATAAGTAATCATGCAATTTTCAAATGTCTTCATGCCCCTGCAACACTATACCACAATACATTTATTACTAGATAAATATCAGGTATTGGATAAAAAATGTTTTCACACTGACTAGCTTGCAAGATATGGTGAGGTAGGTTATAGTAGTAGTAGTAGTAGTAGTAAGTAATAATAATAATAATAATTATTATTATTATTATAATAATAATTACAATAGCAATAACAACAAACAACAACAGTAATAATAATGTATATTATTATTATTATTACAAATTTTACTTATGCTAAATACAGACTATATATATATATATATATATATATAATATATATATATATATATATATATATATATATATATATATATATATATATATAGCTATATATATAAACACTGTTTCATTTTTTTTCCAGGAATGTTGTCCAACTGAAATAGACCACAAAATATCTCACCCCATTAGGAGACTTGTCATGTGCAATGGTAAATATGACAGTAAAGTATGAGTAAGAATCATAGAAACAAACGAAGAAACAATCTCAAATAGGAAGTACTCTAGTTATTGAACCGAAATTAATGATCTTTCAATGAAGAATGGGGGAACATGAGCAAAGTAAGAAAAGTAAAGGCATTTGATTGCTTGTGCAGTCTAATATATGCCTTCATTGGGGCACAGTGGTTTAGTAGTTAACACATTCTCTTCAAACCTCCAGGGTCCGGATTCGATTCCCGCCTCGGCCATGTGTGTCTGGAGTTTGCATGTTCTCCCCGTGACTCATGTGGTTTTTTTTTCTCCGGGTTCTCCCGGTTTCCCTCCGTTCCAAAAACATGCACGGTAGGTTGATTGGCACCTTGGTAAAATTGTCCCTAGTGCATGAATGTGTGTGTGAATGTGAGTGTGTGTGCCTTGTGATAGGTTGACACCCCATACAAGGGTGTATCCTGCCTTGATGCCCTGAGACGCCTGAGATAGGCCAAGTCTACAGTATCATTAATCAGAACTGTTAACTTTCAGGCTGTTTGTCATTTATTAAACTACTCAAATAAGTAAATATTTTTGTTTGTTCTGCCTCATTTTGCGCTATATTAATCAAACTATAGCAATCAAAGATTACATATTTTTTTTTCTCTTATAAAAGAGGCCTTTGTGATGATAAGAGTTATACAGTACCTAGCATTCAAATCAGTATCTAAGCCGCAGAAGTATGAAGACTGCAACAATAACTGAAGGCTTGGCCTTGAGCTTTTGGCATGGGATACCGTACTGAACTGTGCAATCAGATCCAAAACCTGTGTACTGCTTTGGGTCAAAATAATGAATGTTTCCAAGGAAGAAATATTGATTAGTGCATTTTCTTATAGGTCAAGAATAAACGGCCCTTCAGACAAGTGACTGGAGAGAGAATATCTACTAACATTTTAGAGAAAATAATAGTCCTGTAGTGTAACTCCAAGGACACTGAGTGTCAGGTGTTTTTATGTCTCTTGGTGTTACTATAAACTAAAGGCTGGGCTCAGTCATGATTTAAACACTATCTCCAGTCTGTGCATATCTTCCTGTGTCTTGCTAGTTTCTGTGCATCAATGCATTTTGACAACAGTTATAATGAGGGCTTGAGGTGGTTAGTGCTAGAGACCATGGGATGCCTGTGACTTTATCTTACAATTTGGTTACATGCAGTGTTAACCCTCGTTCATTTCTCAAAATTACAGCACCTAAGTTCTCACAGACTCACTCATTCTGCCTAAAGTATATATATATATATATATATATATATATATATATATATATATATATATATATATATATATATATATATTTTTTTTTTTTTTTTTTTTTTTTTTCTTATTCTACCCAAAAAATATGGCGGCTGTGCCTTGAAGATGTCAGGTTACATTCAATATATTCAGAGTTTTCATTCAATATATTTCTATTCCTCCACATCATTTAATCACTTGTGCACATCATAATCAACATTTCTTGTTGTTTTTAAACAAATTGCAAATGCTCGTGTACTTTCATATAATATTTATATAAAAATTCAGTGTACAACTGTCAGTTTTTTTTTACATAATCAGTTGTTTATGCCACATAAAAATAAATATAAATATAAAAAAATAAATCATACTAGTTTCATCAAAATAATCTTAATGACCATAACAGTTAGTCATCAGCTCATTGCACAAGTCATTGAATGCAAAATGGTTAAACCAGTTTTCAAAATGTGTGAAGCTTAAGTTTTAAGTACACTATTTCTTTTTTTTTTTTTTTTTTCTAGGAAATACATTTTGCAGATGAATCTTGCTTTTTACTAACTGAGGGACGTGTATCAAAATAAATGAATAAAAAAGTACTTTTCTAAAATAGATCAACGGTGAATCTTCATCTGAAAGATTTCTTCTGAAAGTGGATGAACAAGCAGAAAATGAACGTAATCTAAGTAAAATGATGAATTCTGTTCAGTCTCTTGCGATCAGTTTAAATCACACATGGAATCAAATAACTAAGTTTGTGATGTCGAAAGTCATAGATTCATTCATTCATTCATTCATTCATTTTCTACCGCTTTATCCGATCTTCCCTCGGGTCACGGGGAGCCTGTGCCTATCTCAGGCGTCTATGGGCATTAAGGCAGGATACACCCTGGATGGAATGCCAACCCATCGCAGGGCACACACACATTCACACACATTCATACACTAGGGACAATTTTCCAAGGTGCCAATCAACCTACCGTGCATGTTTTTGGACCGGGGGAAACCGGAGAACCCGGAGAAAAACCCCCTGAGGCACGGGGAGAACATGCAAACTCCACACACACATGGCCGAGGCGGGAATCGAACCCGGATCCTGGCGGTGTGAGGCGAACGTGCTAACCACTACGCCACCGTGCCCCCTGAAAGTCATAGATGCCATACAGAAAAAAATTCCAATGATTAGCCACGCTTACATGTATAGTAATAATATAGATTTGATGTGCTGTTTACATGAGAAGTTATCCAGTCCAATAAGCGAACAACTCCAAAAGCAGGGAAAACCTGATTCAATAAAGAGAAAATTGTATATATGTCTAATTGCTTTTTATTTAAATAAATGTAGTTGCATTTTTTCAATGAAATCCACATTTGAATTTGTTTTAAGGTTTATAAATATCCTCATAAAAACATTAATGTAAAAACAAAACAATACAAAAGCCGCCTTTAAGTTCCACATCTGCAAAGTAGTTCCCTTCGATGACTGAATCAGTGCTGGGTGTGCTGCACCGATAGGTGGCACTGTCTGAGGCCCTGGCCTTTTATTACCAGCTCTACTGCATTAATTGCCAGTTTGTGAATGCTAATATCACCACTATTCACCCGGTCTTTCATAGACTCATCTGTGAACTGATCGGAAGTGGAGATGAGCTTGATCTCCTTATCCATCATCATTGACCAGTCAAAGTCCTGTTCAGGCGGCCCCTCATAGTCACACACTGAGTCAGATTTCGACAGCCATCAAAACCAGGTATTTTTATGTAGGTTAATAATAAAATCACCCTAAATATGCCCAACAATTGGTAATACTGTCAAGAAGAATCAGGATAAACTGCACCGAGTCAAGCCCAAACCCCCTGTACAATAAAGGGAGAGAATGACGTGGATGAAATGAAATAGAAATCCCAAAACAGCTCCACAGGTTTGCTCACAAATTTGTTGGTAAACATGTAAATACTTTGATAAGAGATCGATACCAACAAGCAAAACCTGTTTAAACTAAAAAGGGCTTGTAGCTGGCAATTCACACACTAAAAAACACACACTATTTTTTCTAAATGTTAATTGTAACTGGCCTTCTTTGGTCCTTCTTCTGTTCTAATGACAGAATCAGGAAACACACTACCATAATAACTGTTTATATTTTTTTCCATGTTGTCATTTCCTACAGATAAGTCTTTTTTCCGCCAGCCTCAAAGTAGATTGTATTTCTGTGTGTCATCAGAATTTAAGATCATGTAATAGTGAGGCTGATTTCTTGTATCCTGGGTATCACTGTGGAGCAGGACTTCCATGCCTCTCACTCTGAACACAAGATTTTACCTGGACTCTGCAACGGTTACATCATGGTAGCTCAGAAATGACCAATTGTGTAGAAATATACGTATGTGAATCAGGATACATGGTAGATAAGTTTACATATTGTTTGTTTGCTGTATTTTTTATATGTAAAAATATTCTTTACTGTAACGTACAGATCTCTTTTGTTGTAAACATCATTAATCCATTTGTTTAACTGTTGTACAGAGCAAAAAGTATGATAGATAATGACCTAATTCAGTAAATGATTAGCTTGTATTATGTTTGCTTCACTGCATCAGGCTATCATAAAATCAAGATGGAATAAAAATGAAGCAAATAGCAAAGATTTGGGGAAAAAAATTTATTTACAAAGTTTATCCTACTTTTCTTCCATTTAGGTTTAGAACAACTTTTTTGGTTCGGAAATCTCTTTGTTTAGCCTTGTATCCTGTACAGAGAAATAGAAATGCACTGAAGTATCATAAAATATAATGCACTGTATTGACAGATACTTGTTATTAAGTGAACTTCTTGAGGTCTCTGGGCAATACTGTGATTGATATATTTCACCTTTCAAGCTTGTGGCATAAGAAATCCGTTTCTTCCATTTTGAATATATGATCAAAATATGGCAGAGATGTCTGAAACATGGACTTTATTTTTATTACAACACAACCCACTGTATTTACTTTAGCTGTACTATTATTCATTCATTCATCCACTATATCCAATCTTCCCTCGGGTCAAGGGGAGCCTGTGCCTATCTCAGGCGTCTATGGGCATTAAGGCAGGATACACCCTGGATAGAATGCCAACCCATCGCAGGACACACACACACACACATTCACACACACACACATTCATACACTAGGGACAATTTTCCAAGGTGCCAATCAACCTGCTATGCTTGTTTTTGGACCGTTGGGAACCCGGAGGACCCGGAGAAAAACCCCCTGAGGCACGGGGAGAACATACAAACTCCACACACACATGGCCGAGACGGGAATCGAACCCGGACCCTGGCGGTGTGAGGCGAACAAGCTAACCACTAAGCCACCGTGCCCCTTGCTGTACTATTAATGTACTGTAAATTTAAAAGCATTTTGCAGACAATAAGTTGTGATCCGTTTGTATATATCACATCAAAAGGTTCCTTGGGCCATGATTTCTGAATTACAGCATCATTTGTTGGACCAAAAATGACCTCATTCATATTATGATAGATTACAGATACCCAATTAACCATGAAACCTTTTCCACTTTCTCTACCACGCAGGCCTCTTTAATAGTAAAGTAGATAGTTTAACTAATAAGAATATTCCTAATATAATAAGATGTTTAAAGAATAGTAAATGAGAAGATGTGGTGTTAAATGAAAATATTACATCATTATTGACCTGCTGTTGGATTGATTTCCTAGTAAACACCCAAGCATATTTTACTTAAGTCATTAAGTAATTTCCTTCATGTCAATTAATTATAAATAGCTCTAAATTAATATTTTCTTTCAATATTTAGATAAAAAGAAATGCAGAAATTACATTTGGCTTTAAGATTTTACCATGCCAGAAAATGTTATAAAGCACTGACACCCTTGCTGAACACTTCACCACATCAATTAGATGTCTTGCTTATTATATTAAACATGGGTTCCTATGGTTTATAATGCAGCGTATTCGTCATATTATTGGCATTGATATTCCTGAAAATGTATTGTTAAAAGGCAGACTATAATGCATTATTATAAATAAACTTTAGCCGCCACTAGTTGGCTATTACTACTTCCAGAGTTATGTACATTTAGGAAAACGAATGAACACTTTCTTACCTATTAGATTTTAGAATATAAATGAAAACTTTTTAAAGCTACACTAATTATTTTGCAAGCAATTTTGCACATTATTTTGTAAGTAAATAGACAGATTTCACATTTTTGTCTGGGTGAAATGTGCAAAAATGTACAGATGTTCAGTTCAGATGTTCCAGTGATGAAGAATTTTTTTTTTTAAATCTTCACAGCAATCTTGTGTGCACTGGCTCAGTTACGTGTTGGTAAAGCAGGAGCAGGATTCATCTCAATGCCTTCCTCTGCATTTCTTTTAGGCTACAAAAAAGGCAATGGAGGCAACAGTTAATAAAGAATTTAAGCACAATATCTGTATCCATAATGTAATGCAGAGGGACACACATTCACCTCTTTGGCTTTTCTCTTCTTCTTGCGAGGCTGTAGAAATATAAATCATAATTACAAGGTTTTTTTTCCCAAACTCTCATGACTAAGACTAAGAATAGCAACTTTGACTGCATACCTCGCTTTTCCTTGGGATTTCTTGGTAATCGTCATTTGACTGGCCCACCAGAGCCTGCAGAAAAACACAATAAGCCAGTTTCACTAATGCAACACAATAAGCACAAAAACACAATAAGCCAGTTCCACTAATGAAACGTCCCTGATGAGCTTCCTGCAATAACTTACAACCAGCTTGCATAAAGAGACCTCCACCAGAGGGCCTCTGGAGTCTAGACCATTTATCTTTTCAACCAGGATGTAATGCAAAGGCCCTACGTATGTTTAGTACTCAAAAAATAAACCGGAAGTGGTCTGAAACGGAAGGTTTTTTTCACCTTTAAATGAAAAGTTTATTGGCCATCAATTTTATTTGTAGACATAACATGATTTAACTCCTGGACCCAGATGTCCTCTGACACTTTCTGCATAAATAAACGATGTATAAATCAATAGTCTTTGCCAAATAATAATTATAAATAGAAACTTTATTTACAATTAAATAGATCAGCAAAAAAATAATAATGTTTGCTTCAGATTGCCTCTGGTTATGTTTGATGGACACACTGATAAGCTAAAACAAATTAAGTATGAACAATACCAAATGAACCTTTCCACTTTATACATGAATTAAATATATTAAATAAATGTAATAGATCATTTTTTATTGTACGCTCCTGACAGTGTAACATTAAGTGCTATCCACCCGGTTCTGCATACATGAAACAGAAGTGGACCGTGATTGGCCAGTGTCATTCTTATAAACAGGGCATTATTTTTGGTATCATTTTCCTCATTGAACCTGTTATATGCTTTGCGTTATGTAAAATGTCTCAGTAGTGTAGGTAATTTTCTACAGAGCAGATCATCATAAAACAGAACCATCTGTCTATATGAGACATTAGTGCGTAACTAGTTTCTTTACAGCATAATCATGCAGTAGAGGAATCCAAAAACAAACACAAGGACTCATCCAATAAAAGTAATGAGGCATGCTAGACCCATTCTCCATTTGTTATCTTGTCTAGGAGAAAGAATTTGACATAAATTCAACACGAATTAGGCAATCAAGCAACATCTGTGTAAGCCATCCACTTGAAAGAAATTTAACGGAAATGTAACATGATCATGTTAGTCTATATCATGGTGGTAAACATAAATAATGAAACAACTTTGTAATTTGTTCATTACAGCATTTTACATCTCCAAGAGGCATAAAGTTCTCTCATCTGTGGATCGTGAGAAATGTATAGATGCCAGAAGCTCTAATTTCAATATGAAAATGTTGTTGCACAATTCACTGCAACAACAGCTTCACTGTTTAACATATGTTCTGTACTGTATATATTAAATGTGAGATTTATTATTATTATTATTATTATTATTATTATTATTATTACAGTTTGTGTGCATATATATATATATATATATATATATATATATATATATATATATATATATATATATATATGTGTGTGTGTGTGTGTGTGTGTGTGTGTGTGTGTGTGTGTGTGTGTCATGTAGCCATGTTTTCAAATGCCTTCATGCTATGCTACTCCGACAACTGATTGCACACTGATTGCTTGATAAGTTTGAGCATCAGATAAATATCAGATAAAAATGTTTTTCATACCATGTGAAAAGTGGTGATCTAGAGTTCTGTAATAATAATAATAATAATAATAATAATAATAATAATAATAATAACAACAATAATAACAATAATAATGTAATATTATAATTACTATTATTAGTAGTAGTTGTAGTATTTTAATGGTTTAATATTATATAAATAATGACATACTCTAGCTATTTGTATAAAATCCATATACAAATACATGTATGAACATAATGTTTTATATTATTTTGAGAACACAATTTCCAATGAAGGACCAAAAAGAATTCCTGGTTGCTATTCAGGTTTAACTCTATAGATAATAAGGTATAATAGAATTGCATTTATTCAGTCCAGGAATTCATCTAAAGTTCTCATCTAAAATTCATCTACTATATATATATATATATATATATATATATATATATATAATAATAACATTTTTTTATTAAATTTGCTATGTTGTCAAGCACTTTGATACTTCACATCGTCTCCAGCATGTCCAGTATAATGCATATGTTGTCTTGTTCAGACTCTTCATGTAAAGAAAACCTAACCCTTTTTCTAGCCAAACAGTTATTAGGTTTTTTTCTTCCTGTAGCAATTTTATGTAATGTACTCATTCACCTGATTTTTCCCCCTTACATATGTCACATTAAATGAAACTTACCTCATATTGCCCCTCTTCTGGTGGTTCAGACTAAGACACAGAAGAAGATTACATTTATGAATTAAATGTTGCAAATTTTACTTATGCCAAACATGGAGCATATTATTGTAAGAATAATATATATATATATATATATATATATATATATATATATATATAATGTGCCTTCAAATATACTTTGTTTAGTTGTCCAACTGTACTTAGAAATATACTAAAAAATAACTCACCCCAGACTTGTCACGTGCAATGGTAAAAGTCTTTGCCTTTTCAAACTGAAAAGTCAATTATTAGATGATTTAGACAAAAGGACTAGCAATAAATTAAGACTGCATCTATTTCCTACATAACAAACTCACCTTAAGTTTAAAATAAAGTGCCGTAAATACAATGCAATAAAAAAGCAGAACTGCATCCAGCACGTAGCAGATGATGGGGTCACTGAAATTTGTGGCCTCTGCAAATGAATGAAGAGTAAACTATGAGAGGTTGTGGAATGCATTAACCAAGAATAAATGTAATTTATAAAATATTTTAGCAAGCATAAAAGTTACAGCACAAACAAGGCATAAAACTAACAGTAAAATAGTGTGACAATAAAGTATGAGTATGAATCACAAATGAGAACAATTTTTTTTCAAAATAAATCTTAAAACTAGTCCATGATATATAGACCCTTTAATTAGAAAAAAAAGCATACTAATGATTTTAAAGGGAATAGGTAAAATGTTCATCTAATTGACAATTTAATAATAAAAACAAACAAAACAGTTTCCAGACCTAACTGCAGTGTATGGCATCAAACAGAGTTATGTATACAGTATATCAAGAACAATGCGCAAGAGAAGATCATAAGAGCGAATATCAAAAGGGAATTCAAAGGTAATTCAAGTTAGAGATCCTATTTGCATTATAGCATGCTGAAAAGTTTCTAATGTATCCAGCATTCTTAATCAGAATTGTTCATTTTTATGTAGAAAAATATTCAATTGTTAAAATATTAACCTATTAACATAATTAAAGATTTGTATTTGTTTGTTCTCATTTTGTCCTATAGGTAAGAAGATCTATGGCACATCAAACTGTAGCAATCAAAGATTTTTTTTTCTTGCTAATGGAGGCCTTTGTGATAATAAGGGTTATATAGTATTTAAATCAGCATTGCATTTTTCCTTTGTGACAACAAAAATAATTTCAAAAGAAATCAAATTCATTTTGAGGCAAGTATTAATTGCACACTTGGCCTTGAACTTTTGGCATGAGATACTGACCTGAACTGTGCAATCAGATCCAAAACCTGTGTGCTGCTTTGGATCAAAATAATGAATGCTTCCCAGGAAGAAATATTGATTAGTGCATTTTCTTATAGGTCAAGAATAAACGGCCATGTATCCTTCACACAAGTGATTGGAGAGAGAAAATCTGCTAACATTTTAGAGAAAATAATAGTCCTATAGTGTAACTTCAAGGACACTGAGTGTCAGGTGTTTTTATTTCTTTTGGTGTTACTATAAACTAAAGGCTGGGCTCAGTCATGATTTAAACACTATCTTCTGTCTGTGCATATCTTCCTGTCAGAGATGTGGCTGGAGTATTTACACGCTATGGTGTGTACTTTAGAAGGTAGTTCAGTGGTTTCTCAAAAAGAGGTGAAAGATAGCTGTTGATAGTTTTGGTGCATCAATGCATTTCGAGGTCAGTGATAATGAGGGCTTGAGGTGGTTAGTGGTTACAAAGTGACCGCACGCCTGTCAGAAAGTAATACGGCAAAACTCATTTAAGTAAAACACGCAAGTACGGACATTTTCTCATGCATCAAAATGAATTCAAATGGCCCCAAATCATATATATATATATATATATATATATATATATATATATATATATATATATATATATATATATATATATATATATATATATATATATATATATATATATATATATATATATTTGGGCCATATATACATATATATATATATATATATATATATATATATATATCATATATATATATATATATATATATATACGTATATATACGTTGTGTGTGTGTGTGTGTGAGTGTGTTATTATAATTATATGCACAACATAATGTACCAAAATTCCTATAAAGTAAAAAAGAGAGCTCTCTTTACAAACATACAAAATTAATTTTACAGAATTAATAGAACAGTGTTAATCAGGTCAAGCACCTTTTGCCCATTTAACACAGGATTAAATGTGTTTCTTAGTTGTTAACTGTACAGCATAAGTCATGAAGGTGAATGTGAATAAAGATTAAATATAAACATTTAAATTAAATATAATGCAAAAAGTAATTTCTCAGTAATTCACATTGTATTTTTTTTTCACATTGTATTTGTTTGAAAGAGCATCTGACTAACATTTCCAAAATTGGAAAAGATTTTAAAAACGATTTGCTTCTATAGTATATCAGTGAAACGCTATATAAATATGCTTTGCTTCGAGTGCGCCGAAAGACCCGCTTCAATGGTCTTAAATCATGCCTGTTTCATTAATATCATATATAAAATTATATTGTCTTGTTGAAAGTGGAGTCTATTAGAGTAAACACAATAGATTTCATATATTTAAAGCACAAGTAAAAATTACTATATATATATATATATATATATATATATATATATATATATATATATATATATAATATAAGTGTGTGTATATGTAAAATAACAATAATAATAAGAAGACGTGTGAGATATAAGATATGAGATGTGTGAGATGTAAGATATAATAAAAGTGATATGAGGAAGTGATTAGGAAAGTAAAAATAAGAAAATTATTCCACAGTAGCAATTGTATGCTTTATCAGTCCAATATTACCTGTGTGATGATTTCAGATTTTCACATGCAGTCAGACTGTTTTATGGTTTAACTTTATATGATTAAGTTGTGAGAAAATAATAAAGACATAAATGATGCACCATGGTTGTCACAAAATAAAAACAATATAAAAACAAATAGGAACATTTAAGAGAACAAATCTATGCTATCACTGAAGACGATAAAAAGAGACGAGAACAAGTGCTGAACTAGAACAAATGTGTTTTATGAAATGCCCCTCTATATCGCCGGGCAAAGCCGAGAAGCATTAACAGTATTCTACAAAAACTGTGATGTATAAAACCAACATGTTTTTGAATTCTGTCATTAGACTTTATTCAATCATGATAATTTATGTCTTTTAAAAATAGTAAGATTTGGTCTATATGATGACAATTTAGACAAGATTACTGTTTATATATAAAAAGAAATTAATAAAAATAGTACTCACCTGCAGAGGAAAACAGTAACACCAGAAACATCAGGGTATCTTTCTTAAACACTGCCATTTCCTTTGCCGAGACTCCAGGAACGTTTCTGGAAGCCTTAATTCTTGTTTGTAATTCTTGTACCTTAACTGAAAAGTTATGTAGCACTATACTTTGCACATTTGCCTGTCTCTAGAAGCCCCCTTCTAACAGGAAATGGCCCCAGTTCTCAGATCTGTCTGGTGATCTTAAAACTTCTCTCTCAGCATCTTTTGTCCTCGCATCTCAACACCTTTTCACAAGCACATCCTGTTTATTTATAGACCACCATACACACAAAAGCTGTGTGACTCTCTGAGAGGTATTGTGCCATCTCATTGACATAGCTAATGTATATATGTATGTGTATATATGTCAATCAAGATCATTTACATACATTTAAACATTTAAATGAGATGGCACAGTACACACAGTTTTATATATATATATATATATATATATATATATATATATATATATATATATATATGATATATATATATCTGGGACATATATGGGTGTCTATGGGCATTAAGGCAGGATACACCTTGGATGGAATGCCAACCCATCGCAAGGCACACACACACACACACACCCTCGCATTCATACACTAGGGACAATTTTCCAAAGTGCCAATCAACCTACCGTGCATAGTTTTTGGACTTATGAAAACGGGAGGAAACCAGAGGACCCGGAGAAAAACCCCCTGAGGCACAGGGAGAACATGCAAACTCCACACACACACATGGCCGAGACGGGAATCGAACCCGGACCCTGGCGGTGTGAGGCGAACGTTCTAACCACTAAGCCACCGTGCCCCCTAACACAAAAAGTATTAATTATTTAATATTTATTTCAAACAGAAAAATTGTTATTTTAATATCAATTCATTTCAATGGTTATTTTATTTGTTAAACATGATACAAGGCCATAGTTAAGCAGAGTATTAGAAACATTAAAAGTATTAAAGTATTAATTAAAAGTATACAGTGAGAACAGAAACATGTTATATATATATATATATATATATATATATATAGATAGATAGATAGATCGGTGATAGATAGATAGATAGATAGATAGATAGATAGATAGATAGATAGATAGATAGATAGATAGATAGAGGGGGCACAGTGGCTCAGTGGTTAGCACGTTCGCCTCACACCGACAGGGTCCGGGTTCGATTCCCGTCTCGGCCATGTCTGTGTGTTTGGAGTTTGTATGTTTCTCCCAGTGCCTCAGGGGTTTTTTTCTCCTGGTTCTCCGGTTTCCTCCCCCGGTCCAAAAACATGCACGGTAGGTTGATTGGCACCTTGGAAAATTGTCCCTAGTGTATGAATGTGTGTGTGAATGTGAGTGTGTGTGCCCTGCAATGGGTTGGCATTCCAGAACCAGGGTGTATCCTGCCTTAATGCCCATAGACGCCTGAGATAGGCACAGACTCCCCGTGACCCGAGGGAAGATCGGATAAAGGGGTAGAAGATGAATGAATGAATGAATGAATATATATAGAGTTTGACAAAAACAGTGTATGCGGTTTGTTGTATATATGGTATGTATGTATAGAAATTGGCTAGTAGGTCTAACACATAGCAGTGTGTGTGTGCGTGTGTGTGTGCGCGTGAGAGCTTTTGTTTATTAATCTTAAACATGACCTAATTATTAACTTGGAAATTATCTTTAAAGTCTTGCTAAAATTCTCTGTCAATATTTAATGCAATATTTAATACATATTATATGTATATGTATAATATATAATATGTATTGAAATATTTTCTATTCACTTACAACTGATGTCCACGACATAAAAATGTACTTTGTATTAAAATATAGTAGCATCAATTAAAATGTGATAATGCTTAGATATGTCACAAAGCAGATTTTTTTTCATAAATCTGGAATCTAAAATCTAGAGTTGTGAATTGACCAAATGCTGTTTATGTAAATTTCACAACAATGCTTGTTGAACAGCACAGTAAACACCACAGTACTATTTACGAGTGTCACACACCACCATGTGGTAAAAATGCACGAGTGAAAAACAGCCCTGTTTACGTCTTGAAACAGCCACATTTACCACTGAACACATATAACATACAAACAAAATGCCATTCCAGATTGCTTTCTTGACCACGTTTAAATAGTTGTTTCCCGTAAGGAGTGCACCAGATTACTTATTAAACCATGTGCAGTAAAATATATGCTAAGTGTGAACTTGATGTCTGTACCACTTCCAAGGATAATATAGATGTGAAAAAGCAACACACCACTATCGGATACAAAAAAAATCTGATAAGAGTAACCATTCAGATTCTCCCATTTGCATTTACATGCTTGTAATAATGTTATATGTAAATACTTTGGGTAGAAAATATCATTATTTTACAGGGTTCTTTTCCTTTCATTCCTCACGTCCCATAAAGTCAGCAAATCTGTGTTTGAAAGTAATGTGTGCATCAAAATGGACTTGCTCCACATGGCCAGTATGCTACAAAAAAGGCTGATCATCCCTTTAGTCAATATTTGCAGCTTGTTTCTTCTCCATTCTAGTCCACCAACCTGATGAAGTGAAAGGTTATTTGGCATAATCGTGTGAAGGAATCTAGGAGCTCATGGAGTTTCTTCCTCAACCCTTTGGCACCTTCTTGTAAATTGCTCACGCTAACTGATAAATCTTCATAACTGTGTGTTTTGGTTTGTTCACAGTAAAGTGAGTCCTGTTGAAATGGCTCATCATACCAGTATGGCTAGGAAAGTTTTAGGCTTTTTGGAGTGGAAGCAGCGGTGCTATAAATGGAATATGGATGCATGGGGTGTTTGTGAGATATAAACTAGGCACGGTAGGGATGAGTCTATGAGTGGACATGGGATGCAAGGGGACTTTTCAAATGTGTAGCAAATGCATAAAATAGTTCCAGACATAAGAGCAAGCCTGACTGTTACGTCTGAAGCTTAAGGGAGCAAAGCTCTTGTATTGCAACAAGTAAATATTTCAGCCTAAAACTAAATATTGCAAAGATCCAAGGTTTTAAACTCGTGGTTTAAGCACTTGATCCTCTGCACAAATCCGATTCATAAATCCTGAATTGGAAAACTAGCTGAAAAAAAAAAACAGGGAATGATTGTTATTTCGCATCGTACACGGCCAAGAGAGAGTTGATTTGCGCATGCGCTTGGCGCCTATCTAAACGCCTCTTTTTCTCACTATATGTGCGCACTACATACGGCCGGAACCAATTGCTTACATGCCCTGCGTAGTGGACTATGTTAGAGATTGGTTTGGTATTCTGGGATACGGCCCGCGAGTGCCAGCAAATCACATGACATGTGGGTTGTTTCTTCCTGATGCGGCCAGGAGAGCAGGCGGTTCGGGCAATGAGACAAAAACACCGGGGCTGGCTTGTTTATCCGAGCAAGGTGTAGAGGATTAGCATAGAAAACAAATGAGGGAAAAAACGTCTATATTCAACGTTTAAACTGCGAAATTGAGGGTATTCATATTAGCAAGCGTGTGTTTAGTTGGTTAGGGTGTTATCACTAAGGAAATAGAGAGAGCGAGAGAGAGAGAGAGTTGGCTTGTGCATTGGCCTGGAAACATGAAACCTCACACCCCAGAACACCTTCTGCCTTCTGGATTTACTCTTCTGCTGCTGGGTAACGTTGGATAATAACCTCTGACACTGCAGGGAAATAAACACTAGCATTATTTTGCAATACCATACAATTATTTTGATTATGATTATATTAACGTATAATAGTTGACACTAAACAACTGCAGATAAACAAATCATGTTCGCATGCTGACTTTCATGTTAGCACATATAACACATATAAGTGGATAATATTATATAAATATTTAGACCGTTTATTCTGTGTAATATGTATTTGATTACTATTTGATTCATTGTTCCTTTTTTCTGCCACTATATTTGAGAATTTTACCATTTTCCTTTGTCCTTTTATCCATTTCTATATGCATTAGGAGAAAACACTAATATTTTTTCACACGTTAAATTAACTTGTCCATTACTTGTCTGCTTTAAAACTAGGCCGAGGTCTGTAGGTTAGATCTCAGTTTTAGAAAAGATTTTTTTAAATACATTTTTGTGTCATTACAGCTATCACTTTATGCCCGAGTTTGTCCAGCGACGTAACGTCCACCACTTCAGCTCCGAGTCCACCTTTACCCCCCAGTGTCCCTGAGAGAGGGTCCTACAACGTCACCAACAATGGCACTGTGTGTTTGTTGGCTAGCATGGGACTGCAGCTCAACATTACTTACAACTCTCAATCGCAGGGAAAGGTATTCACACATGATTACAGCGAACAGTGTAAAAGTATTGGTTTAGCTGGCTGTTTTTGTTTCTTCTTTACAACACATCAGGATAGCAAAAACACACTTTAATGTGAACCTGCCTTCCTCTTCTTTCTGTGAATTACTTTGTTGTGTCATCATTACTTGTATGACTGACACATGACTTGAGTTTGTAATGCGAGAATTAGGGGTAAAGTTGCGTTACTGGTTTTATTTGTTGTGAGCATTCCGGTAACTGCACGGTTTGGCCTAGGTGTGCTGAAATGTTGTCTGCCTTGTGAATTGTTTTGTTCACATTCTGTGAAAATATTATTGTGCGCTGTACCTGTTTGGTAATTGTGTTATTATGTTCCAAATGCTCTTGTTCCTGAAGGCTATTCAGGATATCGTAAACGTGCAACCAAATATGACCACAACCTCTGGATCGTGCGATGCTGACAGTGCGAAGCTCGAACTCATGTGGGAGAACACGAACCTGACTTTCGTCTTCTTTTTGGTTGGTTACTTCCACAACTCTCTCTCTTTTTGCATTAGTTCCCCAAAAACCTAACTTGCAATCTAAAATATACATATAAGTATATGTAAAAGGAACTTTTAGCATTTTCTCAGTCAGAGGGCCTTTAAAATGGTGCTTGTTTCCCTCTAGAATTCTACAACTAACAAGTATCACCTTGGTGAACTCGCACTGTCGATCAACCTGCCAGATACGCCTCGTAAGTTATTATTATATAATATTTGCTTTATAGGTATCTTAAGGTATCTTTAAATGTAGGGTTGGGTATCATTTTAATTTCATTTTATTTTAAAGATTCCGATTCTTATCGATTCCCAGTTTCATTTACAACCGCAGATGCTTAGTCATGTTGGTATATATCATGTGTGTAATATATATATATATATATATATATATATATATATATATATATATATATATATATATATATATATATATATATATATATATACACACGATTCCAGAATTGGAATTGATTTTTGATTCCAAACCTAGATAAATTTTTGTTGGTTTTTTTTTCCTTCCTCCCAGAGCCCCTGATCATCAGAAACAGTAGTCTAAGCTACCTTGAGGGAACTTTGGGCTACTCCTACATGTGCCATCAAGAGCTTATGTTGGACATTGGGCAGAATTTCTCCCTCAACACGTTCCATCTACGGGTGCAACCTTTTGGTGTCAGTGGAACTGAGTTTGGGGCAGGTAGTGTCATTTATATTTATTTTCTTCTAAACACTCTGACTATGTCTTAATCTTGCATGTATGCCTTTTTATAAACCTTTTTAATCTTCTTTCCTCCTCAGCTGAGGAGTGTGATGTGGATAAAGATGACATGCTGATCCCTATCGCTGTGGGTGCCGCTCTAGCAGGCCTCGTGTTAGTTGTGTTCTTGGCCTATCTGATTGGTAGGAAGAGGAGCCATGCTGGCTATCAGACGATCTAAACCTGCTCATGTAAGCTTTCAAGTCAGAATATGCAGTCAGTGCTAATCAATGGATTCTAGTCCAATTAAGCCACATGTTTTTACCTGCCCTGTCCACTGCTGTTCTCATGATGCCGTTGTGCCCACTGCCTGAGGCGAACCTGTGACTTATCATTATGTTTAATAATAACTTGGAATTAGTTTTATTTAATCTTGCACCACTCTGGGCATTGTTTTTGGTGTGGGTTACACTTAGAGACACTGGAAGACATAGGTCACAAATAAAGCACAGACTAGCACTTAAACTGGCACTAAATTCCCTTTATTAAGAAATAATTTCCTTAAAAACAGCTACACCCCAGTGAAACCTTTAGCACTATACATGGCCACAATTTAGCTCACAAGTAGGAGCAATAGTTAAGGAAAATAGCTGCTATCATTTAGTAATTCATCACTTATAAAAGGGAGAACATAATCCTTCCCCTGCTCCTGAAATGATTTGGAATATAAATCGGGAAGGATGTAGGATTCGGAGCCATGGCAAATCCAGACAGAATGATTAAATCTGCACTGTAGTCAGCCTATATAATTTTTTCTATTTGAAATTACAAGTTGTAATAAGTAATCTAAATCAATACTATACATCTACCTGTGAAAAGCAGCTGAAGCAAGATGTGTGGTTATATCAGCTGATGATAAGGCTGTGTCCACTTCATTGAGACCTTTCTCAATACCTCTTAGATCTTATTATCTTCCACTTGAAGGTGCTCCGTGAAACTGGTGTAAACTGGTACTTCTCTTGTAAACTGTTACTTTTTTTTTTTCCAAACTATCCTTATTTTTAAAGCTCACAAGCTTATATTTGTAGCATGGAGAAGTCTGTACAAAAATGTTGCCCCCCCCCCATGATATTTATAGCTGTATTAGACTATTAGACATGATGACTGATGTAACATTGAAGTTCATCTGCACAAGGTTTCTAATCATCAATACACATAACTGTTATTAGCCAACTGTAAACCATTTAGTGTTAAACACCAAGACTGCTTTCCCCTCCCAGCATGTTTTGGAATGCAAGAAATCAGTGGCCAAGTGAGGCTATATACATATATATATATATATATACATATATATATATATATATATATATATATATATATATATATATATATATATATATATATATCACACTAAGCAGTATCAAAACTGATGAATTGATTTAATTTACATCCCGTATCCTGTAAGGTGACTTTTTGATATGAAATAGTTTGATCTTCATTCTGAGTGTGGGACTAAGCAGCATTTAATGCTTTATAGAAGGAGTGTGAAAAAGTGGGTGAATGGGTATTGATTTAATGAACTCTTGTATACAGTGGCTTGAACATATGTAACTGCTTCTGCTCGCGTGTTTAAATGTGTTTTTCATTGCAACTTGGCCTTAATGTGAAATGCTTTGGAATAATTTTGTGTTGCAATCTATATCTACCAAGTGTTGTATAGCCATAGAAAATATGCACCTTTATAAATGCAGTGACAAATAAAAAGGGAAAAATGGTTGACTGGTGTAATGGCATCTCTTTCTCATGTACAGTGCATTGCACATGTGTTCACTCCTCTAGAACTATTCTACGTTTCATAATTGTACACTGTATATTTGAAATAAGCTTATTCACGTTCTGAAATCAACCTACACAGTATCAGGTGAGGAATTTCCGAATAAATTTGGATTGCTTGTTTGCTGAACTGAAACTAGGTGAGGTGGTGATTTAGTGGTTACGTCTTTGGGTTCCTGATTGGAACTGTGGCAATTGGGCCCCTTAGCAAGGCCCTTAACCCTCCAGGGGTGCCGTATCATGGCTGACCCCAGCTTCTAAACAAGCTTGGCTATGCGAAGAAAGAATTTAACTGTGTAACCGTCACTGACCTTTGCTGGATGGCCTCCTTGCGGTGGAGTCATGGTTGTGCGTATTCTTTTTATTACACTCTGTGAAAAATGGGCTCTGTGGCATGTTTAAAGTTTAGGGTATTTTTATACTAAAACTAGAATTATTTTCTAGAAATTTGCCCTGGATGGTTTTAAATAGCATGTTAGTTTCCAGGACATTATTTGATTTGTCTCTAGCAAAAATATAGGAAACAGGAACAGACACAGGATTCCAGGTAAAGGTATATTTATATTGCATCCATGCTAATCTACATAGGTAGACATGACTTTCTGATGGTAATCAGTTTAGCTTTTAGGGGTTTCGCTATAATTATAGAAAGATCTTAAACAATCATGACAAATTAAATTCTGGCTAATTAGCGTGTTTGTTATTGACACCAGTTCCACAGGAAATAACCCTACATACCCATGAAAGAGTTTCGGTATGGCTGGATATACAGATATGAAATCACAGTGGTAAATATTCGTCGTAACAAGAAACGCATTCTAAAATAATTCTAAACAAAAACATGAGTAAAAAGAAAGGGAAAAATTTGAATGACTGGCAAAGGATTTCATGCTGCATTTGATCCTGAAATGCTGTCGCTCTCACACTGATGAGTGAATGTGAAAAATATCATCATCATCCAGAATCCTGAGCTTGTATGCGTTCTCGACAGGTTTTTCTGAGTTTAGTTATTGTTGCTGTAGAAAGATGTCGAGGCTCCTTAAAGATATTCTGAAGTAAAGAAAGAAAGATATATATATATATATATATATATATACACACACACACACACACACACACACACACACACACACACACACACAGTCCCTGACAAAAGTCTTGTCGCTTGTGTACAAATTGACCTGAAGTGCGGCTGAAATATATTTCCAATCAAGATTTTTTTACAAGAAATGGCTCATTTTAATCCCAACAGCTTTTGTAATAATGTTTCAGTGCAAAACGAAACTGTCAAAAAGTATTCTAATATTCACAGCTTGGTAAAGCCCATTGAGTCCATTTTTGCAAAGACATAAGTGTTGTCGCCTTGTCATATGAGCTTCACCTGTGACTAATAATGGATCAATTAGGTCTCAGGTGTGTATAAAAAGAACCCCAGTACACTAGACCTTCACCTCAACTGCAACTAGACCTCTGCAAACATGCCTAAGATTCACCCTGAGACTAAAGTGTTGATTATCAAGAGGCTGAAGACCAGATCCACTGCTGATGTGGCAGACACCTTCAATGTGTCTCAGCGTCAAGTACAGAGGATAAAAAAAAGATTTGAAGAGACTGGAGACGTTTTTGACAAGCCCAGGTCAGGCAGACCCCGCAAGACAACTGCTCGAGAGGACCGTTTGTTGGCTCGAAAATCCAAGGCCAGCCCATTTTCCACTGCAGCAGAGCTCCACGAGACCTGGTCACCTGAAGTCCCCGTGTCAACCAGAACAGTTTGTCGGATTCTATCTCGAAATGGCCTCCATGGTCGAATCAGTGCCCAGAAGCCAGCACTAAACAAAAGACGATTGAAAAACCGTGTGGCATTTGCCAAGGCCCACAGCCTGCTAAAAGGATGGACGCTGGAAAAGTGGCAGAAGGTGGATTTTTCAGATGAATCTTCTGTTGAATTACACCACAGTCGCCGCAAATATTGCAGGAGACCTACTGGAGCCCGCATGGATCCGAGATTCACCCAGAAAACAGTGATGTTTGGTGGCGGAAAAATCATGGTCTGGGGTTACATCCAGTATGGGGGTTTACGAGAGATCTGCAGGGTGGAAGGCAACATCAATAGTCTAAAATACCAAGAAATCTTAGCTACCTCTTATATTCCCAACCATAAAAGAGGCCAAATTCTGCAGCAGGATGGTGCTCCATCGCATACTTCCATCTCCACATCAAAGTTCCTCAGGGCGAAGAAGATCAAGATGCTCCAGGATTGGCCAGCCCAGTCACCAGACTTGAACATCATTGAGCATATGTGGGGTAGGATGAAAGAGGAAGCATGGAAGACTAAACCAAAAAATATTGATGAACTCTGGGAGGCTTGCAAGACTGCTTTCTTTGCTATTCCTGATGACTTCATCAATAAGTTGTATGAATCCTTGCCAAACCGCATGGATGCAGTCCTTCAAGCTCATGGAAGTCATACAAGATATTAAATTTGGATCTCACAGCACCACTACTTAATTTGCTGACATATTTTTGTATTTGCAGTAAATTTGTTCAATTTCTGTATAGGCGACAAAACTTTTGTCTTGCCAAAATTTGACCTTTCTGTTTTGATTAAATGATAAATCTTTTTTCAGTGAAACTAATTTATTTCAGTGCATTAAACATCATTTGGGAGGGTTTTAGCTGTTCATACGAGCTATTTCTAACACCAATTGATTAATTAAAAGTCAATAATAGCAAGGTTAATAGCAGGTGTTTCTACAAAATAGATAAGCGACAAGACTTTAGCACTGTCTGGCTGATTTGTTTTTTCTCACCTCCATGGGAAGGATGTCAATGTGAAGGCAAATAAACCACCTCGACACCTGTTGCAAGTTATCGCAAACGTTTGATTGCAGTTATTGCTGCTAAGGGTGGCCCAACCAGTTATTAGGTGCAGGGGCAATTACTTTTTCACACAGGGCTATGTGGGTTTGGATTTTTTTCTCACTAAATAATAAAAACATTCATTTAAAAACTGCATTTTGTGTTTACTTGAGTTATCTTTGACTAATATTAAAATGTGTTCGATAATCAGAAACATTTTGTGTGACAAACATGCAAAAGAAAAAGTCAGGAAGGGTGCAAATAGTTTTTCACACCACTGTATATATATATATATATATATATATATATATATATATATATATATATATATATATATATATATATATATATATACACACACACACACACATATATATATATATATATATAATAAATATCACCAGTACTCTATGTGCATGCTATAAATATGACTCCTAATAAAAATGGCATAGCAATGAAACTAGCCACGATTTAGAAAAAAAAGACCATTAAAAACATGTTATCAGCCTAAATATGACACAACAATGGTGTTAGATTGGTTATAGAATTTCTGTGGATGGTTACCTGCATGAAGGCATGGCAGTTTTCCACAAACTCTCCATGTGTGATCTGCTTGAAACGCTCACAAATGTCTGGAAAATTTTGCGCCTGCAAAATCAGTTTCTGATGATGACTGATTAAAGTGAGGGCCACACGGAAGAGGATCTTCGAGCCCTCGTAGAACAGGCAATCCCATATTCGTAGCACTGTCTGGCGAAACAAGTCAGTGTCCACAAGTATTTTGATTCATTTTAAAAATATTCAATGACAAGTTTTGTTTTAAATGACAACTTACTTTTTGCTAATGTGAGCATTTAAGCTATTTCTGCTGATTTGTTTTTTCTCACCTCCATGGGAAGGATGTCAATGTAAAGGCAAATAAACCACCTCGACACAACCAGACCCCACATCACATTGTGTTGAGTCATGGCCTGCCACACCTCAGGCACCTTAACCTTCACCAGCTCCCCAAGAACCTCCTGGTCTGTCTTTAAGCCCAGCATCATGGGTGTGTAGTAATCTGAAGAATTAGGAGAGTATTTTGCATTTTAGTCTCATCTTTCAGGAATATGGTTTTGAAGTTGTATGTAGTTACCCCTAAAATAAGACAAATAAGCAAATCTTCAGACTGAGAAAGGGTCCAAGATTCTAATTTCAAACACAAAGAAGAAGGATGCGAGAACGCTACATCTACAGAAGACCTGTGGTTAAAAAAAAAAAAAAAAAAAAAAAATATATATATATATATATATATATATATATATATATATATATATATAGAGAGAGAGAGAGAGAGAGGAGAGAGAGAGAGAGAGAGAGACACACACCTTTGTACCTTTTGACACAAACCTATTATCTTGAGGGTAGAAATACTGTATTCTTGCTTTAAGTGTCCAACATGCCAGATATACTTGTATGCCCAGGAGTCATAATTACATATTATGTGGTCTGCTGTGGCACAGTGACCCATCCTTTTGGCACTGCAGCTCTAGTGTGAGAGCTGAGAACCCATTACTAAAAATAACATGTGCTATGACCATGTGCTCTAGCCAAAATGGATCTATCAAAACACGGGCTGCATGGTCTGTCTGATGCGCCTTACTAGTAAAAAGGCATATGGCCAATCATATTTATTCACCCGGTTGTCAAAGTCCATGCTGCTACATGCTGCACAAACTAGGTCTGTTCTAAAAACACAGCTGCTCTAATAAAAATAGTAATGTCAAACACTAGTATTACCATCACCTCCAAAAGAAAGGAAATAAATGTGATCAAAACCTCATAATTCATATAAGTAAATGAGTGTCTTTAGAGTTGCTTTTTAAAACTGAATTGTGGGTAGTATAGTGATATCTTTTTTTTACATACATAAATATTTGGCAGTTGTTTGTTATAGTCACTTATATTTGGCTCGACTGCTGTGATTGATTGAAAGTTAAAAATACCATTATGTTCCTTTAACTTTTGGTTTAAAGGATTGTTACTGACCAGGTAAGATATGTCCCAGCAAAGCATCCATTAACCAGAAGGACTTTTCTTCATCTTTAGTAATGATAAGGAGGTATCCTGCAATAAAGTTCATTCCCTTGAAAACAAAAATAAAACTGTAAATTGACACTACAAATATTTGCATTGGAGCATGTTTAGCTGAATTGTTGACTGAGCAAATACTGTATCAGCTATCTGAATGCATAACTGGAAACTACTTTCTAAATTGCACGAAAAAAAAAAACCCGTAAACACAAGAATATACGTCCTTGGGAAATTTAATCTAATAAAGCATTATTACATTAGGATTATACCTGACAATATCCAACCTCTTTGTTGTGATGTCCATATGCCAAAAGAACATTCTTCAGAGCCATGAGTAAACCAGGTTGGGAGGAGTCATGGAACTGGATGTTGTCCGGGAAAGTTCTGTACAAGTCTGACAGGTGACATGAGTGTGTCAGTGCTTGCTTTCATTAATTCATTAATCTCTTTGCTAATTACTACAATGTTAAACAGCTGAATGAGGAAAGGACAAGACCGACCAGTGCGTATGGACTCCATTAGCATAGGGTCATGTTGAATTTTCAGAAGAGAGTGGTAATATCCAGAGTTCATCTGCAGATGCTGCTGGGCTCCACTGGAAGCCATCCAGATCATAGTACGGTGTTTGTTTGGGACACCTTTTCTCACATACCTCTTCACTGTTAATAGTGAACATACAGTGACTTAATAATGAGAGATAATGTGTCAGTTGTGTGACTGTCAATTAGAGCTCATTGTGTGATGTGCAAAGCTGGCTGTACCTTTCAGATTCTTATCCACTTTAGCATTCTCTTTTAAAAGCTGTGACCACTTTTCTGATCTTCTGGTGAGCACGGGTATATACTCAGACATAAGTTCCTCATAAGATTCCTGGTCTTCAGAATGCTCAAATCCATATTTGTCAACTCTACGGGCGAGTTATTTTGACACCCATGTTTTAGGCAAAGAATATATCATCAAGGCATATGATCAAAACTGAAGTAAATATAACAAAATAGAAATGCATACAAGGAAGGATTGTCAAAAAAGAGAAGCAATGGAAAAAAGAGAGAAGGAATCACAAAGGATTAAATGTGTTCCTCTTTTGCCATATTTAACTGGGAATTACACACAAAACTAAAAGTTTCATGCTAGACTACACATTTTCATTAAGGTTCCTATTAAATAATAATAAAAAAAGAAAGAAATTACTATAAAATAATTGACCATCCAGGAACAAAAATACTAATTAGAAGTCCCCTGTATTCTCCTGGTCATTTGGCAAAACACAAGTCTAATAATTTAAATGATTTCTTTGAACGTTTATTCAGGACACATCACATATGTGACACTATTCAGATTATGTAAATGTAGTGTTTACCTACCTACAACACCAGGATGTCTTAAATTATAATGAGCAACACGTATATTGTACTTTTATTTATCAATAAAAATAACTGAAAGGGGTGACACTCAATGATCACCTGACACACCGATGATACTGACTCTTATCGCACAGAAGACTATATAAAAGTTCAAATATATGATCTACAAAAAAGTAAATATAAAGCCTACCTTGGGTTTCTGTTGGAAATGTCACCTTCACTAGAATCACAATCCACCTCGAGATTCATCTCCGATCGCTATATCTAAACACTTCTCCAAGCTTGAGCACTTCATGATAATAAAATTTTACCTGTCAGTGCCAGGTATACGATTGCACAAACCCCGCCCAGCATGCAAATCAGCTTACTGTAAAACTCAGAGTGCATCTTATGTTGGATTGACAGTGTTCCAGGAAAGACAAGTCACCTTTATTTATAAAGTGCTTTTAACAATACAGGTTGTGTCAAAGCAGCTGTACTGTATTAAATATGAAGGTAAATATATCAATAATTTCAAAAATGGTCTTAAATTTGCGTGCAATATCGCTTGAGTATCCCCAACTGAGCAATCCATAGGCGACCTCTGTCCAACAAACAAGTAATTTGTATCTGTAGAGGTTGTCCATAGGTGCTGACCCTCCAACAAGTTTATTAAATTCTTCCTCTCCTATAGTAGAGAACGAGTGGAATAATACCTCAGGAGAACTATAGAGCAGTATTTGATCCGATACTGTTCCTAACAGCTGCATGGTTGCAATTTTATCTCTTAATAGTATCAATCTTTGATGTAAAATAGTGCATAAAATCATTACTGCTGTGCTGTTGGGAAAAAACACACCTGTTGGTGCTTTAATATTTGTTAATTTTGCCACCGTATTGAATAAATAATACCTAGGGTTATGTTTATTTTCTTCTAAAAGAGATGAAAAGTAATCAGATCTAGTGGTTTCTATAGGATAGAGTACACTCATGCCAGTCGGAATATAAAACCTTTCATTTTTATCCTCTGCGCTCCATTTTTACGGACTTCTCTCTTTAGGGTGCGAGTGTGCTCGTTATTCCACGGTGTCTGACTGTTTTCTTAATCTTCCTAAGGCGTAGAGGAGCCACCTCATCTAAAGTGCTGGAAAAGTTTTAGTTACATCATCAAGTGGAATTTACAGTTTTAGCTATCTGGAGTATACATGAGACTCGATAATGATCTGAGATATAATCACTTTGCTGCAGAATTTCAGTTCCATTAACATCAATTCCATGTGACAGTATACATTTTAGAGGATGTTTTCGACAATCAGTTGGTCCTGACAAGTTGTTTAACTCCAACAGAGTTTAGAATGTCTATAAAGTCTGATCCCAGTGCATCTTTTTTATCAACAACATGGATTTTAGTCACTCACTTAAGACTATCAGCAAAATGTTTTTTAAAGGGATTAATCATGTACATACTAATACATGTACATGCTAATAACTAGTGGACTTTCATCAGGTTTCTTAGTGGTGCGTCATTAAGTGGGTAGAACCTTTTTTGATGCTTTGGTCAGAACAGAAGAGTGGTTTATATAAGGACAAATGCCATCATTCAGTACTTTGTGTACTAAATATATTGGATGGTATAACAGATACAGTATTAAGCCGATACTCCACACTAGGGACACTATGCAAAATGTTTCCGGTCTTCAAAAATCTTATACATATAAGTGATGTCAAACTCAATAATAGATGGGTCTAGGATGAGGGCCAACATATGAATACTTTATAAAGAACAGGAAAGACAGGATATAGAATAAAAATTCAACATTAAGTAAAAATAATTAATTAGCTAAACAAAATTGCCATTATGCACATTTGCTGACATGCCTCTCCAGTGTTGTTTTGTTCCTCTTCAGAACTGAGAGAAGTAGCTCACAAAGGTTTCCGTACAGCCGAGGTTCGAGGTGATGATGCATTGTTTCAGGGAGGAAGCGTAGAAACTTTGCCAGTTATAATAGAAACATGATATCTTGTAGGACTGATCCGATGGCTCTCTGGGCCAGGTGTGGCTTGCTGAGTTTGATATGTCTGCAAAAATCTAAAAGCACATAAAACATCATTTGTTTTTTACAATACAGTAATGCCTCGTTGGCTACGGACTGTATTAAATTCGGCACTCGTCATGTTACAGTTATGACAACTGAAAATGCGATGAAACGACTGAACCCTTCAGTCTCGCCATAAAACAGATGCATGAACTGTTTATGCTGGCTCTGGATCTGTGCGTGGCATTTTTGAGTTTTCTTTATTTTTTTACACACTACTGTACTGCATTAAAATGTATTTTTCTTAACTTATATTGTTCGATACTTAAATACCAACAGCACAAAAATACCAACGAGTCCGGAGTATTACCATTTAGTACAGGATTATAATTTCACAAGATAACCAGCAGATGGCGCTGTATTCGCACCAAACTTAATATAAATCATATATCTCTATTGATTTCAATTGATATTAACCTGATTTGCATCATTTATAAAAACACACATTCGTACGTGTTTATAACATTCTTTATAATTGTACTATCAGCTACAAAACGCAGGTAGGAAGCGTTCACAATTTACACCAATCAATGACAGGGATGTCATGGCGAATGCGGAATTAACTTATGTTGAGGTTAGAGAGGAAGACTCATTCATTCATCTTCTACCGCTTTATCCGATCTTCTCTCGGGTCACGGGGAGTCTGTGCCTTTCTCAGGCGTCTTGGGGCACCAAGGCAGGATACACCTTGGATGGAATCACATGGGCACACACATCACACCACAAAACTTCACACATTTCCACACTACACAAGGACAATTTTCCACACACCAAAGGTGTCAATCAACCTACCGTGCATGTTTGTCGACTTGGACCAATGAACCCGGAGAAACCGGAGTAGAAAGAAAAGGAAAATTTTGAACGACCGGCAAAGGATTTCATCCTGCATTTGTTTTACTCTTCTGTAGACTACAATCAGCTCTCTGCATCTAGAAGCTAACTTTTTTGGTTAGAATTGTTTAAAATCCTCCGGCGGAAGCTGTGGAACGGAAGAATCCGTGACTTTACATAACTTTACCGCCTGTCATATCATTAACGACAATAACTCCAATTTTTGTAATGATGCTTTTACATATTCTATCCCCAGTCCCAAACAAACAGCATGCGACCCGCAGATCGAAGTGCTCAAAAAGTTCTTAGCGGTAACCGGAACTCTACACAACGAATATTTAAATTAATGGAGCGTAAATCATCGAAGCTCCGCCTCTATTGTGACGAATCACTGTCACGTTTATTTTGTAATTAAATTACATACCGCCGTTATATGTAACTGTACTGGTGGTTTGCGGAGCACGGCACAAACACGGAATCCGTATTCTTGCGTGTGCATGTGGGTGCACAAGCACGCTTTTACCATACAAACACAGCCACTTCATTTACATCCCCCTCACAATAACGCAAGCTCTGGCTAACCAAAAGACTGGTCAGGTCTATTTCAGCTTTGTTTTTTGTGTTAAGCAATAGGAGAATGAAACTTCGACATCGGTATCGCTGGCCATATAGACGGCCATATAGACAGCCACCCAGAGACGCGTCTATATAGCGCCACAATTACGGAGCGCAGGCTCAAATTACGCGGAAAACGACTATTCCATCTTACATTTTAAAGCCCCTCCTCTATCAGTGTTACATTTATTTTGTAATAAATTCATCCTGCATTACATGTGTGGCACTCATCTGGTTCACGGGGGTGCCGCGAGGAATCAGGCGATAACAACCCACTGAACAAACCGACTACTAAACAAACCGACACCCACCCGTTTATATAAAAACGGGGAAATAACCCAAATAAGGAACACCGATTCGTTCGACCTAGAATTGATGGAGAGACGTAGGGACAAGGTAAAGTCACTTTATTTGGATATCAATGATCAATAATTAACACTCAATATCGCAATGATGCCGAAAGTCAATCAGATTCCAAAACAATGGATAAAATTATAGCAGCACTGTGTACAACTAGTAACGAAACACTTAAGAAAAATAAAACAAATAATAAACACAAACTCGCCAGCAGAAAAGGCGGGCTAGCTGACGTGAAGATCCGTACAACACACGGGTATTACAAACACACACACAGTGAAAGACAAATTCAAGCCGCACTGCACTCCACACAATTAAGCCACCACCAGCACTCAAAAGCAGCCAGTGCGACGTCAAATGACCGTTCAGCGAACTAAAACGAGGAAATAAACTTTTACGTTACTCTAACGCCCACCTCTCCATTAGCCAAACAGCTACAAACAAACCAAACTCACCACCAGTCGCAAAGGTGCAAATGACTCCGGAGAAGGTGCGGCCCTAATTAGGATACACACCCAGTAACAGAACGTCTGCTTTAAATACCTGAGCAACGACTCCAATTGGCAAATGTGGGTGACAGTCAAACGACAATGAGCCAATAAAAAAATGGATTGTCGCCCACCTTGCCACACATGTAACTAGTTAGAAAATGATCCATCCCCGTATTCTTGCGTGTGCTTGTGGGCGCACACGCACGCTATTACCATACCGGACTTGCAAAGACAGCCACTTCATTTACATACCCCTGACAATAACGCATGCTGTGGCTAACCAAAAGACTGGTCAGGTCTATTTCTGGTTTGGTTTTTGCGTTAAATAAGAGGAGAATGAAACTTAAGCATCGCTATCGCTCGCCATGTTAAGGGCCATACCCAAGCGTCAGCCAGCGACGCATCTATATAGCGCCACAATTACTGCGCGCAGGCGAAAATTACCCGGAAGTATTCCATATTAAATTCCATATTACAATTTTAAAGGGGAACTTAAAAAGTTCATAATGTTCCCAATATGCTTATCTTATTCATTGTTTATAAATACAGGACGTTGCTAGTATGATCCTGATTTACTGGTAGTGCTGTAAATATGTACGTTTTTTTAATCTACCTGGTCGCATTTTTCACATTGGTTTCACCGAAGGGGGCGGGTCCATCCATCCATATAATATGTACATCAGACGCATCTGAAAAGGGAATACACGCATATTTATTGTTATTTCCCATGTACTGAATTGCATGTATCGTTGTCCACTTTATTTCTTATGTGTCTGTGTGCTTTAAGCTTAGGCACGGGCATTTACGAGTTTTACTGCAAGGATTAAATATCATAATATCGTTTGCCATATGACAATAATAATTATTATAAAATGAACAACAACAACAACAACACTAAGAATAATACTTATTATAGAATAATAATAATAATAAATATTTACAAGACACAACACAGTTAAAAACTATCCCCATAAATTTGAAAGCCTGTACTTCATTCCACTCTTTAGAATTACTCGTCAGAAAAAAATCAAACAAAATTAGAAAGACATGCAAATAACACATAAAATAACTACCATTTTAAATACATCTGCATATGCAACTTCAGATTGGCAGAAGAAAATAAACCTTAATTGTCCAAACATGCTGGATATAGAATATTTATTGTTGGTGTGTCACATGTACTCTGTGTATGCATGATTTTCTTCGCTCCTTGAAAAAAAACAACATAAAGCCAAGCAACCTGCCAAACATACAAGATATACACAAGACAAAAAAAACCCAATACAAGCTGACGTGCCGAAAAATACAGAGGGTGGCGCCAGTGTCGAACACTAGTGTGTTGTAAGAATTTTACATCTGATCCGACTGAGAAATCACCTGTGATTTTGGTCCCCACTGAATCTCTTTCTGCATCTCGTTCAATGGGCCAGCGCCGGGTGAAAACTCAAGACACGGTCAGCAAGGTGTGATCTGAAAAATCCCAATTTATTAATCCTAACTGTGTGTGTGTGTGTATACTATAGACCAGTTTCAACTGGATTATGAGTAGAGTGTGTGTGTGTCTCCACAAAGCGTGATCGGACCGGGAGTAGCAGGGTTAACACTGGGAAGTCGAGAGCATGAGTAATACATATACCAAAGTTCTTAGCTGTCACCGGAACTCTGCAAAACGAACAGGGTTTCGTTTTGCAGATATCGGACAAACAGGGTGGAACGTAAGGGACAAAACACCTGGCTTCCGACCTCTGCTATCCTCCTCCTTTCTCTTCGTCCGCGTTGGCGCTCGAAGCCTCGCTTTCGTTGGTGACTTGAGCTCCGCGAGGGCGTGGCAGATCTCCAACCGCGCCAATAACAGACAAGCACCTGCTTTTGAGGAAAAAAAAAATCAGGGGAGAGGGAGAAAACAAGCAGTCAAAATTGCACATGCTTTACGGTTTTTCTGCACTTAATAACCCCCCCCCCCCTTCTAACTCCCATCACCAAAAAAAGGGAAATTTTATATTGCGATAAGTTCATATCGTACTTAAACACACAAAAAGCATGTAAAAATAAAGGTTACCACAAACGAGACAATGCATCGGCAAGCACATCATAAACTATTGGGACACCGAAATTTTCCCGGTAACTCGGGAGAACGCAAGAAAACCAGTTGGAGAGATCAATAAGATTTTCGAACTTGCATGCTTGTGCTCTAGTAAAGACACACTCGGCTCTCTCTTTTGCCGCCATCCGAAGACGAGCAATACGCAATTTGAAGCGGCTATCTGCCGAAACATCAGCGGATACTTCCGATCTGGAAGACGGAGGGTCAAACTGACTGTTACATAAGAGCCTTCAGTCGTGGAAGCACTTTGCTCAACAGTCTCGGCGGCGTCCGCCATCGACTCACTGGTTGTATCCACAACCGGTAGCACAAGCAGGAGTCCCAAATCCAATAAATGCTCAAAACGAACTTTCGAATTTCTCTGACATATAGCCCTCGACATCGGGATGTTGAAGCGGCCAGCTATTACAATTAATTCATCTTTATTATAAGTCTCGAGAGCCTCACAAGTAGGACTTTCCATAAAATATTTCAAATTAAACACAGCCACGGTTTCAATCCGGAACCCATTTTCTGCACTAAACTAGCCAAAAATACATACATATATAAATCATTACCCGTTGCTATACACACCGCACGTTGGGACCGGTAGGAGCATGGTTAACACTGGGAAGTCGGAAATATAATACATAAACCAACGTCCTTAGCGGTAACCAGAACTCTACACAACGAACAGGACACGGCGATATTTAAATGAATGGACAAAACATCTGGCTCCCAGTTCTTCTTCCTCCGCGTTGGTGGAGCATCTCCTCTATTACGGTTACATTTATTTTGTAATTAAATTAAATAATGGTGTCAGTCCTCTTCTTGTGTTTTATTTCCAAGTTGTAATCCTGAACCACCAAAGCATTCTAGAAACAAAATTCGTATCCTGATCTGACTGAATAACGTAGAAAAAAGTACTTTATTCGAGCCGTAATGGGGAATGGCATCGGGTGAGTGTTATTTAGTCATTTACAGTCTACTAACAATTTCAAATGGTTCACCTATAACTGGAATAGCAGGGGAAACAGTCTGATTAGGATTACCGGTGGTTTTACACACACAACAAGTGCGACAGTACAGTCGGAGAGATCAGTAACATATTCGAATTTACGTGCTTGGTCTCTAGTAAAGAAACACGCCCAAAAACATCGGGGAAATGTTTTAAATCCTCCAGGGGAAGTTGTGGAACGGAAGAATACAAGAATTATAAATTTGAAGAAAAACCCTAAATATACACGAAAGTAATTCCGTAGATCACTCCAATTCAATTCAATGTTGTTTCTACATAACCCACCCCCAGTCCCTGACAATCAGCATGCTACCCGCAGAACGAAGCGCTCGAAAACGGCAATACACTCGTTAAAATAAACGACTGAGTTGCTCCGGTGTCTCTTAAAATTTGAACAGGCACCGAATTCTCCTCGTTAGGCAAACTAACCTTCCCAACCAAGATAAAAGGCTGATAGCAAGGATCTCCGTTTGGTTCCTCTATAGCAGGGGTGTCAAACTCCATTCCTGGAGGGCCGCAGCCCTGCAGTGTTTTGTTCCAACCCTGCTCCAATATACATACCATGTAGTTTTCAAATAAGCCTTAATGACTTGATTAGTTGGATCAGGTGTGTTTTAATTATGGTTGAAGCTAAAACTCTGCCCTTCTAGAACTTAATATTTGAGAGCTTCCTCAAAGTGTGCTAAGAATTTCTCCTACCTTCCTTCATCTTCTGCTAATAAATATGATTTTGTGGGAAAATATTTTTACTAGCCTTTTTTGTTGTTGTTGTAATTGGCTCCAAACCAGGGGTGTCAAACTAACTTAACTAAACTCAAGCATAATTAAAAACACCTGATCTAAATAATCAAGTCATTAAGGCTTATTTGAAAACTATAGTATGAATATTGGAGCAGGCTTGGAACAAAAAAGCAGGCTTGACACCCTTGATCTAAAGAAATAGGATCGGGCTGCGCGGAACCCGGAAGAGCAACACCCTTATTAGGATTTGCAGTCACTTTGCTTTAGTGACAGTTGACTGCGATGTGTCCAGCCCTCTGACAATAAAAACACTCGCGATTTTCCCGAACTCTAGGTGGTGAACGATGACACTGAACGGGCTCGGGTCTATTTACACTTATTCTTCATTTCGTTATTATAAAGACCGTTTTATGCGAACATCGCAGCCGGAGAGAGTTTAGAAAAAGCGCGTTAATTTAAGTCATCCTCTATCCGCTCAGGGATACACTTCTTATACTCCTCCAGTACAATTATTTCTCGGAATTAATGACGCATAATCATTCACCTTATTCGCGCTACACCATTTATCAAAGAGAATAAAATTTCTCACGCACAAATTCCACAAACGTCTGAGAAGACGATTTCTTTCAGTTCCGAAAAATTCTGACGGTAGGATTCTGGTACAAATTCATGAGCCCGTGAAATTGTATTCTTACCCACATCATACCGAAGACTTTCCGCGAGCGATAAGATGGAACATACTTCTCGTGCTTTTCCGACCAACTTGCCCTGTAAAAAATGATCATATATATACATATATAAGGGAAGAAAGCGCAATATGTTTACTTGCATCAAAGTAAAGACGAAGGAGCAGAGGGCGGCGGGGTAAAAGGAGCCTGGTGGAGCGGCGGGCTCGAGGGGAACCGGGCGTCATGGATGGTTTGGGGCGAAAAATGTAATTACACATATTTGCTCAGTAACTGTAACGATTTACTGTTACATTTAATTTGTGATTAAATTAAGTAACGCCGTGAATGAATGAATTAATATATACGTACATACACATATATTGTTACAAAGTGGCCCAGTCCCTGTTTGTTTATGGAGCGCGGCACAAACACCGCAACTTTCCCTTTTCACCCTCCGTGTTCTTGCTCAAAAGCGCCGTGGTTAACGCTGTGGCTTACCAAAAAGACTGGTCATGTCTCTTTAGGGTTGTTTTGGTTTTTGCGTTAGACAAAAGGAAAATGAAACTTCACCGAGGGTGTTGCTGGCCACGCACACTGCGTATTCTGTCTTCAGTCGGCCAACCTAAACGTACGGATACGGTCTGGCTATATAGCCCCAGAATTACTGCGCGCAGGTGCAACATTTCCCAGGAAGTCGACTATTCCATCTTACATTACTCAAGGGGAACTTCCAAAGTCGACATGTTCATAATATGCTTATTTTATTCTTTAGGTGCATATCATTGTAATGATCTATTTTTCGATTCTATATATAGGTATATATATATATATATATATATATATATATATATATATATATATATATATATATATATATATATATATATATATATAAGTAAGTTCCGGTAGAGAGATGATGATGATATACGGGTAGTGAAGTAAATGCACGTGTGCATATGCACATGTTTTCTTCCCAATCTACCTGCTTGATTTTCACAGTGGTTTCATCGAAGGAGGTGGAGCTCGGACTTTAAAAGACAGTCTTTGGACAAGGGGAGGGGGAGAGGAAGGGGAAGGGGAAGGGGACTTGTGCTTGTTTCAATGTTAATTTTTAGAGTTTATGAATTGAGTCTTGACTCTCATGCTTGAATGTGTGTACACACACACACACACACACATTATTACTTCTGCATCTTTATGATCTATGTTGTACTATGTGTGTATATCATTTTTAATCTACTTTTTATTATTTTATCTTTGCATTTTTGTTTATTGTTTTTATTTTGCTTATTGTTTATACTTAAATACTATTTAATGTTATAGCGCCCTCATGTGGCTTATTAACATAAGCAACAACTTCCTGAAAAGAAATTCTGAAATCATGAAATCATGATTTTCCACTCAATTCTCTCTTTTTTTTTTAAACACTATATTTATTTATACTATATTTTCTACAAAATACATGCAAATATCAAGATATCAAGAGTTGGCTTACAGCACAGGACCAAAAATAAACCCAAGACATTCATGTCTGAACTGTGGACTTCCATGACCTACATTAGAAAAACACAGGGTGGCGCCTCCAATACTAGTGTGTATAAACGGAATTCTTCCTGCTTGCGGGGATGTGGAGGTCCAAACTACCTGTCCACACAGCACATTCGGACTGGTAGTAGCAGGTTAACACTGGGAACTCGGAAGCATGAGTAATACATATATACCAAAACGTTCGTAGCAGTCACTGGAACTCTACACAAGGAACAAGGGTGGCGATATTTAAATTAAGGAACAAAACACCTGCTTCAGGTTCTCTTTTATCCTCCTCCTTTCTCTTTCTCTGCATCGGCGCTTAAATCCTCGGCTTCTGTGAGGGCGTGGAAGATCTCCAACCGCAACAATGACAGACAGGCTCCTGCTTTGGAGGAAAGACCAGGGCAGAGATAGAGGGCGAAAACAAACAGGCAAAACTTACATACTCTACGTGCTTGCTGCACGTAAACCCAAAACCCCCAAAAAATGTATATTCCTATATACCAAAATAAAACAAAACATTGAAATAAAGATCACCACAAACGAGAAAACGGCACCCACATGAGAAGTTCCCTTTTTGTGTTTTATTTCCAGGTTGTAATCCTGAACCACCAAAGCCCACCGCATCAGCCGCTGATTCTGATTGTACTTATGACTCAGAAATACTAGTGGATTGTGATCGGTGTACACATGAACTGGGAGACTGCTACATCCAACACAGGCCCCAAAGTGTTGCAGAGCTCTCAAATTAACGATAATGTTTCCTTTTCGATAGTGGAGTTATTCGGCTGATTTGTGGGAATAATAGCAAACACGCCGAAGAACGCGAACGTCATCATCCTGCATCAACATCAACCTCTAATTAGAAAGACGTTGAAAGATCTGGTGCCTTCAGACCAGGCTCTTCACTTAAGAATACTTTCACGCTTTGAAACGCGTAATCGCAGAAATGGAACTAGAAATGGAACTTTGGGGCTTAGCAAGCGAGTAAGAGGTTCAACCACCGTCAAGATTTTTGCAAAAGACTCAATACCCAGCCATGCCTAGAAATCTACGCGACTCCCGCCTAGTCTTAGGAACAGGGAAGTTAACGAAGTATAGCCGTCACCTTTTCATCCAAAGGACGGACTTGAACAACAACCCACTTGTTTTCCAGATAGGTAACCATCACTTGAGCAAAGTCATATTTAGCGGGATTTAATATTAACGAGGGTTTTTTCCAACCTCTGAAAAACCTCGCGCAAATGTAGCGGGTGCATTTTTAAGACAACAGGCATTATAATGCAGTGTAAGAAGTTATCAGGCGTTACAAACGCAGATGCCCTCAGGAGTTGCGACACACATAAACGTCAGTTAAAACTGGTAAACCTGACTTTGATTAGGGTAAGGGACCGACACAGTCTACTAACACACGTTCAAATGGTTCACCTATAATCGGAAATAGGACGCAGCGCAGTCTGATTAGGCTTACACACACCTGATTAGTTAAGTTTGACACACGACAACTGTGACAGTAATCGGAGACACTCTTTTGGAGACACCCGGCCAAAACAAGTGATTTAAAATCCGCTCATATGTTTTTGTACTCCAGAAGATGTCACCTGTTTATTAACCACCTCATCGTCGTTAACAGCAAGACGCATATATTTCTGTATGCTAGGTTCAGCTCTCTGTGCATCTATAAGCTGAAATCTGATAACCTTTTTTTTCGGTAGGAAGCTTTATGTCATGCTGTTCATAAGTACGGCAACGGAGTTACGGATTTTCCAACTTAGTTATAAAGACACATGCTGGAAAAACATCGGGGATTGTTGCTTTTACATTCCCATCCAGTCCCTGACAAACAGAACCAAGCGCTCGAAAACGGCAAAAAAAAAAAAAGTTAAAATAAACGACTGAGCTGCTCCTGGTGTCTCTTAAAATTTTAATAGGCACCGCATTCTCCTCGTTAGACAAACTTACCTTCCCAACCAAGATAAAAGGCTGATAGCAAGGATACACGTTTGGTTCCTCTAAAGAAATATTATCGGGCTGCACGGAACCCGCAAGAGCAAAATCATTATTAGGACTTGCAGTCACTTTGCTTAGACGGTCTGTTCTGTTTGCGCTTTAGTGATAAACAGTCGGCTGCAATGTGTCCAGTCCTTATGACAATAAAAATTCTCGCAAACTCTTTGTTTCTTCAAACGGGCTTAACTACTTTCACTTATACTTTTGTTTCTACTGCGTTTAAAGACTGTTTTTGAGTGAGTGAGTGAAGACCGAAGCCTGATAGAGTGTAGAAACAGCGCGTTTCTTTCATTAAAACTCTATCCGCTCAGAGATACAATTCTTAAACACCTCTAGTAAAATTAGTTCTCGGAGTGACACAATCATTCATCTTATTCGCGCTACACCTTCCATCAAAGACAATACTCTTCTCACGCACATATCTTAACCACATCATATGTGGAAGACTTTCCGAGAGTGATAAGGTGGAACATACTTACCAACTTACACTATAACATGCGAATATTCGGTTTAAACTCCGCCACTGCGTGCCGAATCTCAGCTTTCTCTTTTGCCTCCGTCTGGAGACGAGCAATACGCAGTTAGAAGCGGCTATCTGCCGAAACTCCAGCGGATATTTCCGATCTGGGATCTGAGGAGAGAGAAGAGAGAGAGAGAGATGAGAGAGAGAGTTCGAGAGAGAGATCTGAGAGAGATGGAGAGAGAGAGAGAGAGAGAGAGAGAGAGAGAGAGAGATCAAACTGATCAAACTGAGGTTAACGAGGTACGTACGGCTCGTACATACTCTACGTGCTTGCTGCTTGCTGCACCTAAAAATGTTTCAAGAATACCCTGGAACGGAAAAGAGTTAAACGCGGTTAAAGTAGTTTGCGCTAGGACAGGAAGTTAGCCAACTGTACAGGACCATAATTGCGCGTCTAAATCCATCCCTGACTGTTTACATGAACCACTATAGTGTAGTCTAAATCACTGATTGTTACATGAAACTGAAACTTGTTCAAATGTAACCCTACCCTATTTGTATCTTTATCTTTTAACATTTACATAAATAACTGACATTTACTAAAATTTTCTCAATTACTGTATATTACTTTTAACATTTACATAAATGAACGGTTACATTTATTTTATAATTAATTTACATAACGCCATGAATGAATGTTAATTTAGGGAGATGTTGGTATAAGGCTCTAATGGGTTGGGCTCAGTGGAATCGGAAGAGCATTCATTCCAGTGGCTCAGCTGGATCTAAGGCGCGGAAGAGGCGGGGCTGCTCGGAATCTGGGTTCGAGCCCCGGTATGGCCGGGTTCGAAGCCCGGTATGTGCCCAAGCTGCCGCCCTTGGGTCCTTGTGCAAAACCCTTAACCCTCTGTGCTCCAGGGGCGCCGTACTGTATCATGGCTGACCCTGCGCTCTGACCCCAGCTACCAACATCACCCAAGCTGGGTGACATATGCGAAGAAAAGAATTAATTTCAACTGGGATATGCTGTAATGAATTTCACTGTGCTGTAATGTATATGACAAATTATTATATACATACAAGGATAAAGGATTATTATTATACACATACAGATTATTATTATGATTCCATACCTGTCGGTTACATGCACATGCAACAGTATATTGTTACAAAGCGATCCCATACCTGTCGGTTTGCGGAGCACTGCAACTGAACAACCGCAACTTTCCCTTTTCATCCTCCTTGTTCCTTGCATGGGTGCCCACGAAAGCTATTAGCATTAGCATAATAGTGTTAGCATACTTCGGCGTCGGCATTAATATAGTAGCATGCATCGTATATGCAGGATTCCTCGTTCCTCCAAACAAAAAAAAAAAAAAAAAAAAAAAAATAAATGCATGTATATGCAGGATTCGGAATCAGGATTTCTCGTTCCTCAAAAAAAAAAAAAAAAAATACCAAACCATACCATACCATACCAAACATACAAGATAATTACAAGAAAACCAAGAAAGAACAAGTGAACAAAATACACAGATCAGGGATGAACGGCGGAAAGGGACTCAATGAGGGCGCCAAAACAAAACAACTTCCGTACCAATCAATATACAAGCTGACCTGCAGAAAAACAGTGTGGCGCAGTGTGGCGCCTCTAACACTAGTGTGTGTAAACGGAACTATTCCTGAGTACGGGAATGTAGAGGCCCAAACTACCCGCCCATACAGCGCGTTCGGACCGGCTAGTAACATTGTTAACACTGGGAAGTCGGAAGCATTATTAAGACAATATAGAGAGGTTACTGGAACTCTACACAACGAAACAGGGTGGCGATATTTAAATTAAGGGACAAAAACTTCTGCTCCCGCTTCTGTTCTCCTCCTCCTTTCTCTTCCTCCGCGTCGGCGCTCAAATCCCCGAAGCTTCGCCTCTATTGGTGACGTCAGTTACGTGAGATCTCCACCCGTGCCAATGACCGCACCTGCTCTCGAGGAAATTCCAGGTCAAGAGACATGGGGAAAGAAAACAAGCAGGCAAAAATGCACATAGTCTTACTTGCTTGCTGCACGTAACGCGTAAAAAAGAGCAATGTTATATTTACTAACGTATTAGAAGTTTTGTCTTCCAGAAGATAGACCACCTGTGTATTAACAACCTCACCGTCGTTAACGGCAAGACGGACATATTTCTGTAGACTAGATTTATCTCTATGTGCATCTATAAGCTGAGCTCTGCTAACCTTTACTTCGGCAGAAGGAAGCTTTATTTCATGCTGTTCATAAGTACCGGGACACAGAACATTTCCCGGTAAAACGGGAGAACACACAAAAACGAGATCGGTAAGATTTTCGAACTTTAAATAAATAAATAAATAAACGAATAAATAAATAATAAATAAATAAATAAATAAATAAAAAAACTTTACCGCCTGCCTACTGCAGGTCTACTTTCACTTACACTTTTGTTACTGTATTGTCAGAGATACAATTCTTAAACTCATCTAGTAAAATTTGTTCTCGGAGTGACGCATAATCATTCACTTTATTCGCACTACACCATCTATCAAAGACA
>JACRUU010000011.1:14945200-15047700 GCA_030449085.1 Kryptopterus vitreolus | reverse complement strand
ATACTGGACAAAGCAATAACTGTAAAATTTAAATATTTAATTAAATTATACTTGGTCAACTTGTGCTTGTTTCAATGTTAATTTTTATTACAAATATAGAGTTTACGATTGAGTCTTGACTCTCATGCTTGATTGACTCGCACATTGCTCATGCTCTGCATGCGCTTGCATGCGCGCACACACACACACACACACACACACACACACACACACACACACACACACACACACACACACACACACACACACACACACACACACACACACACACACACACACATCACACATCCCACTATAGGGCTTGGAGTTAATTTGTCAACCTGCGTCATATATAAGACAGTAACCTAAATGTAAGCCATGACAATTAGCTCAAAGGCAAAGTGGTGTATGTTTGTAATGTAAAAACTCAGAAGTACTCATTTTTGAGTCCCGGCCTCAGCTATAAAAGCATAATACTTTATGCAATGTTTAATAGTAAAAATTAAATCTTCTTAAAACTAGCTTTTCTACATCCTGTTTCTAGTGGTGTAGTGGTTAGGTAAGTAGGTCTCCTAACCTTTTTCTTGCATCCATAATGTTTAATGTCCAACCGCCTGTTTCACCTCCCAAGGGCCGCGAGTGTTACTTCTTACATCTTTCTGCCGGAGTGTTATAGTCCCCACACATGGAGGTCTGCCGCTAACACAAACGGGGTCTCGAACCAAAGTTCTTCATGGAGACCAGTCTACACAATTAACCCATTGAGCCATCAGAGATAACAAGACTTTTTCTTTTTTTGGGGGGCTTGTGGGGGGGGGGGGGTATCTTTTAACCTTCCACCTAGACATAATGGATGCAAGAAGAATCCTTTGTTTTTTAAATTATTGAGTATTCCTGAGTTTGTACATTACAAGCACACACTTTTCCATTGAGCTACATGTCATGGCTTACATTTAGGTTCATGTTTGGTCTTATAGATGACATGTTGACAAATAAACTCCAAGCCCTATAGTAGGTTGTGTATGCTTGTGTGGGTGCTTGTGTGTGTGTGTGTGTGTGTGTCAATGCAAGCATGAGAGAGAATATGAGATTCAATCGTAAACTTTATTTGTAATAAAAAGTAACATTGCAACAAGCACAAGTTGACCGTATGCTGTAAATGTAATACCCACACACAAGAGTCATTTACAATTTATGAATAGAATTTATTAGCCATATACTGGACAAAGCAATAACTGCAAAATTGCAAAAATATGTAATTGAATTATGTTAGAATAAATATCAACACTAGATGGCAGTAGACGTATGGGATTAGTTCGAGGAGGCGTGGCTGACTTAAATCCGGGAAGTCGCTGTATATTCAATAACACCACTTTCAGCTCTCAGTCCTTAGACTAAAAAATAACATTTATTGGTTTATTATTACAAAGTGCAAGGTAAGACAACAGTTTTCACATGTGTAAGTACGCTTTATTGTAGTTGTGCTGTTCACTTTGCCGTATGATGCAGTACTTAAAAGTCTCCTTTATATATTACATATCATTCCATTATGCAATGAGGATTTTCTGGCTAGTAAAGATATTTACAGTCGAAATAATTAGGAACGTCAATGCCACTCTGTCACGTCCTTTTATATATACGTATATATAGGCCCGCAAAAAAGCGCACTGTAATTGGCCGCGTCCGAATCCGTCACTTTCTTATGAACATAGCCTCCCTATTTAGTGTAGTCGCTAGGGGTTTGGTATGCAGCCTTGTCTTCAATTCATTTCCTGATCTGTTTAAACCCACAGCATGAAAAAGAAATTCTGTATTTGATTTTTCTACCTGTGTGTTATTAGGAATGGCTGTATTTAGTGACAACACTGTGGTTCTAGACCTAAAAAATGTCCCATATAAAGAGAAAAAGAAGTTGATGACTGCTATTCTGGACAATGGAGGAAATGTATCTTATGTCGTTACCCAGAAGGTAAATTCTGTTTATTTTATTGTATTTTATTGTATTTCATTCTCCTTTATTTCATTACTTTTTTGTTTTCTTTGGAATACTCTGAGAATAGTCTTATTTGGATATTCCGATTATTCACTTTGGATTAATCAATAATTATACTGCAGATAGGAACTAAAATTTATAGTGACAGGTCCTGTGATTTTTTTTTTTTCCGTTTTAAAAATATCAGTTGCCTGCAGGTAACATTCAGATTCTCGATAACTCTCTCCCATCTAGTGTTCACTTGTGGTCGCGACGAGCCTGGAGTGCATCAGCAGCAGCAAGTGGAGGAACGCTCAGAAACATAAGATCCCCGTGGTCGGTGAACAGTATGTGTGGAGCTGCCTGGAGAAAGGAGTCCTTCTACCCTGTTGAAGAGCATGTCTTGAAGTCACCAAGCTCAGATCTCACACCAAAACCAGCTCCATTCTCTGGTATTATCCTGCTGCCTATATATATAAATATAAAACAGTCTTTATGACGGAGGGTATAAAAGTGTTTATTCAGAAATGAATGACATGCTTTTTGAAGGTTTGTGGAAGCTTAAAAAAAAGTCAATGGGAGTGTTCAGAAGAAAAAGAGCAGTTTGTTAATGTGTCAGGTTGATCTAGATTATTTGCACTGCTCATATGTTGTGTTCTTTATCCTCGAGTGTGACTAATGTAACATGGGAGGTAAGTCCATGAGTCACTGTTAGCCTTTAGACTGTGCTGTAAATGGTCTTGTGGTAAATGGTGAAACATTACATGGAATTGTGAGTTGTCTTAATGACGAATGACGGAATACTTCTGTCTAATTCCTAACAGGTCTAAAGTTCAGCGTTCCGCCCCAAAACAGTGGCGTTTATCATGAAAAAGCAGAGCTTGAGGTGAAGGATGGCACGTACCTGGGTCGGTTCAGGTGTGTTACTCGGGTGGAGAAACATTTATGTGCTCTAACTGAAATCGTGGTTTATGTTTATCATTCTGCTCTGCAGATGGTACAAGGAGAATGATCATGATATTCCGGAATTTTCTTCTGATTTCCAAGTGGCAAAGTACTCCATTTTGACCAAGGTGAGTTTACTAATGCTGATCAGCCAATGTAGAAATGATATTCCATGGTTAGATCAGCAGGCAAAATCCTGAACCTTAGTGTGAATCCACATGTGTTTGTTGAAATCTCAGCCCAAGACATGGTCAGTTCTGGAGCTTCAGAGCGCCAAAGGCCAAACAGGACGGCGATATCGTGTTGTGAGCTCCATCATGCGTGAGGCAGAGGTGCAGTCATTAAAATCGGGCAGAATCTGAATGCTGACATAGTGATAAATATAACATAACCATTTTGGCATCTTCTCTGTCTGATACAGAGGAGTGCAGTGTGTGACAAGCAAGTGCACAGTTCTATCTCTGAGGATGCTGTGGAGGCGTATCTGATGCTGACCAGCGAGCTAAAGGGCCAAGGCTTCACTCAGACACAGTCTCTTCCCCCATGGGCTGAGAAGCTGACCTCTAACAGTCTTCAGCAGGTAAATCTAACACAATTTTTGGTCACTAGATTCTCTTGAGGTCATATTTATTCAGTGTAAATGTAATTTAGTCTGAATACAAATCAGTAAATTCAGCATTAATCAATCTTTCTTGTTCACTGATACTTTGAAGGCCCCCCCCCTTCCCATCATAATTTAGCATTGTATAGTTGGCCATGATACTGATCTTAAAGGAATACAAAAATACTTTTTTTATATACATATATCTATATACATCTGTGACATGGCTAGATTAGGCAAAATACTGAAACAGTGAAATTATTTAATAGATGTTTATGTATCTAGAATAATTTAATTTAACTGTGTGATTGACAGTTTATGCTGGAGGAGAAGCTGAACTGCAGCACAGTCTCTCAGGAAGTAGGCGCCTTTGTGGAGCTCATCTGGACGGAAGCTCTTGGTTCACTTACTGGTATTCTGACTGTCCCAGTTACTAGCATCAGTGTCAATGATGTAAGACATGAACAGTCTCAGTAGATTAGAATCCATTTTTAAAAACAATATATATCTGCAGCATGACAGATTTGTGTGTGTGTGTGTGTGTGTGTGTGTGTGTGTGTGTGTGTGTGTTGCTGCAGGTGAGCAGAGTGGAAGGATTATTGCTGCAGGTACAGAAGACTCAGAGCGAGGATGAAGTCAAGGGTCTGCTGAAGGAAGTCAACACTCTGCTACCTCTCAGCATGATAGAACCAGAATCAAAAAACAAGCTGGTGTCCCAGAAACTCGATCTCTGTCAGGTAATCTCTCTTGAAAAAAAAAAATAATTTGTTAATGGTAATGTTAGTGATGAAGAATATTTAGTTTTGTTTACTAATAGTTATGAATAAGTAAGTGTTTATTTCTGCACCAATTTTGTTAATGGGCGAATAATGCAGCGTACAATTCTGTTTATGTATTTTTATGAAATAAAATAATTTTAAATTACTAATCATTTGTTTTACTTATGTGGCAAGACAAACATCGTGGAAACGCATCAATTTTACATTTGTGTCCTGACGATTTACAGTACATGATTTAAAAAGCCATTAAAATCATTTAGGTATATTGAAAACAGATAACGTGTGCAAGTTTGATTAAGTTAACTAACAAAATATTTTTATTTTATTTTTTAATCAATTACCATAACTCTGTTGTATCTTTTTTCACACTCCCAGCTGATCAGAGATATTCTCAGTATGACGGAGGTTACTTTGGGAAACCCCTCTCCATCATCTTTGGGGAAATATCGTGCTCTAAGGTGCAGTATTGAGCAGGTGCCGTCTGAAAGCCCGGAGTTTCTGTCTGTGTGCCAGCTTCTGCAGGATAGGTACTTTGTACACCAAAAACTTCCTGATTGTTTAGTGTTTTCAGTGGTATTTGTAGACCATTGTGTAGAGCTTTAACAATTCTGCAGGCCGGCTCAGATCCAGGAGATACTGCGTGTGAGTAGAGGAACAGAGCTTCATATGTTTCGGCATGAACTCGGCAATATTAAGCCTCTCCTCCATTCCACTGCTGCCAGTAGCCTGGTAGGAATCCTTTCTCGGTGAGTCTCTTTTGTGTTCTGTAACGCAAATACGTACATATGAGACGCACACACAGTACCTCAGAGTGATAAAATCTTTTCTTCCTAGGGGTCTGTTACTGCCCAGAGTTGGAGTAGAGCAGCATGGGATTGAAAGGACAGACATTGGGAATCTGGGAAGTGGCATCTACTTCACTGACTCGCTAAAGTCTGTGCTTTCTCATGTTTTTACTAAAAATTGTGGAAATGATCAAACATAAGTGTTTAATGCAATTAATACGTGTTCTGGTTTTCAGCACATCGATCAAATATTCCAAAGCCAGTGTGACTGATGGCTGTCGGCTGCTGCTGGTGTGTGAGGTGGCTCTGGGCCAGTGTAAAGACCTGGACAAAAGGGATTTCACTTTGACCTCCGCCCCTGAGAGCTACAACAGTGTACACGGTGTTCGCCGTACAGAAAAAACACACTCTGATTTTGAGGTACTGCTTGGGTGTGCAATGTTCTCTGGGAACATTTAAAGAGGTTTATAAGTCATTTTGATTTCTGTTTGTGTATGCTGCAGGACGATGAATATGTGGTGTATAGCACAGACCAGATCAGGCTGAAATATGTAGTTCAATATTTTCTACCTGATGATGAAGTGAAGGACTTTCAGCCTGATGTTAACACAACACTAGCACCTGTACATTTTCCTTCATCTTCTCACCTCTGTGAGTAATGACATTGTGTTTTTTTGATGTTGTGTAATGTGACCACACTACAGGGCAGCACATTTATGTTTAATAAACACTGGAGGTGATGCAGACTTGACATTGAAATCAGATGTTGGTTTGATCCTCTAGTGTCCAGCGATGATGGTGAGGGTTTGGGAGAGACGAAGAACCCTCTGGAGGAGGTCACAGCTGGTTTATTGGACAGTAATGGTCAGATGCTCCCCCTGCAGGCTGTACATGTGAGGTGCAAGCTCATGGACCTTATCTCACAGGTAGTGTTAAACGGATAAATAACGTCTATAGATTGCTGGAGTGTATCATAATTATATCAATATCAATCATCTATTGCTTAAAAATGTTTGTCTTCCTCATTTTTGTTAACAGGTTGTGATTTTCCAGACCTACACAAATAATAGCAGTGTTCCTATTGAAGCAAAGTACGTCTTTCCTCTAGAAGAGACGGCAGCAGTGTGTGGGTTTGAAGCCTTCATTAATGGAAAGCATGTGATTGGAAAGGTGGCCTTCCCATGATTACATTTCTGCTTTTATTTTAATCATCTTTATTATTCCACGTAGTACACTTTAGTTTGTTTTAGTACACTGTTAGTTTTTCTATTTTTATTTCTATTTTTTTATTTCTTAGAGTCATTAATTTATGTTGTCTGACATAGCACCTCAGTCCTGGGGAAACGTTGTTTTGTTTCACTGTATACTGCATTGTATGTTGTTGAAATGACAGTAAAACCTACTTGGCTATATTCTTTTTGACTTTTTTTCTCTCAGGTAAAAGAGAAGGAGCAGGCACGTAAAGAATACAAGCAGGCCATAGAGAAAGGCCATGGAGCCTACCTGATGGACCAGGATGCACCTGTGCGTTTCTTTCCTTGTAAATATTTATAGCATATAAATATTTATGGCACATAATTTGTGTATTAAACATGTTCTTTTTTCCATCGTTTCTCAAAATGTTCTGTTTTAAAGAGCTTTCGTATCTGTGTGCGCTGCAGGATGTGTTCACTATCAGTGTAGGAAACTTGCCACCGGGCGCGACAGTGCTGATCAAAGTAACGTTCATCACAGAGCTAGTTGTGAGAGCAGGCGCCATCGTCTTCTGCCTGCCAGGCAGTGTAGCTCCATGGCAGCAGAGTTCAGCACTGAACCAGAGAACCCAGGTACAACAGAATAGTTTTATGTGTGTGTGCAGACATTCTTTTGAAAACGGGTGCAAATTAGAATGTAAAACAAGTAAGCTTTTTCACAAGCCTCATAATTACGATAACAATGTTTGTGTTGCAGACGACTGTTGAGAAGATTTGTGTGAATGAGCTTCAGTCTGAGGGGTGAGAACTGCATCATGGGCATGGTTCTGATATTATATCCACAAATATAACCCCTTATGCTTGTGTGTGTGTGTGTGTGTGTGTGTATATGTATATATGTGATATATATATATATATATATGTATATATATATATATGAATCTATATATATATATATATATGTATCTATATATATATATATGTATATATATATATATATATATATATATATATATATCTATCTGTATATATCTATATATCTATATCTGTGTGTGTTTAATCTATATATATATATATATATATATATATATATATATATTCTCTCTTTGTCTTCTAGAGAATTCTCTCTGTGCATGTCTATTGAGATGCCTGTAGAGATAGTTAAGCTGGAGTGCTCTCATCAAATCCAAATCAAGGTTCAAATTTCATTTTTGTTCATTAATTCAAAAAATTTTCTAATAATTGTTTTTTTTTATATATTACTGAGAAGCTTGTATGTTGTATGTGTTAGAGGTGTATTTATTTCCCTTTCTTTCTCCTAGAGGACAGATTGTAATGCTGTAGTGAGCACATTACCAGATCAGACTCTCAGCACTGACGGCTTCCGGCTCAGCCTAAGTCTGCTCCAGATCCATATGCCCAGAATGTGGGTGGAGAAACATCCAGAAAAGGACACCGAGGTGAAACAAGATTTGATTAAGTCTCACTGATAAAAACCTGCACATCTGTCTTTACCCCCTGACACCAAGTGCTTTACATTTGCAGGCCTGCATGTTGGTGTTTTATCCATACTTTCACTCCAGTGGTGTTTCAGATGTGAGTGACGTGCTCATAGTGCTGGATACATCAGAGTCTATGAGAGGAGATTCGATGCTGAACGCTCGGAGAATTGCTCTGAAGGTGCTGAATTCACTGGATCGCTCACTAAGAGTCAACATCATCTCCTTTGGCTCTGGTTAGTAAAAATTGTTTGTTTAAAGAAAAATATAATGCAACAATCAGCAGGTTTTGTTATTTAAAAATGTGTGTGGGGAAAACTGCTATCCTTTCGGCCAGGATGCAGCAATTTTCTCTTGTTCTGAGATCGATGTGTTCTCTCACTGTTGACCAGATTACAAAGAAGCCTTTCCTTCATCAAATGTGCTAGAGGACGTGTTTGAAGAGGCTAAGAAATTCATTATGGTCAGTGTTTACAATCAAAGACTAGACATATACAGTGTAGGATTTACTATAAATTGACTGCACTTTATATGTCAATTAAATGCATAGCTGTATTTTAATTTAGAATGTTTTTATTTATTTTTTTTGTTTATTTACTGCAATTTTACTATAAGTCGTCATCTGCGGTTGGTGGAAGCACTGAGCTATGGAGACCTCTGCGCACCCTGAACTTGCTGCCTCCTTCATGCGGCATCAGAAATGTTTTGCTTATCTCTGATGGACATGTCCAGAATCAAGCTGAAACCCTGCAGTTTGTGCGAAACAATGTCAGACACACGCGTGTCTTTACCTGCGGCCTCAGGTAAGCACTCGTTTCAATCGTTTCAAACTTGATTCTTTTAACACGATTCAAATTTTGACTCGTAGCACTTTTTCGCACTCACTATTGAAAAAAAGTGCTCAGAAACGGAATGTAAGTTGAAGGGTTGCAATAACTAATTATTCAACGACTTGATCATCGCGACTACTACTACTACTACTGTCTACATAATACACTGTAGGTCACATGATCTGTTACAGATTAGAGCAGGGGTCACCAACCTTTTTGAACCTGAGAGCTACTTCATGGATACTGAGTCATACGAAGGGCTACCAGTTTGACGCACTCTTCTGAAATGACACATTTGCCTTTAGTTATAGATTATAATTAATGACACTGATGATTTCTCACAATAAGTATTGTGAGTTAACTATTGTGAGTTCACAATGAGTTAACTAACATTTTAGATACATCTTACTGGAGAGTTTTTAGAACAGGCCTGAGAGGTCCTTGGGGGCGACCTGGTGCGACCACGTTGTTGACCCCTGGATTAGAGAAACCTTGCTTCTTTTTGACTAAACCATATTCTCATGTGTGTGTGTGTGTGTGTGTGTGTGTGTGTGTGTATGTATGATATATGTATATATATATATATATATATATATATATATATATATATATATATATATATATATATATATATATGCATACATGCATGCATGCATGCATGCACATGCACATGCATGCATGCATGCACATGCACACACACACGCACGCACACACACACACACGTACACACATGAAATTGTCCTGTTGTGTTGAGTTTCTCTGTATCTGATAATCCACTTGTGTTTGTGTGTAGCTTGACAGCTAACCGCTACATGCTGAGAGCTTTGGCTCAGGCAGGTGGAGGAACTTATGAGTTTTTTGACACTAAGACAAAGCACACCTGGGCTGAGAAGGTGAGTTTCACTGCAGGATATTCAGACGACATTTGAGTTGTAAATGTGTAACGCAAGGTTGAGACGTTTCTGATTGGCTTCTGCAGGTGAATTCTCAGGTGAGGTGCATGGTATCACCCGGCTGCAGTTCTGTGGCGGTGAAGTGGCAGCAGTTCAACTCCACAGCGCCCCCTCCTGTTCAGGCTCCGTCACAGCTCCGCTCTCTCTTCAGCGAGTGTCACACACTGGTCTATGGCTTCGTCCCACACTGCACGCAGGTCTTTCCGCCTCGCCCATTCACTTCTATATTTAATAAATGCACCTTGTTTATGTACTCTACTGAGCTTTTTTTTTGTTTTTTTGTTTTGTTTTAGGCAACACTGTTTGGTAAACTCAGAGGAAAGAAAAACATTGAGAATATGGTTTCGACTACAGAATTACAGAAGACTAAAGGAACAGTAAGTTTTGAACTCTTTATTATTGTTGTTTCATTCAATAAAGCATAATAAAAAACACTACAGTTTGTGCATAAAAGCAAGTGTTTGTTTATCGTTTCTCTATTCTAGTTCCTTCACAAGCTAACAGCAAGAGCAATCATTAGAGACTTTGAGGACGGCAGCCTTGGCTCTAGTGAAGCAGAGCATGAGGTTTGTTCTATAGATTAAGGTTTATTTAATTAATATCTGTATTGCTTTTAGGTGTATCTTTTAATGTAATTCCTATGGTTCCATGTTCTGTATACTAATCAGATAAAATAGTCACATTGATAGGTACATGTTGATAGAATGTGTGATAAAGATATGGTCATTCCTCTCCTGTGTCTGTTTTCTCTTTCTTCCATCAGGGGAAGAAAGCAGAGCTGAAATCCTATATCATCGAGCTCAGTAAAGAGTTCTCCATCCTGTCCCAATTCACCAGCTTTGTTGCTATTGAAGAGAGAGTAAGATTACTGCTTATGAACAATTAATAGATTGTGGCATGATATTTCACCTCACATCGCTTTAAAACGTTCGTTATAGGAATACATGAGTATCTCTGACCTCAGGAGGTTTATATTGTTAATATATGTAAATTTACTATGGCCTTCAATTCCAAACTTAACCTAACTGACCACTTTTGGACTGATGTCTTAGATCTCCTATTGTAACAGCAAAGGAGAGACTAAACTCACAGAGGTTTAACAAAAAACTATACATTGTGTGATGTTCAGGTGTCTGTGTACATTTGACTTTATAGTGTATTCTTATGTGTTGCTGCACTAATAAAGGAATCAATTACTATGCATATAAACTATACATAGTGTGATGTTCAAGTGTCTGTGTAAATGTGACTATATAGTGTATGCTTATGTGTTGCTTTACTGATAAGGGAATCAATTACTTGTACAAATTCCATTAATATTTAAATTGACACTTGTTCTGTATCAGAAAGCCCACCTGCAGTGATATTTATCTCTTTATTTCTGTGTAGGACCAGGAACAACCTGAGTCGGGTTTCACTGACGTCCCTAAAATAATTGCAGAGGAAGACGTGGATATTCTGTCTTACATGGGCTGGAGCCCTTTCGAACAAGAACAGGTATTTCGGTTACTGTATGGCAATAGAAGCATAAATGCTGTTTAGTTATAATGCATTTTGATAAGATGCACAGAAATTATACACAAGCATGAAAACACAGAATATCTTGCCTCGCAAATAGGCGTGATACTGACAAAATGGGCATGATGAAATAATGCTTTAAGTCCATCCAACGAGCGCTGTTGAGAAATAGTTTCCTCTTCAGAGCTCACTTGTTTCCTATAGTATCATTTTTCTTTTTAATTTATCTCTGCACTGCTACAGGTGAGTATCAAACAGGTTCAAGTTCAAATCAGTTTTAGAGTATTTTTCAAAGAATTTACTTTGAGAAATGGCAAAATGGATGGCATTTTTTTTCTGGCATGTAGCTATCTTGTATAATTTATGCTGTTTTAACATTTATGTCCCCTTTGGTCTGTTTTTTTTTTTTTAGGGGATTCAGGAGTCAGAAGAGATGTTTATCGGCTATTCAAAGGTGAGATATCACTAGTACAGAATGTTAAACTTAATTTATGATAGACAACAAATTTACCCCTCTTTCTGTTCATGTTCTTGTTTCAGAGTAGTGAGGAGTCAGACGATGAAGTGTGTTATTCACAAGTAAGGTATATTAGGCTTCATGTAAGAATGGCAGTGCTTTTATTTACCAGTGTATTTTGCTTTATTTTCTTCTTTAGATGAATCAGGAATCAGATAAGGAAGATGACGAGCAATCACAGGAATGTTATGATGTAAGACAGTACATTTTTCACTGTGTTCTGCTTTGTTTAGCCTGAAGTTAGAAGATCTTAAAGGAGCCACGAGGTGTGTGTGTGTGTGTGTGTGTGTGCGCGTGCGCGTGTGTGCGTGTGTGCGTGCGTGTGCGCGTGCTTAGTGGTTAGCACGTTCGCCTCACACCGCCAGGGTCCGGGTTCAATTCCCGTCTCAGCCATGTGTGTGTTGAGTTTGCATGTTCTCCCCGTGCCTCAGGGGGTTTTTCTCCGGTTTCCTCCCCAGTCTAAAAACATGCACAGTAGGTTGATTGGCACCTTGGAAAATTGTCCCTAGTGTATGAGTGTGTGTATGAATGTGTGTGTGTGTCCTGCGATGGGATTGGCATTCCATCCAAGGTGTATCCTGCCTTAATGCCCATAGACTCCTGAGATAGGCACAGGCGCCCCGTGACCCGAGGAAAGATCGGATATAGCGGTAGAAAATGAATGAATACACATTCATTCATTCATCTTCTACCGCTTTATCCGATCTTCCCTCGGGTTCACGGGGAGCCTGTGCCTATCTCAGGCTTAGTCTATGGGCATTAAGGCAGGATACACCCTGGATGGAATGCCAACCCATCACAGGGCAAACACACACACTCACACACACATTCATACACTAGGGACAATTTTCCAAGGTGCCAATCAACCAACCGTGCATGTTTTTGGACCCGGAGGAAAGAGGACAACCCGGAGAGAAAAAAAACCTGATGTGTGTATGTGTGTGTGTGTGTGTGGTGTATGTATGTGTGTGTGTGTGTGTGTGTGTATATATACATATATATATATATATATATATATATCTATATATATATATATATATATATATATATATATATCTATATAGTAATTACATCCAGTTTTTGAAGAAAAAATAAGTGCTACAAAATGCATTGGGTAAACTGGGTAATATTTTTATAGATCTCTCTAATGCTTGCAGATATGGTGCCTCGTTAGCATTAACTCTAACCACTTTATCAGTATCTTCCACAAAATCGTCTTCATGTATTTCCCCATCTTCCTCGACAGATGAAAATATCAATTGAAACTAGCCAAGTGTAATAAATCTTATTTTATCACAAAAAATTACCCTGTTGACCCTTTGTCAGACTTTTTATATATACTGATTGTTCAACAATCATTCGTTTGTTTATCCCTTTTATGTCCTGTCTCCACAGGATGTTGATGATTATGATAAAGATATGTACCGTGATCGGGACAAACATCTGCAGGAAGATGATGAAGATTCTTCATTATACATGATGGAGGACAGTAATGTCCCTGGGTCTCCCATTTCTTTCTGTTCACGAGAATTTGAAGGAAGCAGCATGCCTACAGCTGTGCTAGCATTGGATGAATACATGTGCTCTTACGAAATGGACAGACCCCTTCTTTGTAGTAGTGATGGTCTCGTTTCTAAAGTTAGTCCACCTTCTCTAGCCCCTACTACTCCTGTTGTCTGTTTCAGTGACTTTAGTAGTCCTGGTTCTAGTATTAATGCTCATGCTCCTACTTTTTATGCTGCCCCTAAATTTAGTTTCAGATCCTCTAACCGAGATGGTGTATTCGGATCCTTCACGTTATTCTGCTAGTTTTAGCACCACTGCTGCTCTTGCAAGTGTTGATTTGTTAGGCCAAACTGGTTCTCCTCAACTCATGGATGCTGCTGCTCCTCCTCCTCCTTCTCCTCCTCCAAATGATGGCATTGTGTTACATTCTCGTTTGCAGCCTTGCATTCAATCATTACAGTCCGAACGTCAATCAGCACCTCCGCCTCCTCCTCCAGCTGCTGGCTTTGGATCCCATACACCAACTTCTGTTTGCCCTCCTCCTCCAGTTGGTGCCTTTAATTTATCTGCTCTATCTGTTCAAAAGGGAGCTCCCACTCCTCCTCGTCGAATGTTTGGCTTTGGACTGTCTCCTCTAACTTCTGCTGTTCATCATGGACCCCCTGCTCCTCCTCCTCCACCCAGTGTCTTTGGATTCCTTCCGCAAGCTCCTATTGTTCAACAGGGACCCCCTGCTCCTCCTCCTCCACCCAGTGTCTTTGGAGTCCTTCATCAAGCTGCTATTGTTCAACAGGGACCCCCTGCTCCTCCTCCACCCAGTCTCTTTGGATTCCTTCCGCAAGCTCCTATTGTTCAACAGGGACCCCCTGCTCCTTCTCCTCCACCCAGTGTCTTTGGAGTCCTTCGTCAAGCTTCTATTGCTCAACAGCGACCCCCTGCTCCTTCTCCTATTTTGGAAGACCTTGCACTTCGAAGAAAAATTAGCCATAAGGAATTTGGTAAATTCTTGCACATTACTGGCTTGACATTTTTTATATTTTAATTTACAGAATAACCCATTACTTGCGTGACATTATTCCATTCCGTTTATCAGAACTTGACTTTCACGTTGTTGAGAGGAAATGTGTAGCATCGAAAAAACGAGCAAAAAAAAGTTCCCGTAAATTTAAAGAAGTTTTTGATGAGCTAACCGCCAGCGACCGAGTGCAGAAAAACAGTGCAAGTGAACAGCCTGAAAGGATCAACTGGGAGGATCTATTTAATCTTCAACACCAGGTACATGTGTTCATGTTCATAGGCATGGTCATTCTGAGATGTTAACTCTAATTACCACTCACTTAAATTAAGGGCAAAAGCATTATGTTTAATCGAATGCTTATTGGTGTTTTAGTAAAATTTTAGTTCAGAGTGTCTTTTTATTCACAGGTATACTTGGAAATATTTAGGCACTGTTCACTCAGTCAACTGTTAAAAATTACAGTATTCAATTTTTCTCCACATGTTCAACCTAAGATCTAACCAGTGGGTTGCCTGTTATTATTTCTTTTTTTTATGCAGGATGGATTTTGGGAATGTTCTGGGACTCTAAGTAGATTCCTGGGTCTGGATATAGACTTCTTTGCTAATGTCTTCCTGAAAGAAAAAGGCATCTGTTCTTTGGGTAAACGTATTTCCTTTTAGTCCTACTGAATAAGATGAATACAATATTATTGTTTTTTCTAAAACATTAATCCAAAATTTCCAAAAATTGTTTGATTAAGTGTAGCTTTGTTAGTGTGTGTGTGTGTGTGTGTGTGTGTGTGTGTGTGTGTGTGTGTGTGTCGAAATGAAGGAAAGCAGTCAGAATAACTCAAAACAACTACCATAAATTCCGGACTATAAAGCGCACCTGGATATAAGCCGCATCCGCTCTATTTAAAAAAAAAAACCCAAAAAATTCATAAATAAGCCGCACCTGCATACAAGCCGCATCCGCTTTTGAATTGTAAATGTACATGTATGTACCTAAATAGATCCTTTCCTAACCTGTATTTTAACACGGTGTAACGGTGGACGCTGCACAGAGACGCGGAGATCCGGAATTCATACAAAACAGGATTTATTAGAATAAAGAAATCAGGAGACGCCGCACATACGGAGCGGCCAGACAGGCTAGGGAGCCTTGCGGGAGTGTGTGTGGCGTGTGTGTGTGCCGTGTGTGTGTGCGTGTGTGTGTGAGTGGGTGTGCGCGTGCGTGTGGTGTGTGTGTGTGTGTGTGTGTGGGGGGGGGGGGGGGGTGGGGGGGGGGGGGGAGAGAGCAGGGGAGGAAAGAGAGAGGAGAGAAAACGTTACTTTGCTGATTGATTAAAACGACAGGACAGAACCAAGAGAAAATAAGCGCTGCTATTTATCTTCATTTCTCCTGTGTGTGTGTGAAATGATGTGTCACCTTAACCTTGTAAAGATAGAGTTTGTCCTCCTTCTATCCGCTTCTACCCCTGTGTGCTTATATATGCTATATCTGCTAAAGAGGAACTAGCGCATTCTTCTTCTTTGCATTTATTTTGTGTTAGTTTTGATTCTAATTCCGGTTAGAGCCCCTAGCGGTCTGGAAAAAATCTGCAGACTAACCGCACCGTATTATTAGCCGCATGGTTCAAAACCTAGGAAAAAAGTAGCGGCTTATAGTCCGAAATTTACGGTATATTAATGTTGTACTGATTCGCTTTGCCTAAAGGAGACGTCTAACCCAACTTGATACACTATATTGACGAATGTTTGTGGACAGTCATAAGTATATGTGTGCAGATAGGCCTGCTTCTCTCGTGTCCTCTTGAGTCGCTACGGGACGGCATGCTGACCACTGCACAATGTGTTTTTGGAACATCTGCTTTTTTGTGCTTGTAGAAATGTATTGCGTCGGGTTCTGTTGTAGGACCAGGATGCAATTGGGTTTCATTCAGTGTTATAATTCATCACAAAGATGAAGGTTGATGTCATTGCTCTTTTAGCCTGCTACTCAAGATTGTCCACTCTAATACATGTAAAGCATTTACAAATGTAAAGCATGGTCGCATAGTTCAAAAGACATTACATTCTATATGTTCAGTTTAGTGGTAGCAGTGTGGGAAGGAACCACATGTGTTTGTAAACAAAAGTTATTTTGTTCCTTTAAGTTGTATTTGTTCTGGGAAGTTTAAATTTGTGTTGAATTGTTAAAACGTTTGGACTGGTGTGTGGGTTTCAGGCGCAAAGGCTCACGCTGACATCTTGAAGCTGGTCGCTACGCTGCTGGTGCTACAGCTGATGCGAGTGATGAAGATGGCAGACGGGAAACTGTTCCAGTCTCTCTTCCACCTCACTGACCACCCTGAGCCGAGGCAAGAGGCATTATTTACTGCACTTTTTACATTTTTTTTTTTATTTCCCAGCAGAATTGGCATTTTTACTCACGTCCTATTATCATGTGTTTATGATGTAGGCCCGCCTGCTGGGAGGCAGTGAAGAGGGCAGTGGAGTGGGTGTGCTGGGCGGACAGACAGTACCCATGTGTATGCAGTCGACTGGAGATTGGATGGGACTGGGAGTCCTGCACACGACAGCTGCTGAGAGTGGATTCACTGCCGCCCTTCTCCCCTCTGACCTCAGTGCTCCAGAGAAGCACGCCGGTCATATAGATTTCAAACTTGTAACTCCACTCATTTTCTCCTTTTTTATTATTACTATTACATTTTATTTCTAAAAAAAACAAACAAATATATTTGTGCATGGATTGATCATTTTGGAGAATATTGCAATTTGAATCGGAAGATGTAGGCCACTCGGCTGTCTACTTTACTCGTACCATGTAATGGCTACACCTATATTTTGACAATTTGACAATAATCACATTAAATGTAACTACATTAAAATTATTTTTGTGTGGGACAGACATTATTGTTTTTGACCCCCTGGTTCTTTCTCATGATCTTTTGATCATTTCTTCATTACCGGTTATTGAACATATGTATCCTGAGCATTGGGGTGGGATATTGATTTGATGGAAAACTCATTTAATAAAAAAGTAACTCTCAAAGACATACTGATGTAGGTTTGTTTGCGAGTGATACAGCAATGTCTTATGTTCTGTATTCAGTATTACATTTACATTTGCAGTATTTGGCAGACGCCCTTATCCAGAGCGAGTTACAAGTGAGCAATTGAGGGTTAAGGGCCTTGCTCAAGGGCCCACAAGTGGCAGCTTGGCAGTGGTGGGGTTTGAACCAGTGATCTTCCGGACCAGAGTCCAACACCTTAACCACTGGTCTACCACCTCCCTATTACACACCTGACAGATGTCGATTAAAGTTTGTCATGAAAAGTAACAGGTTTAAATGTAAGTCCTTGTGACAAAACTGTTTGTTTAGTGGATTTTCAGAGAAAGGAGAGTTGTGATAAAATGCATGAAAATCCTTATTAATTCTTAAAAAAATTAATAAATAAAGGTAATGCTCGCTATTAAAGAAGATCATCATAAACTTGCTGCTTAGGCGATCAGTCAGACTGTCCATGCTGACACAACGACCACTGGTGTGCACATGAACATAAGAACTGGTGGAACAAAACTGATCTAGGAAACAGATGTGCACCCAGAAACATGTTAAACATACCATCTACTGAAATATTGTTACAACTTCCTTCCCTAATGGCAGAGTCCTTACTCAGCAGCATAATGCTCCCAGCCACACTACAAGAATAGTACAGGAGTCATTTGTGGAACATAATAAATGGTTTATAGCCGTGCATTAAACTTAAAGGTGTTGATTCTGACTCCAAATACCGCAATTCTCAGACGAGATGTGCTGGACAAATACATATTAATTAGAGTATTAAAAACTGTTCAAATAAAATGAAATAAATAATCCCTATAGTTACAGAAGAAAAATACTTAACTACTGAAGAGAGGTTTGATGGCTCTAAGGACCTCAAGAAACCTTATTGCAAGAGAAAACATGTCTTACAACGCAAAGATGCATTTATAATTTATGAAATAGATGGTGTGTGTATGTGGGTAAAATACATACCAAACATCACTCATTCTGTTCATGTTGAATTGAGTTGAAAGAAGCCTTGAGCACAATACAGGAATCCACCCAAATATTATCCTTTTTGTGTGTGAATTAAGTAATAATACTAATATTTTGAAAAATGTACTGCGTTTCATCTGAAATAAGAGAGAGGCCAGTCATTCACAGAGTTTAATTTTAATAAGTGCAAATGGGTAAAGTTGAATGAAAACATAATTATACATCATCATGTTCTGCTGATCTATACATAACCCTGTCTAAACCATTAATGTGTAAAAAGTGCATTTGTTAATGAAGGATCTGAGCTTTACTAATAAAATAATAATAATAAGTGTTAATAATAAAGTCACTGCATTGTGTTACAGAATTGTTTAATAAGAAGATGACCTCAGTGAAAGTACATAAAATATCCAGTGGGTCAGTAATAATAAAGTTGAATGGTTATTGGCTTAGGCCGCTGAAAAAAACACACAAAATATAACTGATCTCCAAAGAAATACCTTTGAATAAAAATATCAAGCATAGAAATTGCAAAATAAATGTGCAAAAATTTATAAACACTTTTTTTTACAACCATCTGTGGTTATTATTCCATTTCACAGTGTTTATCTTTAGAGTTTGTATTTATAGATTCTAAATCTTATATAGCCATGATATGATATGCAAACAGCCAGAAATTCTTATAAGTAGGTATATAACACTGACAAAGCAACAGAGTTCATCAAGACTTGACGGATCAGAAATGTCAGTCATGTCCTCAATGACGACGTGGGGCAGAACGGAATAAAGTTAAGCATCGGGTGTAACAGATATACGAATATAGAGAAACTTTTAAATCCATAAATATTCGAAAGGACCTGTCGACCAAATATCTGATAACAAAATCCATTAATCCATTAAATCCGTTCTTTCAAACTTGGCAGCACGTAAAACACTTCATCAAGTAAACTGCCACTATGTAATGTAGGGCTTGTCTAATACTGCATATCTTATTCCAATATTTGTATTTCATTTCAAATAAGATAAATCATATGAAATTGGCAGACGCTCTATAAGTCCCGAGAGACTAAGTTAAGTTCAGGTTTAAGGGCCTTGCTCAAGGGGCCAGGAGAGGTAGCTTGGGGGTGCTGGGATTTGAACTCATGACCTTCTGATCAGAACCCATTAACCACTGAGCTACCACTCCGAGTCTAAACCTATTTGAAACGATTAGTAAGCCACGCTTGTCAGTCTCAGGTTCGGATCTCTGGAGTGATCTAATGATCTTGCGCTTGTTTATCACTCTTAACAGATCAGTTATTACACTTAATGTGGGCATTTGGTCAAATGAACACCTTCAGGAACGGATTTGGACTCCTAGCAGATGGAACGCCGGGTCTGATATTGTCCTCCACATATCCTCCTCTGGCTCTGTTAGTGGCTGGTACTGAATGTGTGCCTCTCTCTGTCCATTGTTCTCATCCTGACTGTGAATGCATCGTAACGCACTCTCACTGAGAAGCTTTGCTCTTTCCACGGCCTGCTCGTGCAGCTTCTCCTCCAGCATGGCCGTCGTCTCCTGCTCCACAAACGCCTCAAACACAGACTTGAAGTACGGCTTCGACTTGCACGTGACAGAGGCGCTTAACACCAGCAGGATTGACAGACCCAGGATAATTAACAAAGCAATAATCTGGAGCACAAAGATAGAGGAAACCATCTTTTACTACCAGTGATGCTTTTATATATGTTTTAGAAATACAGCTTGAGTACAGATCTGTTCATCACAAGATCAAGACCTTCAACAGGACTAAAATAATTGTCCTAACATAACCGAAAAATAACTAATAATGTAAACAATATGCAATTTAGTCAATGGGGAAAAGTAAGACAACATTTTGAAAGCAGGTGGGGAAATAATTACCCTTCCACAGAGATTCAGTCCATGCGAACCTGCTAACCACTAAGCCACTGTTATTATTATTATTATTATTATTACTATTATTATTATTATTATTATTATTATTAATAATAATAATAATAATAATAATAATGCATGTGCATTAAGAAGGATTTCTCTGATAATTACAGGGAACCCTGACGTTACCTACCCGCGACTCGCTGTTGTATTTTCTCAGCGTTTCGGCTTCTTCAGGATTTGGGAAATCCTTGCAGGCGAGCTGGTGTTGTCCGGTCCCGTTGACGGCCACAGTGCGCATACAGACGTACCAGTCACCGTCAAGCAGCGCGGCCACGACCCACAGAGCCGAGGCGCAGAAGACCCTCATCAGGTAATTCCCAATCAGCGCGCAGCAGTGCTGCACTTCTGCGCCGCACCGGATCGGCCTGCAGCAGCACCAGCACCAGCATCTGCACAAGTAGCACTGGCACAGTCTGAGCAGCTGCGTGTCCACCAGGCTCAGGGTGAAGATCAGGGTGGCGACAGGAAGCAGCAGATAGAGCCAGCAGTGCACTGAGGTTTCCCCCGGACTCGCGCACGGACACGAGAATAAAAACTTAAATAACACAACAGTAACGAGGACAGTGACAGCTGTCTTTAATGGCAACTTTCTCACTGGGTCTAAACTCGGGAACGGCGAATAACGCGACATGGCTTATTCATACACTTAATGTTGGACGTGCAATAAACAAAAGTTGTTGTTGTTTTTTTATTGTGACAGTCTAAGCACTACTGCAGGGTTGCCAAATCTTAATTACGGTGCCCTCTAGAAACAACCCACTCATCTGCCCTGATCTTCTGTCATATTTTACTGCATTATACATGTATCCTTATTAAGAACGCCTTTTATTGGAGTAACATCACCGAATTCACAATTAGACACCAGAAAACTGTTGAAACGGTTTCTTGATATTTGGGCTCTGTCGTCAATACACTACTAATACCTCTGAATTGATTTAAATATCTTGTGATTGCTTAATGAACTACTCAGAGATTTCTTGCAGTTTAGGGTTTATTTTCGAATGCATGGACTGTAAGTAATGCGTTCTGTTTAATAAAAGTGGATTATACGCAATTAAAATAAATAGGCTGGGGGGATGATCGAAGCGTCGTAAACAAGGATCTGGCAACACTCGGAGAGGAAAAGGAGGGACTCGGATTGCTTTTCTGTTTCATTTCCGTCCCGATGGCAGAATCTTATTCGGTGTTCGTGTGCACTATGTCTAGATTAAACTGCTGTATGCTGGTCTACTCGGGTTTGGGACACAGCCGTATTCCAGTCTGGAGGTTTCAGTCTGCTACATCAGTCTGTACACCTGTATCTGTGCCTACATGTATATGTTTATTATATAAAAACTTTTATTTTTTTTTAAATATGATGCATTTGTATCATAGGATACACACACGCACAAACACACACATATAAATAAGTAAGTATGACTTTATCAGGCTGTAACATCACTGTGGAGGAAATTTGACTCCCTTTTTCATTACAAAGTTGCATCAGTTCGGTGAGGTTTGTGGGGACTTGTTTATGTACAGCTCTCCGAAGGTCCTGATTCAGCATTTTAGTTGGCACATTTATCTGCAGGACGGATACTGAAAACACAAAATAAAACCACTAAATCTGCTGTATATGTTGTACAATCCAATGCAGTGCAATACAGTGCAAAATAGAATTTTTAAAATAATAAACCGAACACAATGTTGTGTAAAAACAAGAGCAGCAATGGAAAAGTGTGCAAAAAAACAGCATGTAAGCATTATACAAATTCCAATAAACCAATAAAGTTCTCCACCAGATGAATAAGCAAGGTATGTGATGCTCTTGATTTCCACAGAAGCTCCATCAGTGATCAGTGGAAATTAGTCACTCTGTGCTCTCCTAAAGTCAATTATCTCTTTAGTTTTGTCAGTGTTCAGAGACCGCTTGTTTCTCTACACCAGGGGTGGCCAACTAGTAGGAGGCTAAGAGCCACTTTTTTTTTTTCTGTGTTACTGCAAAGAGCCACATCATACACATGGGTACACATGAACATCATCCCATTCCCATTGACGCATGTTATGTGAAAGCTCCTAAAGAGCCGCATGAAACTAGTTAAAGAGCCGCATGAGGCTCGGGAGCCACGGGTTGGCCAGGCCAGCTCTACACCATGCTGTGTGTTAGATGATGCATCTCCTCTCTGTCTGCTGACTCATCCTTCTTGCTGATGAGAGAATGATTCGAGCTGTGCATTGCTACGCAGTCGTGAGGCAGCAGAGTGAATGGTAGTGGGCTTAGCACACAGCCCTGAGGGGCCCCAGTGTTCAGTGTGGTGGTACTGTTGATGCTGTCCCTAATCCGGACTGCATCTTGAGCATCTCCAGCATCTTGTGTGATTGAATTTCAGTCAAGCTTTAGCTGTCCGACAGCATGCATGGATCATATATATATATATACATATATATATATATATATATATACGATATATATATATATATATATATATATATATATATATATATATATATATATATATATATATATATAATGCTCTACACACTGTAGAGCAATCGACTTTAATTTGGCCTTATAACCCTTCTCACTAATAAAGCATTAGTGAGTCATTAGTGAGTTTTAAGTGGACTCACACATGTATAAAATATGTGAGTCCACTTAAAGCGCTACTGTATCGTAGCATTGACTTGGCTGATGTTTGGTAAAGGTTATTGACACAGTTTAGTAACAAGGTTTCACAAGTAAACAAGTTCATAATTTAAGAGTAAATAGTGTCTTGTTCTCTTCTTTGTTTCGACACACAACAAATTGTAAAAACATTGCTTAACCCATGTCTGCTTTATGTTCATATTTGCTCATGCATCTGGCCTCAACCATTCCACTGACATGCAAATAATTTGTTTAGGATAGTTTTTTTTTTAATTGTTAACAGTATTTAACAGGTATAACAGAATTTGTGGTTATAACAGAAGGTTTCATGTCGCATATTTTATTTATATCTTTGGAGAATATTATTCCTATATCTAACTGATTGGAGATTTGTCTCACATCTTTGTCTAATACAGTCTAATGTACACTCGAACCTAATATAGTCTGATATACTGTAAATGTAATTGACTTTAAGGGCAGGTTCTTGTTTTGCTTTTCTGTTTATTCAGTATAATGATGAACATATACAGTACATATATTTAGCAGGCTTATTTTAAACAACATGGTACAGGCCAGGATTAAGTAGAATTAATGCTGTAGGTTTAAAACAAAAAAAAGAAAAGAAAAAAACCCACCTTACATCAGGCTTCAGTTATTTCACCTGAGCCTTATCAGGCATGCAAGTCCACGCCTCTAGATGCCAATATTGACAGAAGGTGCTGCTCCCGTGCTTCAGGCTGGAATTCAATATGAAGCAGACAGACCCAAGAGGACCCTTGCTAGTGTATAAGGTCTTCTTCATGTTGTGGTCACAAACAGATTGATTTATGACTGCTGAAGAGCACTATCAGCCTCCGATGACTTCAGTATGGCATCGATTGGACAAATTATCTTTTGGAGGTATTCTTCAGACATTTTTATTATTATTAATTATGTATGACACTATTAAGTATGACACCATTATATATACTCTTATATAAAAATATGCTTATTTTAAATATCGTTACTTCACGTTATATAGATACTACAAATTGAGATGTTTATATATAAAACACACCTTGGTATCATTTTATTATTATTTTATTATTATTATTATTGTCTCTTGCAGCATGATTGTTCTCATATTTTTAATGGCTGGATTCATAATACTACTTCTGGCTATTGCATTTTCAGGTTGGAAATTTATTTATCTATTGTTTAATATCCCTGTGTCCTGCATTCATGCTAACTGAATATTTTTATTTTGTGGTTTAAAAAGTGTCCCAGGGCTCTGTGGTGACCAATACACCATTTCCTGTGGGCAATCTAGGAGACGATGTGCTACTGGGCTGCAAATTCCAAACCAAAACTGGCCAAATTTCTTCTAGTGTGTCGATCACCTGGCAAAAGGATGGTCTCTCTGGGGTAGTTTACCAGTACCAGAACAACGGCGAACATTTGCAAGATCAGAACCCTCAGTTCAAAAACAAGGTGAAACTCTTCCTGGACTCTATACCTTCAGGCAACGCTTCCCTTCTCTTGAGGACGGTGATGATGGAGGATGAGGGAGTGTATCGCTGCAGTGTGACTACTTCTGGAGTCACGGGTACAGCCAGCATTCGTCTCAGAGTGGGTGGTAAGACACTTCTCAATAATCTACAGTGCTCGTTGTCTGCCAAATGGCGTAACTGTAAACTTTCTGTTGAATTTTCTGTTTTACTCAAATCAGTGTGGTGCAAAAATGAGTACAGCCTCAAAGTCACTGGAGCAAAGCTACATTTTAGACTACAAATGAGTAGCAAGAATTTAACCACAAGTAACTCTAATTATTCACCACACAGGTAACTATTAAAGGGCGTTACTTAAAGAAAACCCCTTCCCATTTCACGCGGTCAGCAATGGCACCACATAGAATAGAAATGTCAAGAAACTAATTTCTTTACACCAGAAAGGTAAAGGCTTCAAGAAAATCAGCAAAGCTTTACTTATCAGTCAAAATACCGTGGAATAGAATAGCCTTTATTTGTCACATATACATTACAGCACAGTGAAATTCTTTTTTCACATATCCCAGCTTGTTTGGAAGTTGCGGTCAGCCATTTTACGGCGCCTTGGAGCACAGGGGGTTAAGGGCCTTGCTCAAGGACCCAAGGGTGGCAACTTGGCGATACCGGTGCTCAAACCCCCAACCTTCCGATCAATATCCCAGTGTCTTAGACCACTGAGCTGAACACCCTCCCAAAAAATCAAAAGTGGTACAAAAATATAATGAAAAATGGAACAGAAACGCACAGAGACTTCCATGGAGGTTAACACCTCGACAGGAATGTCGTCTGATGAAAAGGGTTGATGAAAAGAGTTCACTGCAGTTATCTGAAGAAGTAGAAAGTCAAACAGGAGAGACTGTTTCTTGTGACACTGCACAGGAATGGCATACATAGGTGACGTCCACGTAAGGAGCCTCTCCTAAATCCCAGGCACAAAAACAAAGCTCACCTAGATTTTCCCAGGGCCCATACTGACAAAGATGAAGACTCCTGGGACTTTATACCAAGACCAAGACCAAGACCAAGATGAATGTTTTTGGAACTGGTGGCTTTAAAACTGTATGGTGTTGCAAATGTGAGGAATACAAAGAATAATGCATGATATCTACAGTGAAACATGTTGGTGGCGGTGCTGTCCTTATATAGGGATGCGTGAGTGCTGCTGGAGTCTGGGATCTGCATATCATGAATTCACAGGTGTTCTGCTCTATACTGAAAGATCTGATGCTACCATATGATGAAGGGGATCCTAGGAAACCTGAGGATATTTAGGATCCTCATTTCTTGTGCACACTTTATACGCACACATACATTTGCACGTTCAATTTCTTATACTCTCTGTTTCTAGCGTGCATACATTGTTTTTGCAGTCTAGTATACTATATTTTATTCATTTAAAAGCACAATTATACCCCATTCTTTTCCCTACTACTGTTTGTTTACTTTAAGTTGCTGCTGCTGTAACACAATCATTTACATAAATCAATAAAGCTTTAATAAAGTCTAAACAAAAGGTCACTGCTGGATTTATGATGAAGAACAGGGTGAAAGTGATTCAGTGATTCAGTGATTAGTAGTTTTTGTTGTGGGTGTATTTATTTTTGCATCACCCTATGCAAAACTTTGTGTAAAAACCCTTTGTGTAAAACTGAAAAAGGTGAAGGGGGAACGTTCGGTGGTTTAGTGTTAAGCACGTTCGCATCACACCTCCAGGGTTCGGGTTCGATTCCCGTCTCGGCCATGTGTGTGTGGAGTTTGCATGTTCTCCCCGTGCCTCAGGGGTTTTTTTCTCCGGGTTCTCCGGTTTCCTCCCCGGTCCAAAAACATGCACAGTAGGTTGATTGGCACTTTGGAAAATTGTCCCTAGTGTATGAATGTGTGTGTGTCCAGGGTTTGCCCTGCCTTGATGCCCATAGACGCCTGAGATAGGCACAGGCTCCCCGTGACCAGAGGGAAAATCGGATATAGCGGTATATAAATTTGTAATCTTAGATTTATTATTGACCTTCCTTTCATTGAGTTAAACGTGTGTTATATTATGATATATGTGTTCATTGAGATATTGTTTACTTTCCAAAGCGGTGTACTCATTTACGCCGAGCACTGTATCTGTAATAGTTTAGATTAAAACAGTCTGTTGTATTGACTGCTGAGTGCACCCGTCCTGCTTTTAGTCACAGTGCATTTTTTATACTTTTTTTCCCCCCAGCATTCTCAGCTCCCAATATAACCATGTCAAACAACAACAGCCTGACAGCCATCGCTCCAAGATGGCTTCCTAAACCTGATGTAACCTGGACAGCCTTAAACGGATCCCAGTTAAACAGTGACACTCAGTTTTCCACGCTAACGATGGGGATTGTGCAGGTTACGAGCAACCTCCAAGTCCAAGTGTCCGACGGGATCTACACTTGTATCATCCAGAATGCTCTCGTCACAGCTCTCTCTAAAGCAACAGTTCTAGGTATTGGATTACTTTATTTCCAGTTAATAGGTATGACTAGACACACATACACTTATATGCATAAACACACAGACCGTCACACTCACCCAGAATGAAAATATTTATTCAGACGTTGCACGGCACATACACTTCATATGTTTGCTCGTTGGCATCTGTGATTAGTAAACGGTAGACTGTTAAGGGAATGAGTAGTTATACACGATATAAGAAATAATATAGTATACATCATCTTGACCTTTTCATTTTGCAGGTAATGAAGTTTCGACAAAGACTGACTTCACATTTAATTCATCACCAACAATTGTGACATCATTTGTCACCAGCACATCAATTATCCTTTTCTGTATTTTGTTACGGTGAAGTTACAACTTCCAGCTGGTGGATAAAACTACTAGCAGAGACATAATTAATACGGTGCTTTAAAACACAAACATACACACACACACACACACGAAAGGTTCTGTAAATAAATACTGATTTAATATAATCTTAAATAAACGTCAGAAATGGCAATGTATATTATTGTGTTTTATTCTTTTTCCTGTTGTTGATGATGTTTATGATGGTGGTGACGCTTTTCCCTGGCCTTACTGCTCTGTAGTGACATAGTAGGCCAGCAGATGGCGACAGTGCCCTGGAAACATAAGCCCCGCCCGCTACCGCGTACGCGTTCACCGATTGGTCAGATATTAAGTTCTCAAATATCATAAAGCGTGAAAGAAGGTTGCCAGATCCGCTGGGAGGCGGTATTAATGTGAACATTAGTGCGCAGTGATAAAAAAAAATAGTACAATATAGCCACAAAGCTCCCTATACCTATCACATACACTTGAAGTACCAGTGGTCCTGTCTTTTTTCATCCTGATGACCCACCTCTGTATTGGGATAGAATTAAAATAACCTTTATGTCTCACATACACATTACAGCTCAGTGAAATGCTTACTTTGCATATTCCAACTTTTTTGTTGTGGTGTTTTGGAAGCTGGTGTCAGAGCGCAGGGTCAGCCATGATACGGAACTCCTGGAGCACAGACGGTTAAGGGCTTTGTTCAAGGACCACAAGAGTGGCAGCTTGAACCCCAGATCTTCCAAATACATTAACCACTGAGCTACTCCATCCCTATATATGAAGGGTTTTCAGTTCTATTTAACTGGATATTTCTGTTCAGCTCTTCGACATGAACAGCCCACATATCGATGAGCTGTGATTAATATCAGCATCCTACTACTACAATGAAGGAGGTGGTATCCCACTAGTTAAGGTGCTGGACTCTGGACTGGAAGATCATGGGTTCAAACCCCATCACCACCAAGCTCCCACTAGTGGGTCCTTGATCAAGGAATTTTTCTTAACCTCAATTGCTCAGTTGTAAGTCACTCTGGATAAGGGCATCTGCCAAATGCCGTAAATGTTAGTTCAACAATGTCTTAGGAACACGGTGCATGAAGAGTTTTGCATTTGAGCACTGAACACCTTACGAGTGATGGAACTGTAATGAAAGGACACACTGTAAGTGGATGGGTACCCTTTTGAGTTTTTTTTTCCTTGCCACATTCACCACTGGCTTGTTCATTAGGGATAAACTTCGTTTATACAGCATTATAACCTCGTTGTCCATGTAAAAAGTGTTTTGATACAAATGGATTTGAATTTGGAAGGTCAGGTCTGATGTGAACGAGATTTGGTATGACATGGCAACCCTGTGAGTAGGTAAAAGTTTTGCTGGGAGTAGACTGATGTGCAGAGTTTGTAGGACAGACTTTGTGTGATATATTAATAAAGAGATAGAATCCTAGTCTAAAGTTATAATCCTAGTCTAAAGTTATAATCCTAGTCTAAAGTTATAATCCTAGTTATAATCCTAGTCTAAATTTGGACATTGTAGGTGTTGGAGAACAATTGGTGGTGGTGGTGGGGGAAAGATTGTGTTACGATGTCGGCTTGTGGGGAAAAAGCAGCCCAGGAAGACGTGAAAGCCGTAGGAATGGACACCAGGTCGGCAAACGGGAACGTGAGCAGCTCCCGGGCGTTTTGTCGCGTGTGTAAGCGCCTGTACCGCGAACCCAAGCTGCTGTCCTGCTTGCACACGTTTTGCGCGGACTGTATCCGGCAGCTGGAGGCGTTTTCTCCGCTGAGTGAAGCCCCGGCCCGGGACCGCCAGCGTGTGCTGTGTCCCGAGTGCGACAGCGTGGTGGAGCTGCCGCTCTCCGGCGTGGACGGACTCACTACGGACCACCTGGCGCTGGACGAGGTGTTCATGGAGACCCTGCTGCTGGAGAAGAGCGCCGTGTGCGACCTGTGCGGGGACGCCGAGGCCCGGCAGCGCTGTGCGGTGTGCAGCGTCAACCTGTGTGACTTCTGCAGCCAGGCGCACAGGTCTGTGTTCTCCCATCTTACACACACGATAAAGATAAAGGTTTCCCAACAGCCTGGTGGGATAACATCAACTTTCCGACCCTCATAAATGAACTGTAAACAAACTCAACCCTGTAGAGAAAGCACTATGGGGAGTTGTGAGGGTGGATTTGGACTATATAAACAGTCTAATGCACTAAACCTTGTTGAAACTAATAGCTATCCTCTGAAATAACAAAGTGAATGATATATTATTAATAATGATTAATGGCACTCCTTTATCTGTGCGAAAACACTGATCATGTTCATGCTTTCTCACAATAATTATCAGTAGTTTAGTTAACCGAATTAGAAATTTTAGATGCATTTGACTACTGATGAGTTGTGCAATTTTTAGAACAGGCCCTTGAGAGCTACTCATGTGGTCCTCGGGGGCGACCGGGTGCCTTGCGGTCACCGTGTTGGTGACCCCTGGACTAATGCAATGTTTTAGGACTTGCATGAATATGTCTTTTAAAGCAGGATTTAAGCAAAACAATAATACACGCATCCTGAATGGACGTCACCCAGATAATGATGGGTTTTGAGGTTCCCCTTGTTTTGTCACCACTTGTGTGTCAAATGGGGATCAACTTACAGGCTGTACAGGGTTATACATTTCCATGTTTATACCCTCTTTCTAAATTGAACAGATGGATTTTTCAAGGCGAGCCATCCTGGTAGCCTGTGTGCAAATTCCTGACATACCACAAGACTTGGATTCGTAGCAGAGTTTAGAGTCGGATCTTTTCTTGCAAAACGGAGCAAAAATCCCACACACAGTGTATGTCAAAATGTGTGGGAACACTTAGACTTTATTTATTTATTTTTTTAAAGAGACAACATGCATTTTGTTTATTATCAAACTGTTTGTTTTTCTTTCACTATATGACCTACTTGTATATAATGACGTTGGCATGTTCTCCAAACACAAACAGAATTTTTGTGAAGTGGAATTTGACAAAGCTATGTGTATTTCGTTCATTTATCCAAAGAATTTTGTTAATGTCTAAGGTGCAGTTTCATGGAACGATACAGTTAAATCATATTAAAAAGAATAATGTTAAATGACCTTGTTGTATATAAACTAAAAGAGCATGAACAAGAGCAAGAACAATTAAAGAATAGGTGTTTCCATACTGGATATTTCCAAATAGCTCTTCCACTTATTTCCCTACATCAGGTATGGAGGTGAGAGTAATTTGTTTTATTTTATTTTTCGGGGATTAAAAGAGCATATACAGTATAATTCATTCATTCCTTCATCTTCTACCACTTTATCCGTGCCTATCTCAGGCGTCTATGGGCATTAAGGCAGGATACACCCTGGATGGAATGCCAACCCATCGCAGGGCACACACACAAACACACACACACACACACACACACACACACTCACATTCAGACACTAGGGAAAATTTTCCAAGGTGCCAATCAACCTATCGTGCATGTTTTTGGACCGGGAGGAAACCGGAGAACTCGGAGAAAAAACCCCTGAGGCACGGGGAGAACATGCAAACTCCACACACACATGTCCGAGACAGGAATCGAACCCGGACCCTGGCGGTGTGAGGCGAACGTGCTAACCACTAAGCCCCCATGCCCCCCCCCATATACAGTGTAATGAAATGTCAAAAAGACTGCAAATACAACAGCCGTGTTAGACAAGTGCAGGACAATAAGTACAAATATACAATTATATACAGGTATAGGAAAGCTCTTACACAATGAACTATAATATCAGGTTTTAGAATAGAAGAATAGCCTTTATTCATCACATATACATTACAGCACAGTGAAATTCTTTCTTTTCTTATCCCAGTTTTTTTGTTTGGAAACAAAAATGCCATGATATGGTTCCCCTGGAGCACAGAGGGTTAAGGGTCTCAAAATAAGTCTTAAAAAAAAATAAGTATAAGGATTTTTATAGTAGGAGTAGAAGTGCTAGTAGAAACACTAGCGCTCTCAGTTCCATGCATACACAGAGAACATCAGACGGAGCACAGATGATAAACTCAGGATTGAGGTTTGGGGATTGAGAGCTATAAAGGTGGGATTTTAGAGCCTTGAAGAAACAACACAATTTGCACTTCAGAAGGATGCAGCTGTTTGGACACAACAGTACATTATACACCTGCAATTTATAGCCACCACCTCTGATACGCAGATCCTCTATATAAAAAGAAAAATGGATTATGTAGTGCAATGTGAAGGGGATTCAATGTTTTTTTTTAGCCTCTTCTGAGGGAAGTCACTATTTAATACTAGTGAATAAAGAGAAATGACTGGGGAGGAACTCACTTCTCTGGGAAAAAAAAACAACCACCACCATGCATGGTGTGTGTATACCTAGGCCTCGTATTTATTACTGTACTGCCCTGCTTCTCTTATTTCCTGAGTGTCTCATAGTGGTAAGACTTTTTAGGAGGAAAAGGTTACCCAAAAGCTTGGCTGGAGTTTAGCTAGGGTATGTGCTGATCAGGTTCAAGTATGGAAAAAAATTTATTGAAGATAATAATAGTAAAACATTGCTAAAGGATATGTTTTCATGTATTCAATTATGCAAATAATAATATAATCCCAACCCAAAAAAAGCTTAAAGTAAGTCTGTTTGATGTCTGCAGTGCCAGCATTAAAAAGGTTGTACCAATGTATTACTTGGTGATTACTATCCTATCATTATTTATTTATTTATTTTTCATTGATAGCAATTAGAAGTTTAACACACATTTTTTTCTGTTGTTTTTTTTTTTTATACAGAAGACAAAAGAGAACTTCCAGTCACGCGATTCAAAGCTTAGAAGAACTGAAGCGCCAGGGCCATCTCTCCAGACCCGTGCTGTGTTCTCTGCACCCAGGCCAGGAGTTGCGTCTCTTCTGCAAGACGTGTGATCTCACCATTTGCATGGAATGTGCTGCTGCTTTTCACAGGGATCATGGCTGCAGTCCCCTGCGCGAGGTCATACATCAGCATGGCGACCGCATTCGGGACCTGGTTTCCAGGAACCTGCGGCCTCGCCTCGTTCATCTGGAGGAGGCGCTGCGGTGCGTGCAGGTTTCCCAGGATGCTTTGCAGTCTCGGGCAGACGCGATGTCGAACGAGATCCAGGCCTTCGCGCAAGCCTACACAAACGCCGTGGAAACTCACTGCCGTTCTCTTCTTCGCTCTCTGGAGGATCTGAGACTACAGAGGCGCAACCACCTCCAGCTGCAAAGGGCGCAGCTGCAGCAGACGTTGTGTGATATCCGCGGCAGTGTGGACTATGCTGAACGCTTGCTCACATGCGGCTCGGAGGCAGAGATCCTCAGTGTGAAGGGAGTAACCACAAAGCGGTTAATGAGCCTGATCGAAGTGGGGTGCGATCCACACTTAACCAGTGTCAGTCATGACAGTGGCGGCAGTATCTGTTTCTTACCGCAGGAAATTTGCAGGGGAGGTGGACGGATTTCCAATGGTGGGAGTTCTGCAGGACAAGACTGTAGATCCCAGCAATTGCTCCATTAAAGGAGAAGGTAAAGGTTCAGGTATAGAGGTTTTGCATTAAAAATATATGTAATTTTCAGAAAGATGATTCAACATTCACCCAAAAACCATAAAGGTGGCCAGCAAATATTCTAGATACTACATTGTGTTTTTTATTAGACTGGATTGAATCTTACTAAGCTGGATCAGTCCCATGATGTGTCCTCAGTGATTTGAGGTCATCTCTAAATATGAACCCATGTAATTCATTTTCAGACTAAAGGGTGTAAACACCTCAACAGATTTACCTTGCTGCCATGTGTGTCTGTAGTAAGCATGAGTGGTATTGTTTTATTATATATTTAATTAATTGGTTCTTGGGAATGAGAGCAGTTCTGTTGAATTTCCAGATAGGACCTGCTGTTTGGATAACACACACGGAGATGCACTGGACTACGGAAAGGAATGGAATGATCACTGAACGTAGTGGGGACATTCCGTGTTCCCATGACACCTTTTCATGTGTTGTGTCAGCCGTAGCTTTTGTCTCTTATCCGTGCCTCAACATGTTTGTATGTGCCGTGACCAGACACACTATTAAGAAAGAAAGAAAGGATAGATATGGCAGTAACAACAAGAGAGATGATAATACCCAAATTTAATTTCTGGCAAAAAGTGATATTTGTTTGTAGAATAGCCTGATCATAAATTTATCCGTAATGAATTAATAGGGAGTAATTGGATTCTTAAAGTAAGAAAATCTCTCACACACACACACACACACACACACACCTCTATGAAAAGTGACTTGTGTTGTTGAGTGGAAATTAAAATAGAAAAAAACGACAAAAACGATGAAGTCTTTTTGCTGGGTTGTAAAAAATAAATCTTGCTTTAATCCTTTTTTATTGCTGTTTGGTAAATTTTGAGAATCCGAGCGCAGCTGCAACCATAAGGGCTTAATTTTTCTGACAGCTGCAGAGAGAAGTGTGTGCGTGTGTTTATTTGTATGTGTGTGTATGTATATATATATGTGTGTGTGTGTGTGTGTGTGTGTATGTGTGTATATGTGTGTATGTGTGTGTGTATATATATATATATATATGTGTGTGTGTGTGTGTGTGTGTGTGTGTGTATGTGTGTGTGTATATATACATGCATGGCCGGACTCCCTATGTACATTTAAAATGCTGTACGTTCACACAATGCTATATTGTGCATGCATGTGAACATACTAATCCATGTCATTTGAACCGATGCAGCTGCGTGTGAACATTATGTCCAGTTTGAAAAGTGCAGTCTGACTGTTGTACCAAGTGGCTTCACTTTTCATGTATTACTATTCAAGCTAAAGTTATAAATCCTTGAATTCCATTTTGTCTTTATAACACTCAAGTTTACAGGATTTTTCCTATAATCAATCTCTCTAATCTGAACTCATTTGCAGGTGTCGAACAATGTGTTGAGGGCCAAAAGCGTGAGTTCACACTCGTCTGCAGGGACTCTGCTGGGGATCTAATGGCCAAAGGAGGAGACTCTGTGTTAGTCAGTATAATCCACACACAAAAGAAAGAGTGGTGAGTTTGAACATGTTCTCGGAAATGTTCATAATTATAGACTAGTAGTTGACCAATCTTCAAATCAAACTTATTGTAATAGATCATAATGATAATTATATACATTTCACTCAAAATCTCTCTTTAAAAAAAAAAAAAAAGATTAATTATATAATATTTATTTCAAACTGGAAATTATTTTAATATTTATATCTTGTTCATTTCAATGTTAATTGTTTTAGTGGTTGTTTTAAATATGGTACGTGGCTCCTTTAAGAATTATGTTCCAGTTTTGGTTGCTTTCTATATAAATTGGTGATACGTTTAGGTTACATGCGGTAATATAGTGAGTAGTTCATATCTGTTGCGAATGCGTAGATAGTAGGCGTAATTCCTGAAAATTTAGGAAGAGTGACGTATATGCGTTGCTGGGTGTTTTTCTGTTAACCTAATCACCGCCTCTTTTATATTCCATCCTAACATTATAAGCAGTAAATGCGGCTGTAAAAGGTCACTGCTGATATTATTTAGGAAGGCCACGGACTGAAGTTTCACCTCTAATGTATTTGTTGTCCGGGTTTTGTTCATTCGCCAACACAGTGCAGAATGAAGGAGCAAATCACTCACATAGTAATGCGCACTGCATTAATTACGCGTTAATAAATGTTAATGCCTTATTAACACTGACATCCCTTACAATTTTTTATTTAATTTAGTACATTTTCATGATTCACTCATTTTTATATTTTTATATTTATTTATAAGCCAGTATCTATTTTAAAAGCTGTGTGTAGACAGGTTTCTGAATCTAAGCTTAATAGATCAGTTTTAGTGTTTACCATCACTGACTAATGGGCTTTATGACCAGTGAGCACTACTGTGTCACATTCCAGACTACTGCAGCAGTGTTATATTGTAGCCTTTTGCCTTCCACTGGTATAAAGCGACTAGAACTAGAAGTTAAATTTTTTTCGATTCAGGTTTTATTTCTGTAGCGCTTTTCACAACTAACATTGTCAGAAGTGTCCTAGATGCTTGGATTGCATAAGCTACTGTGTTCCAGCATGTCACGAAATGATAGAGTTCCCCCTCTATCATTAAAAAGGCTTAATGACATAGTGTTGCTGATTCCTAAATATAAGCCACGTTTGAATCCTACTTGTGTAATTGATTCGAGCATGTTGTCTAATCCCTGTTAAGTCTTCATTATAGGCTCATGTGTTTGTCCTTGTTGTTGTTTTTATTATATAGGACATTGATAAAACATCACCTTTTTCCATTTCTTGCAGCAAAGTAGAGACAACCGTGATTGATAATAATGACGGGTCGTATACAGTCTCCTACACGCCCACGGAACCTGGATTCTACTCTGTGTGGGTTTGTGTCAAAGCACAGCATGTTAAGGTAACATCTTAAATAGTAATAAAGAAATAACAACTCAAAGGGGCTGCGAATTAGAGTAGTACCGATCCCGTTCCTGTTTTTGTGCTTCGCAGGGATCGCCTTTTGGGCTGAAGGTGAAGAGAAAATTCCAGCGCCATCGTGGAATCTTCCACTGTTGCTCTTTCTGCTCTAGCGGGGGCACCAAAGAGGCGCGGTGCGGCTGTCCTGGGACCATGCCGGGTACAGCACACTTAATATTCCTGCACAATTGGGTTACAGGATGTATTGCAATCCACATCATGAAGTAGCCATGTATTGTATTGTAGTTTTTCTGATGAACCGCACTCCACTTAGATGAGTCTATTGTTTTTTTACTATGGGTCAAAAACATTGTAATTAGGGGTCCCTCTGTTCAGCACTGAATTTATTTGGGATGTCACACATGGCTTCAGAATTTGTGCCCAATAGGAGTTGACTTCTTTTTACGTCTCTGCTCACCTGTAGTATAACAGTCAATATACTGTACATACAGAAACCAATCTGTGTGCTGAGTAATCTTATATCAGACCTGGTAATTCCAGAGGTCTACTATAAGTAAAGGTTGAGTGAATGAAACATCTTACAAAATGATGCAAAAAAAAGCTATAGCTATTAATGCTTCCCTAGTGATATTTCGAATTAAAATGCATTTCATCTTTGCAAACAGTCAACCAGACCTTGACTTGGAGTTCTAATACCAGACCTGACCCAGTTTTCTAAGTGTCTACAAATTCCATTGTTTAGTTTACATGCAGAATTATATGTTAAACCAAACATCTTCTGTGGTTACTGGTTTGTGGTTCCTAGCAAGAGGTAATTTGCAAGTTGTAATGACATCATTTCCTACCTCTGAACGTTCATCATGCAAAGTGGGAGGAAAACAGGATACTTCCATGAAAGCCTGTGTTTGCTTGTTCTCTCGTAGCATGTGCAATCTCACAAACCTGCACCTTTAATTGCACCTTTACAATAACAGCCCTGAGTTCTACTCTAGAAAACGTACATTCTTCACATATATACAGACAGTTGTGACTGTTTGTAACAGGGATCAAATCTTGATGATTATTTTGTTCAAGGTGGGTTTTTTTGGTCACAAACATGGTTATATGCAGAATATAAATTCTTAAAACTCCTTAATAAATTCTGTAGATTTTTGTGGTGTTTTAAACCAAAGTCCTCTGATATTGATATATATTGATAAAGTATAACAAATATTTAATATTTTCTCACTGTTTGCCAATGTGCTTTGAACATTTTACCAATAAAAAGATATTGCAAAAAAAAAAAATTTAATATTTTATGTATGTGTAAGTAATGGTGCATATTACTATGACAGAACTAATACTCTTGAATGCAACTGCAAGTTGTAATGATCCGTGTTATAGTTTTGCCTGAGTAGCAAGTCTGTATATGAACACATCTAAAACAGATGCTGCCAACAAGTAATATGAAAGTAATGCGATCTTCCTCGATCTTCTTTAACCAGCATTATAAGTTGATTCTCCCCCACTGTGTTCCTCTGAATATAATAACTGTTTTTTTTTATGAGAATGACCTGTGTGTGTTTGTGTGCTTGTGTTTGTGTTTGTGTGTGTGTGTGTGTGTGTGTGTGTGTGTGTGTGTGTGTGTGTGTGTGTGTGTTCTGCAGGAGGGTTCCAGGGCTGTGGTCATGGCCATAAAGGTCACCCAGGGAAGCCACACTGGTCCTGTTGTGGTAGTGTTCAAGAGAGCTCCGAGTGTGTGCGCAGCGTGGTGTCAGGCTCCCTCCGTGGACATGTTCGAACTGTGGAACTCTGACAGAACAGCCTCAGAAAGTTCTAAAAAATGCCACATGGTGCTTTAAAACCTGAAAATGTCCTGGTATTATATCTTTTTTTTTATGTCACCAGCAGGCCTGACTGTCATTCAGTTGATCTCTGTGCTATCTCTAAATTATATTCTATACTTTTTTATTTAGTGACTATTTGTTTATAAATGTTCTGAGTCAATCACAGTGTTGCACAACTAGAAAACCGCAGTACAATTTTAACAGACAATTTTTTTAACGGTTGCCAAATTTTACAAACATGATCCAGTTATCCACGGACATTAAAAAGTTTGAACAAAAGAGCTGAATAAGTTTTTTTTTTTTTATCTGATTTTTATGTTTGTGCTAATGCATTTTTTTTAAACCACAGACCTCTGATAGTGATATATATCGATAACGCATAACAAATAATGAATATTTTATGTGTGTATGTATGTGTACGTAATGCTATTGCTTTTAATAAAAGGGGCTTTTAACGAGTACGACACATATCTTGGTCAGGAAAGGAATCTGGATCGAATATTTGGTCACTTTATGTGTTTTCTGTGAAATTACAAGTTGCATTCAGTTGGAAACAGCTAGATTTACTTGGCATGGGCTCCCAACAATACAGCACATGAAGCTTGTGATGCTGTACCGATCTACTCAACACTTCCACGTTACTAAAATGAAAACATTTATAAGAGCTTTGGGTCCTTTTATCAACATCAATGTATTTTTATTTTTTCTAACTAAAAGGCTGATGTGTTATTTACTTTAAGTTCATTCGTATTCTCCTTCCTCCCGTTAGAGGTCGCTACAGCATATTTGGTCTGGCACATATTTTTCACTGGACGCTGTTCCTAACGCAACCCTCCCCGTTTATCCAGGCTTTGGGACCCGCATGAAGAATGCATTCGATAATGGAACCTTAACGGCGGGGTTATTTACACAGTGTTAATTATTTACATAATATTCCAGTAGATTAAAATAGACTTGGTGTCACATAAAACAAGTTTACATGTGAATCAATACTAATAAATATATCCAACATATTTTCTTTCTTGTTTTTTGTTTTTACTTTTGATTGATTATTTAAATAAATTATACGGATATTAGTCGTAGTTACTTAAAAAAAAAAAAGTTGAATAGGTTGAGATGGTGGGTTTTTGGTGTTTTTTTGCATGGAAAAAATGACTATATATTAAGGGACAATGTTGCACTTTGATTCGTTCGGAAAGTGTTATTTTGAAACTTCGCATTTGTTTGTATTTTAACTTGTTGATCAGACTGGATGTGTGTGAGAGATGCTCTTCTAGACAACACTAGATGGCAACAATGTGCTGTGACTTTCCCGATTATAACGATTTCAAATTCTGAATCATCTTTCAGAATTTCACATTATATCGCTTGATTGAGGGTTTCGTTGTCAAATGTCAGCGGGTTGTTGCCCACATCTTCTGTGGAAATTCTGTGAATTTTTTATACAGGGGCACCAAGATATTAGAAAATATCAAGATCGGAGTATAAAGCAGGTATTTGGACTCGGAGAGGGCGTGGAGTGCCAAAAAGAAAGCACGGGGAAAGATCCAATCCACCAATCCAACTCCCCCCCCCCCCCCACCACACACACACTTTTTTATCCAATTGAAAGTTGCTATATTAATTGGGATTGCACACTAACTCCAAATTGTGCCAAGAGACCTTGAAGCCAGGGAATGTGAAATTGTGAAATAGACACGGCCAGTTGGGCGTATGTGCACTCCCTTACTTCTTCCACCATGACAAATATAACCTGAAGTGAAGCTTTAATGATGCGCTGAATGTTATATTAAAATGAATGTTATACTGCGCCAATTGAAAAATAAAATAAAAGCAGTCAACATGACTGATTTAAAGCTAGCTATGACACCTGCTGTAAATGACCCATCTGGATCAGCAGTGGAATCCAGCTGGTGGGCTTTATTTATTTATTTATTTTTAAAGTGACTTGCTTAACTTAAGCTGCATGTGTTTGCCAACACTACATTGGCATGATATGTAGCTGGTGTCAGATGTCTTGGTCTATGCCATTACTTCTTTCGCTCCAGTCAGTTGGTTTGTTGGTTTGAATAATTCTATATTCGACCTACTGAATTTGAATGAATAAACTCATTTATTTTGAGAACGAGGACATATCTTGATGTCAGCATGACAAAGACTATGAGATGCTTCGGCCTGAAAAAATCTGCAGGTCACTTATACTTTAAAACAGTGAAAATGTTTCAATCATTTAGGGAACTTGTGATCTAAAACCTGACATTCATACTTATTATTGAAAGCATATACAGAACTGTTACTAATATCTTACTTAATCTTTTCCTTTTACCTTAATATTTTCAACATTTTATTTCAATCCCATTTTCTTTTACCTTTTCCATTGATTTCATTTATTTATTTTCTTTTCACACTGCAGGCATTTCTTAAATACACAATAGCAATGTTCACATGGTGCATCTACGAAAATAACAAAAAAAAAAACTTCACTACCCTCCGAATTTCATTTAGATGAGAACGAGAAAAAGGCAAAAAAAAAATGCAAGTGCATCCAAAAAAAGCAGATCTGACTATTTCAATCCTTTACTGTTACAGTAAATTATAGCTCAATTGTGTGCTCAAACATCATAGCAAGGCATTTCATGTCACATATCACTATCTGCAATTTCAAATTGCATAGAAAAACCAGTTGTGGCAAGGTGGTAGCTCAGTGGCATTGGCCTTTGGACCAGAAGATAGGAAGATCACAGGCTCAAATCCCACCACCACCAAGCTGCCATTAGTGGGCCCTTGAGCAAGGCCCTTAACCCTCAGTTGTAAGTCAGTCTGGAAAAGGGCATCTGCCAAATGCTGTAAATGTAAAACAACACAAAAAGTTGGTAGTAAGAAGTTATACAATCATTCATATATTTTAATAACATAAGAAACTACACATGTATAGATTTGGGGTTTAAAAACACGTGTACAGTATACTGGTTCCATCTTGCACTTGAGCTCCCTGAATAGCAGACTGTAAGGGTTGGTGGAGTAATTGCTGTAACGATTAAGACGGGGGAAAAGGAGTTTTCGTTTTTCCTCGCCTTTGAAATTATGCCACGGTCCCTGGGTTTTTTACCAGGCGGCGCTTTCTGATGGGATGCTGGTGGAGGGCAGGGGGCGGAGTCAGGAGCCTGCTAGCTGTTGCAGGAAGAACATCATGGACATTATCGGCCGGCGGTGCGAAAGGCTGCAGGGAGACACGGGAGGTTCAGATCAGCTAAAATGTACTCCTGAGGACTTGAGGGATGTTTGTAGTGTAATTCTTTCTGAGGCAGAGGGGTGATGAGCGGAAAGGGAGCGGGCTGCAGGAAGAGATAGATGATACGGCTATTGCACGTTTAGCCTGGACAGAGAGAGAGAGAGAGAGAGACAGAGAGAGAGAGGAGAGAGAAGAGAGAGAGGAGAGAGAGGAGAGAGAGAGAGAGAGAGAGATGAGAGAGAGAGAGAGAGAGAGAGAGAGAGAGAGAGAGAGAGAGAGAGAGAGAGAGAGAGAGAGAGAGAGAGAGAGAGAGAGAGAGAGAGACGGAGGTGCAAGTTTTTTTTATACATATAATTTCTAGAGCCGTTCACATTTCATTTCATGTATTCGGGTTCTGTATGAGGTTTTTGTGCTTTCCGAGCACGGCGCGGTGACGTTCGTCCAATCTCGGTATTGCCACGGCGTCGGAGTGCGCGGCGGGCCTGGGCCACGCTCAACCGTGCGTGCGAACTCTTTTCCCCACGGTCACGTCGCCGAAAGGATTTCAAACGCATCTAGCGAACGCATTCGGATCCCCGTCGACAGTCGTCTTGCTCCAGTTCGGCCCCAAAGTTCGACGTGAAATATAATCCATAAATAAGTCCATAAATGCCCTAGCCTTTTCAATGAAACCCGAGTGGTGAGGACAGACACACGGGACCGCTATAACCGGCTCTCTTACACTGTGTGTGTTATGAACGTGCTATTCTAATTAATAAATGTTGTAGCCGGGAAACGCTATCCCCCCCCCATTCCCCCTTTTTCCTTTGGATGGCCGATCGTGGACGGGAACTCGGGATTCCTCACGGTACGTGGGCAACACGTGTTTGTTTTGATGTTTTTTTTAACGTGTGTGTGTGTGTACCTGGACGGTCAGGTGTGACCGCGCGCGCTGTCTCGGGACACCAGCTTGTGTGACGCCTACAACAGGCTGGCGGGTGCGCGCGCGCTTTCTCTCACGCGCACAGCCTCCTTCCAGGGCTCCTGGTTGCTAGCCGAGCCTCGTATTGGAGCTTGAAATTGAAATGTATTATAATGTAATGTTGCTCTTGAGATGTAACATAGAGAGCAGCAAACAGTTAAAATCGCGGGATGTCTTCATTTATAGTCGAGTGAAGTGGTTAGTCATCGAGTTGTTGTTTTTTTTTTGGAAGCTAATATCGTTAGCTTGCTATCGGTTCCGTTGGTTAGCATGTCATGTAGCGGTGTGATTGAATAGCGACTGTCAAGTAACTCGGCTCGTGTTTTCTAAATATACATTGTTTAGCTTGTAATTTCTACGTTAAATGTTTGTTTTCCTTTAAATGTTTGTGTGTGTGTTTTAAGAGTTAAATTTCTTATACATTATTGTAGGATAAACCGTGCCCATTTAAACGAACCTGAAATTGCCATGGAAACTGAAACTGGCTGTTCAGCCTCCACAAGACTATTACGTTTATCACGTCTGTTTTCTCTCTCCCCCCCCCTCTCAGACCAAAATGAGGCAAGTTCATTGATGGAGACGTTCATCTTCATACCCAGGATGTACACATGGCATTTGGACGCATGCTGGCTGCAATGAGATAATAGAAGTGGTCTGCTTGTGAGAGCTGAGACGTTTGTCCCTCCATATTCCCCCGTTTTGATATTTGAACATGACCACACAAGCTCTTTTGCCGCTCTCGGGTCGCAGGATACCCACACTGTCCCCGGGTGCTTCATCGTTCCCCCACCATAGAGCAACCTTGAGGCTCTCGGAGAAGTTTATCCTCCTCCTCATCCTCAGTGCCTTCATTACGCTTTGCTTCGGGGCGTTCTTCTTCCTTCCGGACAGTTCCAAGCACAAGCGCTTTGACTTGGGTTTAGAGGATGTTTTGATACCACACATCGAGCCTGGGAAGGAAGGACGGCACAGCAGCGGTCAGGTCATACACGGGCAAGGAGTGCACGATGAACATAGACACAGGTGAGGGTTTTTTTTTGTTTCGTTTTTAAGAAAGCAAAAAGTTTTCTCACCAAAGAGTATGTTTAGTATCCAGGACTCTGGGACTACAAGTGTGTTCTGAGGCAGAATAGTGTGCATTTGTAAAGATAATTCTTTTTAAAATTAAATTTATTGAGCGTTCTGTTTTAGATATCAAGGAACGACTGCGAGCAAGAACACGGAAATGCATTGATGGCGCAATAGAGGTGCATGTCTTTCTAGGACTTGCATCATTATTGAAACTATCCAGTTGTCTTGGGAAGACTGAGCTTTTCACTTGTGTTGATTTTTTTTTATTATATCTATATTATTATTATATATATATATATATATATATATATATATATAGTATTCCCTATTCGTAAAGTTTTACGATTGCACACTTTGCAATCTGATTGTCATGACTAATATAACTAAAGTAGACTTTATCCTGTACAGTTTTGCTGGCGCAGACAAAAATCGCATCGGTCAGGATCCTTGGGATGCATAATGTGACGTATGACTCACTAGCAGCTGATTCGATGCCACTGTGCCAACGACAGTGTCAGAATTTTGTAGAAATTTAAAAGGAGCATAACTTCTGCCATGACACTCAACGAAAACCACCAGTAGAACGAAATTCATGTGAATGCTTCATATAGGGTAGCTGTAAAGATGGATCGTGGGATTTATAAGTAGCCGGGCTTGCTGAATTGTGTCAGCAAAGAGAACATGTTAGGTATCGTCCTAGTTGTCTCATGCTGGGCGTTATTAGGCTTAATTTCTGTTTGCATAAAGGGATGTGGAAAGAAAAGGTGGCTGAATTACAACTTCCAGTGTCCTTATTACACAAAGCACACAGCTTTTATGTTTTCCCTCTTTCATCCAGCCACAAGCAGCTGTGGATTCCTCCTTGTTACCTTTTTCAGTCTTTATTTCTATAGGAATAACACTGCCATGATTCTACCAAGACCTTGGCTTTTATTTGCATGACCCTGTTGATGCAGGACGGCATAATTTTCTTCGATGTAGATGAAAAAACACACCTCTATGCTCTATTACTTTTTATGGGTGTGTGCTAGAACAGTGTGAATAATGATAATAATAAAAATAGTTAAAGGAAGAACATTGCAGTGTGTTCTGTGTTTGATCTGTGAATAGGATCCATACCAAACCTGACAGGACTCATTGTCCGAATAATGCAGGCTTTGTACACATCAAAGATTCACCATCGTACTTAATATATTGCAAGGCATATTGCAAGTGTATGCATCAAAGCACAGGATGGATATCAGATCTAAATGAGAGTGAGGGCTTTTATTCTCATTGAGTAAAGCACAGTGGCAGCCTCATGCTGAAAGGCCTTTCTGCCAGCTGCTACAATCTGGACTCGCATTGGTGTAGGTAACATCTCAAAATCGATAATAGTACTTTTGTTCCTTGAACAAGGTTTCTGAATGAGCTATTAATATTCTGCAGAAGTCGCATTTTCTTAAGGCTTGCTTTGCGCAGGCAAATATGTTTGTGAACCTGCACAATTCTGCGTCTCAGTTTACTGGGACAAAGTTAATTCACCAAAACAGCATCTCAGGTTTTGTAGATCGAAATAGAGCTGGACATACTGCTTTATGTCTAAGGAAAACTGAAACCTTAATGTATATAATTACTTTTAAGGTGTTTAAGGGCAATCTTTTCCAACAGTAATATATCAGAGCTGAACAATGCTGTTGAAACAATTTTGTTTATGATGATGAGTAATGTCCCTTTTGATGTGTTAACTTTTTGGCCTTGTCACAGAGATCCTCTGCACTGGTGTTACTTACACAAGGTGTCCAACATCATGTGGTATCGAATGAAATCGTATAATTCACTCAGCAGCAGTGCTTACACTTATATTTGCTCACAGTCACACTGCTGTGTGTTTTCCAGCAGTGCTGCTTTAGTGAGTTTACTGGAGTGGAGTCACTGATCATGAATAATGTATTCTCCTGGCTGGTCATCTGCTTTCGCTCATGACCCACAGAGAGATGCGCTCATCCTAGGCCTGAGGTCTAGAGGCAGACACAAGCACATTGTCTTATATCAGTCACTGTGCCGTGGTCTGTGCCAGGCTATGCTCAGCCAATCCGTGCCCTATGAGCCTTAACTGCACTCTTTTTCCTAGTGAAAATATTATTTGTTTATTATTGTTGTATTTATATTCATTCATTTATTCTTAAAAATAAAACTCCACTCTTACAGTGTGTAAATATATAATGGTGAATAAAATAAATCCATCCAGAGAATACATATAGCATATACTAGACAGTACTAACCAACAAAAAAACTATGAACTATAACTGTGAAAAGTTTGAGAAAAGACAAAAATTTTATTTTCTGTACACAATATTACAGAGCTCAGAAACTAGCAATGTTCCCTCCTATATTCGTATTGCACGATCCACCAAACTTTATTGCCTTTTATCATTGTATGTTTCTGCAGAATCACTATCTAATTAAGTTTTTGCAAGTCCCGACTGCACGGCTGATGATATTATTGTGCACTTCCATACTCTCTTCACCAGACATCTGGACGATTACATCAAATATAATTTTTTTTAACAGTACATTGCAAACAGCAGAAATTGTTACCACAATAATAAATAATAATGGTGTATGTGTGTGTGTGTGTGTGTGTGTGTGTATGTATATGTATATGTGATATATATATATATATATATATATATATATATATATATATATCATATCAAAATCAACAATCATATGTAAATATGACATCATAGTCACTTGAATACAGTTCATCTTTAATTTTTACATCGAAAATATTTTGGAAAGACCCTGCAGATTCACCACCATCCCGTCAAGGACACTTGCCTGCCTCCTGCCTCATGATTTTGAAAGCTTGTTCTACATTTCACTCTATTGTAGGTTATCACTGACCAGATCAGCTGAGTTTGTTTGAATTTGCATTTCAAATGCTTAAATTCAGCTCACATTAAAACACAATCACTGCCTGTTTTTCCGAAATAGTTTTCGGAAAATCAAAGAGGGAACCAAAGCTTTGAAACCAAGTATGATCTCCAGTTTGCACTTTATGTGATTAAAATGAATACTTCAGGAAGATGTCAGACAACCTTAATTTTGAATGGCACAACATTTTTGAAAGAAAGAGTCTTCTGATTGTCACATATATTATAAACATAGGGAAATTCTTTCTTCCTTGTTTGCAAGCTGAATTCATAGTGCAGGATGACATATTTGTAATATGAAGGTGAGAACTGCTTCAGGGAATGTTTAGCACATTCTTTAAACACACAAGCCATCTAATGTAACAGTGTTCCTTTGTGAATTGTTTATAATCAATAAATAAATGAATGACGTCTTTAATTTTATGTACTGCAACAAGTGATCAGGAGGTAGTTTATGGCATTCAGCATATGTTACTGTGTGTGCCAGATGCTCTGTGTATCTTGATTGCTTTGGTGATCTCACTAATTGATTATAAAATGTATTTGAGATGAAGGTGCTTCCTCAAGCTAATTTGAGCCGTGCTTAAATCTACTGAGCATAGAGTAGACTGGTACCATGTAGTATCGCTATATCATCCCTCACATTTCTCCATTAAATGGCCCCTGCTAGTTAGTAGCAATGTCTCATTTAGAAGGTCCCCAGAGATGCGCCACTCTGATGCAAAGGGAAGGGAATGTTCAGAAATTGAAGCCTCTGTACGTATGAACATTGCATCTCTTGGCTTGTGTACATTTAGTGTATTTGGAGCTGAAATTTCATTGCTTTATTGTTTGTTCTCTTTTATTTCGGTTCTCTTTTATAATTCAATTAAAAGGAGATTGTGGCAGTGAATGCAATTCAGTGGGAGACTTCATGGCATAACTAGTACCTGGGACAAATGTAGGTGACGACTGTTGCGCTCTGGAGGTTTGGGTATACACAATTAAGTAATTTTACACAAGCACCAGTGTGGTTAAACTGAATATCAACACAGCTGGTGATTTGGTGCAGGCGAGAACCTTTGTGGTGAATGCTGTCTAATCGCAGCCATGCCAAAATTCTCTATAATTCTCTATTCTCTCATTTAGCTCTCTGAACAATTAACTGATATTGAGTTACTGACCTTCTGAACACAATATGGCCATGCATATGTATAATTTTGCTCAACTAGCAGAAATGGATCCTGATGAAGTTACGCTCACAGTATTCACTCATTGGCTCCCATTGATTGGTTACAGGTTTATAAGTGCTTCATGGGAAATTATTCCTTCATGTGCAAATATGTTGAAAATAAATATAAAAGTACTTGGATCACAGTAATGTCTTAATTAAAGAGTTTTCTTTAACATTGGCTGACTGCGTGTCTGCATTCCAAAATGCTTCAGGGAGAAGGAAGATAAAATTGCAAATTTTTTGGCAAACCACATCACCACTATCTCCTCAAATGCAAAAAATAACACTATCAAAGTAGAGAATGACACCTACTGTGAAGTATCGATGAGCTTTGATTATATTTCAGCTCTGCTTTGTTGTCTGTAGCACAGGGAGTCATGATATTGTGCAGGGCACAATGAAATTTCAAAAATTCCAAACCATTGTGGAGTGAAATATACTGCCCACTATTAGAAAACTTTGTCTCAGTCGCAGCTCATGGGTCTTCCAATAAGACAATACTGTACATCTTAATGCATCCGAGAAAGGCTAAGAATAAAACACTAGTCTGTTTTGAGGTGACCTTCTACAGGCCCTGATCTGATTCCTGTTCAGAAGCTTATGGAGAGCGTGTGGTAGGGAGGTGGTACATTTTATATTTAATTTTGACTATACGTTTGGCAAAACCAACAACAAAATAAATAAGCTGCGACTTTTGGAGCCCTGTGAGTCGCTGTGGATTAGGGCATGTGCCAAATACTGTAAATGTAAAATGAAAGTATGGAAACACTTGACTGGTCCAGAGGTCAGTAGAATGCTAAAGAAGCCACTGGTTTCTTAAAAAAGATGTGCAAAGGCAATATTAGGCCAAGGATTTCTTCACTTTTCCATCACAAGAACCCAAGCAGCTTGGCAATAGCAGGACTCGAACCCCCGACCTTTCTAACAGTAGCCCAGTGCCTAACCACTGAGTTACCACCTGTTGTGCATGGACAAAACTTTTCTGTTTATTGAACAGCTAGAGTGTTCAATAAACTAAAGCTAGAGTGCTTTGTTTCATGGCATTTGTCAAGATTAATGACTTGTGCACCAACGGAGACACTGCTGGCAGAAGTAGCCAGCATAAATGCATTTTGATAATGGAGTTTTTATCTAAAATCGGACTATATCCAGCTCACTGGATATATAGTGATAGAAATGCAACATCTGTAGCGACATTATAATGCAACATTTCTACTTGATTTAGGAGCAAAATGATTACCTTTTTGGGTACCTTTTTTTTTTTTCCAGGATTGTTGGTTTAACGACACTGACATTTTTTACTGAGATTTTAAGGACTACAAATTGCTTGTGCTAAGTGTTCAGTTTAATGATGATTTTATTTTAGCTGTGTGCCAGTACGCTTGGATATTTCACGTAGCACATAGTAAAGGAATAGTTAGATGTCTACTAACTTTTCTCTATAGAGAAAATTGTCAAAATTTACAATGCAATATTTTGAAAGTGTTGCTTTGAGAAATGTCAGATCCAGCATTATTGCAGTTCTTCAGTGTTAAACAGGTGCATCGAGGTCCAAACTCATCACAGATTCATGATTTGATTGCTATGACTGGTGATAAATGTGTGTTGCGCTTATATGTTTCTCTTGATTATCGGGTTGTAATAAAAGATGTAGTCGATCCTTCAGCGAGTGATGTGGGCATTTGTAATTCAATCATTGGGAGAAGCGTGTTATTAAGCTTTATCGCACCACTTTGCTCCAGGCTGTTCCTTTTTGCTGTTGCTACCACATTAAAATTATGGAATGGGATGCAGCTAGTTGACAAACAGCTGGCAGAGAGATGCGCAAGGTGGCAGATTATTCCTAGTAAAAAATGAAACGGCCAATAAGGACCAAAATAACATAATATGGGAATGGTGTTGGTGATCAAAATATCTTCATCCGAACAAAATGTTCTTTGCTTCAGTTTTATTGCATATAACAAAGTAACGCCCTCTGAGAAACTGAACAGGTTTTACCTTGAGGGAATTCTGCACTTTAGCTGTAGACTTGTTAATTGCTATAAACATTTGCAGGATTTGCACTGTTTTTCTAACCCGTGTTTAAAAAGTTTTATATATTTATGTCAAAACTGTAAAGTGGTGTAAGCTTGGTGGATTTTCAAATATCATTGTAAACTGAGAATTTGTCAGCTTTTAGTTGTGTTTAAAACGTGTACCGGTAAAAGTGGTTTGTACTTGTTAAGGTTTAATTTGCACATCTATGCAGTGCTTAATTGAATATTATTAGCCACATTTTCCCACATTTCTTGCAAGTTTATCAAATTTGCAAAGAAAAAATGTAAATAAGGTGCAGGTGCACTCATCTAAGCACCAGTCATTCAGAGAGATATAGTCAGCCAAGAAATAGGTCCTTTTCTGGATGTTGTAATGAATTCTTTGGAACAGAGTTTTTTCTGTAAAACATGCCAAAAAATGCTGCAAAGACTTGCACCCTACAGTGTTCACATCCACCAAAGACAATTATGTGTGAAAATGGTTCAGTGATTGGTGCTGGCTTGAAGTTTGTTGGTTTTATTGTGATTTTTTAAAGGTGTGTTTGTGTGTATTGGAAGAGATTTTTATTTATTTATTTTTCTGGTTACTTTAAAGTGTTTAGGTACAGTTTTCATTTTTTTGTTCTTTCAATGAAAAAGGAATTCTTATAAATATTGTAAATACCACACTCTCTTTAACAAATAGCACAATAGATTTGTTTTCTTTGCTCATCTCAGCCTGTTCTTAATTTGGGCCACGATATGCCACCCCTGGAGCAGAGAGGGTTAAGAGCCTTGCTCAAGGTCCCAACAGTGGCAGCTTGCTGGTGCTAAGGTTCACACCCTCTACCTTCTGGGCAGTAATTTAATATTTAACTGCTGGCTTTTCTTAGGCATGTGGCTTGAAATGATGCTTTTTATTTATGCAGAGCAATTGCTGACAAATATTTTTGGACAGATGTAATTTTCCTGGAGCTTTGCCAGCGCTTAACTTTGTCTGAGGTTGTATTGGCCTTGATCCTCATCAACCTCAATGATGTGCAAACTGTCGTCAATGGTAACACATAATAGCGAACAAACAGCTGTTACAACCCTGCTAGTGGACTGCACCAAATACCATCCTGTCCAAAAACCTCCATCAGACAAAGACACAGCGCTTGTATTAAAAGTTTATTGATCTGTTAATGATGTACATTAAGTTTTATTCACCCTTCAAGTTTTTATAGATGTTAACAGGCAGTTAACAGGGAATAGAATACGCCAGTCACCCTCCCAGCTTCCAAAGATAATTAAGAAAATAAATCTTTGCATTTTCTCTTTTTTTTTTTACCTTCAAAAGAACACAAATCCAGAACAGTCTAAAAGAGACTACAGGTTCTCATTCAGGGTCATTCAGATGGTTTACCGTGGCCAGATTACAGAAGCAATGTCAAAGTGTGCAAATGATCCTTTAAGTATGCACTAAGCCTTTTCCATATTCAAATTGCATTGTGAATTGTTTTGTACATCGGTTTCACTAATTTACATGTTAGACCACATCTCCATTTACACTGAAACAACCTTTCATTGTTTGTTTTTTTTATTAGTTTTTTTTTTCTTCACTAAATATTAAGGCAAAACAAACTCAGTTGATGTTCTTTATAACTTTAAGGTTGTCACGTAGTCTTCACTTGCCCGTGTGCACAAGTTTCTCATGGTTGAGCTACTTAATGCACCACCTGCACAGAAAATCAAATGTTTCAGTCTTTTTGTCAGTGAATGCCCCAAATCAGATTTCCCTCATGAAACAGGATATGACCTAGAATTTCATCATACTCTCCTCTTTCCGCTTTACCGGGAGCCTGTTTTCCTGATTAACGAATCAAAATCTCTAGCTATTGAAGATGTTCTTGGGTTTGTAGAAATTACAGCTTGATGACCTTTGGGAGGTTCGAGGGGTTCCTGGTGCTTTGAGGGGATTTAACAAAGGTAAATGCCGAGAGAGGGTTGGACCTTAGTTTTGGCCTTTAGTTTTTTAGTTTTAGTTATATTTACAGCAGCTCTCAAAACCTCTCTCAAATGAAGATAAAAATTTGTCAAGGCACTAGACATGTTGCAATAAAGAATGAAGATCTGAACCTTGTTCTGTTTATTTGTAGTGTAATTCATAAAAGTGTGTGCTTGTTGCACTCACCTGTCACACTAAACTCCTGACATGATAGTGTTACGCTTTTGAAAACATTAAATGGATAGATAATAGCAGGCTGTAGCGCTGACAGAAAGGGATAAATGCACAGGACTGAACAAATTCCACAGTAATTCCACAGAACAACAGGCTTACTGGATGCCGAAGTCAGGGAAAGACAAGTAGTTATTAATAGTTGTAAATAATAGGCCCAGGGATGAGTCTCGTGTAGCTATTCACTATGCAAAGATGAAACTGGAAATGGGCAGACGTGGACTGAAAGAAGAGATGACGTGGAGGATCAGTAGAAAGCCCTTAAGTGTGGTGCTGTTTGCTTAAAAGGCTTCTTTATCATTTGATACCACAAGGCATTTTTCCCTAAGCGCCCTCTGGTTCAGAGTGATTTAGTCAGGAACAAACAGCTGCACAGCGCGCTGTCTAAAAGAGATAGCAGCCACCTCATGGGAATATGGGAGAGGAGAAAAAGCCTTTATATGGTCCATATAATGGAAATGTAAGAGGTTGACCTGAATTATTGCCCTGCTTTCTTTTCCAGAGTTAGTAACTGGGATTTTTATAATTTTTTTTTTTAAACCAAAAAAAGGAATTTTGCTTGTAATTTTTGGTTTAAACTCATTAATTCACATGTCAAATACACCTGGAAACAAGGGATGTGCCAGTACCTTTATTTTGGAATAAGTATGAGTAAAATGCTTTTACTACTTGTTGGTAATGAAACTGATATGAACCACCGACATAGTGGTAACCAATCAGGAACATCATCATTGTACTTGCATAATGAAAGGGAAAATACATATGGACTTCTAGGTTCATTTGCATTTCATACTTGGTATAGTATATGGACCAACACGCCTTCCTTTTTTTGTTTTTTCCCTTAAAGAGATTAGATTCAACTTTGTCATTGCGCATTTTTTGGTACAAGGCAATGGTAGCAATGTAAAATATTTACAAGTGTACAGGTTGGTAAGGCTGACATATGATAGTTCATTCTTTCATTCATCTTGTACCGCTATATCCGATCTTCCTTCGGGTCACGGGGAGTCTGTGCCTATCTCAGGCGTCTATGGGCATTAAGGCAGGATACACCCTGGATGAAATGCCAACCCATTGCAGGGCACACACACTCACAGATTCATACACTAGGGACATCAACATACCGTGCATGTTTTTGGACCAGGGAGGAAACCGGAGAACCCGGAGAAAAACCTCCTGAGGCACGGGGAGAACATGCAAACTCCACACACACATGACCGAGACGGGAATCGAACCCGGATCCTGGCGGTGTGAGGAGAACTTAATGTCCACTAAGCCACTGTGCCCCCACATATGATAGTTATGAATGAATAATATTAATATAAATGAACAGTACATAGGAAGGGAATGTTTATGAAATAGGCTATATACATATATGCAAATGATATGGAGAGGGCAAAAAAGGAGGTTGTTATATACAGTATGAGCAATAGTTATAACGGTGCAATCTTGAGTAATGCATTACATATAAAAGTACACTATGAAATATTTTTCGTATCATTGTAATGGATGTTTTCTACACAATGGCATCCTGGTTTTGTTTTTTTCAAACCCGTACCAGCATGGTGATGCCATTATGCACAAATGTGTGTTAATCTAAATCTGGGGTACATATAAAACTCATGTGTTCCCTCATGTTGTATTTTATGTGCAATGTGAAGCCCATGAATCCACCTGCCTATGCAAATGGTTCATTCCTTGGCACTTCTTTACACGCTCGGGTCAGACGCCCTCATGCACTCTATTAAATACCCTTGAGGGTTTTTTAAAATCAGGTTCCTTGTTACTTAATGCTGTCGTTCCTCCTCGTATTTGAGCAGAGCACAGTTTGTAGCTTGCTTTTTTTTGAGTGTCAGTGTTAATTGGAAGACATTGACTAATTGTATCAGAGCATTTAAAAAAAAAAAACCGATTGCATGCATTAGTGAATGAGCTCGGCGTCAGACTGATACCGGTACCACTAGGAGTATTAATGCATCTGTGCTTTGCTTTACTATTGTTAGTATATCATTTGAATGAAGATTTAATGTTCTTTTAGCTTTGAGTTACAAAATTACTGTTGCTTGACCATCACAATGCTTTCAAAAGCACAAAGGAGTCATTTTTAAAGCAAGGTTCTGAAGTGTTGAACATTTGTTTAAGTTTAAAGTCATGTAGACATTTCCTTCTGGCTGAGCAGGAAGAATCATATTACAAGCGAGTAATTCTGGGGGCATTATTGTAAAACTGTTATAGCTGAGCAAGTGTCTAATTTGTCTTACTGAAAGAGAAGACATTTCCTTTCTGTATGTGGGGGGATATTTTTAGATAATCATGTACAAACATTCCCAATCAAATAAAAGAGTTTTTTTTTTCTTTTTTTGCAAGGCTGCTTGACAAGACAAATCATCCAGTTTCTATTCAAGACTAAACTATCCATCACCCTGTCCCATCTCTGGTGTTTGCCTTTTAAACATGAAATGCGACGTGGCACGTAATTTCCATAGCACACGCTATAAGGAGAGACCAGCCTGAGTGATGCTATTTTTTTTAAAGGCTGGTACTAATGAAAGGAACAGAGAGTACTTAGTTCCTGTAAATTGGCTATGAAAAGAGCAAAGGCTACACGGCGGAAAATCCGCATATAGCAGCAGGTCATTTTAACTTTTGTTTCCCGCACAAATAACCTATAGGTTGTAATTTAGAAAACGCATTGTATATCCTATTGAGTAATTACTCATGATAATTTTGTTTTCTCTGAAGATACATTACGTACTTTGATTGATCACTGCATGAACATCGTTTTATTGCGTACAGGCTGCCATAAAGAGAAATAGGATCAGCTTGTTGTGGAGGGTTCTTCCTTGAGGGTACTATGTGGAGCAGGGTGATATGTCATGTATACTGAATCTCCGATTTTTATTATTATTTATTTTTATTTTTTAGACCAAATTAAATTTGATTTTGGATACAGTGAGAAAACGTGTCCGCTATTTTTACTTGTTTTTAGCCGGTGTTTTGGGGCTGCCACTGTCATGTTTAGCTTGCAACGCAACATGCACCTCCCCATTCAATAACGTGGCTCTGTTATAATATCCATAATATCCTTTATTTGTCACATATACATTACAGCACAGTGAAATTCTTTTCTTCGCATATCCCAGCTTGATGTTAGTAGTTGGGGGTCAGAGCACAGAGGGTTAAGGGTCTTGCTCAAGGACCCAAGGGCGGCAGCTTGGCCATACCGGGGCTCGAACCCGGATCTTCCGATCAGCAGCCCAGCGCCTTAGACCACTGAGCTACCACCTCCCCTGTTTGAGGTGCTGGAATAAATGAGTCCTGCTGCTGTCTTTAGTTGTCACACAAATCTTACAGCGAGATTTGACTTGTTGAACGTCTGAAGTTGCAAACCCGAACCATTTCCATACGACTGATTAAACCGCCCTCTTGGAAACAAGCTCTTCGAGTTCGCCGGGGCATCAATGCCATATTATATTTCGTATTTCCCACGGAGAACTAGGGAAGCTCTCTGTGCCAAACTGAGGTTGAAGTCATGAAATCGATTTTCGTTTAATAACGATTAATCTGGCAGCTCTATGTGAAGGATATACTCAATAACTATCCTGTGCATAATATGCATAATACTAATCTGTGGGTTTACTGATATGGAGGTCCTGGAGCTCATATCAGAAGAGCAGGATTTTAATTATTATTATTATTATTATTATTATTAATAATAATAATAATAATAATAATAATAATATATATATATATATATATATATATATATTATTTTTATTATCAGAAGAGCAGGATTAATAATATATATATACATTTTTTTTTTTTACAAAATTTAAATTTTTGTTAATACAGAAAGAGTGATTGATATTGAAGTCTGTGTTACAGGATTAAAAACAATTCATGTTGCCAGCACTTACTGTTGCCCTGTCAGTTAACAATCAAATGTGTATTAAATTCCGCCAGATATTTTGTTGCATCCCGAGTAGACTCACATTTTTCAGTGTCTCAAGTGTCTGTTTGAAGCCTGTCCCCTTTCTGAGCATCGCTGGTAATCTCACAACACTTCCCCCAGACCCACTACTGTGTTCACTAATAGTCTTGAAAACCATGACTCTGCCTGGCAGTAAAAATAGATTCCTCCTGCTTGTTCTCTCTCTCTCTCTCTCTCTCCTCCCAGTGAAAAGCAGAAAATGAGACTTGATTTAAGTGAAATGATGAGCTCGAGTAATGGAAGCGGCTCAGACAGTCTGTGCTCCGTGAAGCAAACAAGAAGATTCTGTGAATGTAAAAGCCGCTGCTGCACACCGAACACGGTCTCCTAACACGCGCAGGCCTCTGATCTCATTTGACAGCCTATAAAACGGCATCTAAAGTAAATCATGTGGTCTCCTTCCATCTTGCTGATAGCGGCTTGTGCAGGGGATATTTTACATTAATGTAGAGACGGCCTTTCTCACATTTGTTCAGGTGTTTGTCTGTTAATGCCAGACGCACCCTGTCCAATGTGTTGTTTTATTTATTCATTTGTTTTTATATAGCGCTTTATGGTTCTTGCTTGCCGCGACGACTGAACATGATCCCAATCTCGCGCTGTAGGATCTCACTTGTCATAATGTCAGACGGCACGGCAGTCAAAAACAATCTGTGGAGCTAATTTTGTTTGTGACATGCCTTAATGATTTAAAATGTCCCTTCAAGCACTACTTTTTCCTCCATAACTTAATAAGTTTCTTTTCTTGGTGCTGCACTGTCCACCCGCCTCGATTAGACGTTTTCCCTGGGGTGGTTTGGAGTGTCGTGCTAATGGCGTCGTCATGTTCTCGGTTTGACGGCCGTCATATGCGAAGTCACACGACAGGATTTCATCAAAGGAAATTGTATTGCAATTCCCATTAGTTGGGCAACATGTCGATGACTTTAGTTTAGGATTATAAGAATCTTTTAGGATTTTCAAAATTTCTCAGACCGCGAAACCGTGGCGAGAATCACACCTTGTGCACCTGTCTTAAGCAAGCCGTACCCAAAAGATGTCGATGAATCTTTGTGTGTTTGACATGAAGGTGTAATGAGTCAATCCTCAGAATCAGGAACAGCAGAGGAGGAAATGAACTAGGGCTGAGCGATTAATTGCAATTTTGATATGATGCGTGGTTACACACAGTCACGTGATATAAGCAGTATTGTGGATTTAAAACAGATGCTGCGCAACGTCCGGTATTCTGCAAAACCTGCCTTTCTATGTTGATAGTACGTCCGGAAACTACTAGCCGGACTCTACAAAGGCATGTACGATAGTTTCATAGCTTAGCAAATAGTACCCATATAGTATACCGGAAGCCATCGTTGATCATTGACACCCCATTGACCAGAATATTTGAAAGCATAACTCTATAAGAATGTATAGGCTTACGGAGTTAATTTGTTCCGGAACATGACTCGTAAACTGAAATGTTTGTAAGCCGAAACGAATTTTCCCATTAGGAATAATGTAAAGTCGGATAATGCGTTCCAGACCTCCAAAAATATTACTTTAAAAATGATAATACAGCCAATAAGCGCCAATATTATTTCCTTTTAGCATTTTATAATGGTGTCTTAACATCTAAAAGGCGAAAACATGTTTACTGGGTTCTTTGGAATTGTTCGGAAGGAGAACCTCCTGTTATGATATCAGTAATTATGGTAAGACAATGCTCTCACTACGAACTCAGGAAGGAATGGGTTGATGGAACTGATGGAACAGACTCTGTGAATGAGCGGGAACATCGTTGGTTGACATCTCGCAAGAAATCTCCATTTTCTCCTGAATTGGAATTTAGCTCTTAGCCGACATATTTATTTATTTATTTTTAACGAATCCTGATTCGCAAACCGAATTACTTGTATACTGGTACACTCGTAAGCCGAGGTTCTTTTATGTTTCGAAACTTTTGTGTTTAATTTGTCTAATGTTGTCTTGGTCGTACTATGCAATGATTTATTGCTCATCTTTGTTGAATAATACAAAACATACACAGATTTCAAAAATGATCACATTTTAAAAGCGCAGTTAATTTATTTTTCCGAAATTGGTCAGACTCAATAACTAAAGCGCTGGTTCAGTGGTAAAGGATCTGGGTATCATTTCAGAAGGTCATGTGTTCAAGCCCCTGCACCGCCAAGCTACCACTGTTAATCCCTGGATCAGAGCCCATTATACTCTGTGATCAGCGGGTGCTGTATTATGACTAAGGTTACAAAGGTGCCCAGCATTTCTGGTAATTGGATTTTTAAAAAATTTGAAAACATACCAGGAATTTATGGGAATTCATTTCAACATTCTGTAAATGTATAGAAACTGTATCAACGTACAGACATTGGTCTAAACATTTTATTTGGTCAAAGGCTGACATTTTGTCATTTTGATTTAATTACTAATATAATTTTGTTGCACAAAGTCTTCCACACACTACAAGGAGGTTTTTAACATAAAACTATGTAATATTTGTGTATTTTGGGGGGAATACTTGCCATGATGGACTTTTAAAGCTATTGATACGTTCCCTGTTATGGGTTAACCTACAATTTAGTAAATTCCCATTTTATTCCCTGTTATTCCTGTTAATTCCAATGGCAAGTTACCGGTCTTGAAAATTTCTGGAATTTTGGCACCCTAATCATGGAAAAACCCTGCACTCTGACCCCAGCTTCTTAACATCTGCATATAAACATATGCAAATAAAGAATTTGTCTGCGCTATAATGTACATGTGACAAGTACCTTTTAAAATGCAGGGAGTTTAACAGTGCCGACCGAGGCAGAATTCTAGTGGAATATATTACCGTGTCCTGTTGGAATGCACATTAGACTCAGCCACTCCAGTGTAAATGCTGGTAGTTATTAGTGTTTACTATGCTCAGTGCAGAGCTTTTAGCTGTAATCACGCCTTTTACTGAAAGCATTAAGCATCTGAAAACATCTACTGCAACTTAAATGCATGGTTGGCTGCTGTTTATGGTCAAACCACTTAATCTCTCACTCGGGTCCTCAATTTAAGGATACACATTAACAACATGTATAAGCAAGGTGTGATTAGAGGTTTGACACTATGCAAACGGCTTCGGTTCCCATTGCGTTTAATTGGTTAAATTTAAAGTGTTAAACCTTCTTGCTCCGAGCCGAGGACGTACTGATATCTCAGAAATTGCATATTTGTTCATTTGAAACTCACTCACACTAGAGGGTATAGCAATTAAAAAGTGCATAATTTAAGAAGGATAATATGAACGTTGTCATCAGGATATTCGGCAGTCTGCTGCATTTCTCTCTCTCTCTCTCTCTCTCTCTTTTTTTTTTTATTCCGTATTTTGCTAGTAGTTACCCAAGTGCGCTGCTAATTTAGGTTTTCAATATACGCGAGCGAATCTTTGTCTCCTAACTCTGTTTGAAATTTCCTGTGGAGTAAAATTATCCTATGATTTCCAGCGGACAGGATGATTCTGTGCTTGAAAAAACATCAGTCTTGGACTTCCCTAACATTGTGCGATGCATCGCTACCTGTAGCATCAGAGCAAGTCTGAAAAATCAGCTGCTCTTTATGATTGCAAATCATGCTTTTTATGTACTGCCCCCGGTCACTCCGTCCGAACAGAGAAGTAATCTTGCGGAGTAGTGCAGTGGCAGAAGGCAGCTAGATGATTGTAGATTTGGTGTTAATGGAGATAATTAGAGATGTTTGATCAGCCCGTTGTGCTGCTGTTTGACATTCGTACATTGTGCCTGGTATTCAGATGTTCTGAAAGAGCTTGTTGAGCTTTGATTTTAAATTGGGCTTGGGTAGAATTAACCATCTACCTACTGAGTGAAGTGTTTTCAGAGTTGGTAAAGCACCAGTGTGCTCTTTTTCGTACAACCGGTTATATGTGACCTATTTAGAGATCCAGGGTCTCCATCTTGATCCTGAGCTCAGGTTGCTTTTTGCATGTTTTCTCTGTAGTTCCCCTGCCTTGTTGTTGGACCGCAGTCCTGCTAATTTGAAGTCAGCGAATCCCCTGTATTTCAGGTGAGTCAGGTGCGGTTTTGGTTATGCAGCCACACCAGTGATTTTGTGGATTAGCTCTGAAGAGCATGTTTTTGTAATAACATTAGCTGCTACAGTTCATTTACTATATATTAACGATGGCTTGCCTTTGTCAGTGTGTACATTCTTTTACCCGCGTGGTGTTACTAGCCTGAGGTGATGCATAAAATTAGCATTTATTATGTCAGTGTATCTATTTCTGCTCCTCCTTTCTTCTATGTCCTCATTTGATGTCATTAGTGCGGCCTTTACTTTGTTTACACTGAATACTGTGTCCGTATGTACATGTGGCATTTGCCCAATATCTGTTAGTCCAAGTTCATTTCAGGCTGGAGGCGGGATAGCATTGTTTTGGATAAGCCAAGGTGTAATGAGAAGATTTAACCCCTGTAAACATCTTGTCGCAGCATAAATTTAGCGATAACATCTCATTTTAAGCAAGCGGGCATAAACAATGCCATCTTTCTTATTAATCTCTGCGCCTCGCTGTGCTTGTGCCCTTGCAGGGAAGAGGAGGAGAGTCTCCGCAGTAAAATCCGGGCAGATCACGAGCGCGCGCTGCAGGAGGCCAAGGAGAAACTTCGCAAGTCCAAAGATGAACTGAAGGCCGAGATCCAGACAGAAAAGACTAAGGTGGTAAAGGACCTGAAAAAGAAGGAAGGCCCAAAGCCTCTTCCACCAGTGCCCATGCCCAAACTGGTGGGCATTAATGATGGAGACCCGGGAGACCCTGATGTTAAAGAGAAACGGGACAAGATCAGAGAGGTAAGTGTTTGTGTGCATTCTGATATGAGCAGAATAGTTACTTGTACCCGGTATATAATTGTTGTACAGAAATATTTGCTCAATATATAAACTTTGAGCACATGTAGAAATGCACAATTGAGGTAAGGTCTTTGTAGTTTTATTATTTATTTATACTGACTTTTAGTTTTTTTTTTCTCATTGAGTAATTTAGCCCACTTATAAACCCTGACGTGGACAGCAGGCTTTTAAAACTGTCCTCGTTATGGCCAGGATATCTGCAGAGTCATAAAGAAACTGGAGTTATAGAGACATGGGGTGAGAGGCTACTGAAAAGCCATCTGTCTGAGCAGCATAACACCTCTTCTATGACAAATACAGGTGTAGGAGGGAATGCTGATCAGATTATAAATATCCCCCCCTTTTCAGTTCTGTGTAGGTCACAGAAGGGACATCTGCCATTCACCATGGGATGATGGCCGCTCAGGGTCTCTCGTGTCTGGACGCACAAACACACACACACAAATAAACAGAGGCGTCCTGTAGGGCATGGTCCATCTTGCCCTGTTACAGCGGACGCCCCACTGCAGGGCCATCTGCTTCTCGCAAGGGGACCTTGACTTTCTTCATTGTTTGTGTGTCATAGACATCAGCAGGGCATGATATCGAAGGAATGAAAATCAGGTGCATGTAGGAAACAATGCATAAAATGTACCCTTAGTAAATGACTGTGTCAGAAAATAGACCATAGAACCGAATGGTATCCATCTGCACTGATCCAGCCTGCTAAGTTTCCAGACTCGGATTCACAGATATAACCGCTTCATTTAGTCACCATCAGGTGTTTAAATCGCATATATAGGGCCGTAAAAATACTTGAATGAATGTTTAAAATGTTTTTTTTTTTTTTGCTGTATTTGTGCACTGAACGACATTACAGCTTAAACCAAAACCTAATAACGCATAAAAGGGATCCTGGGGAAAATATAAATCAAAACAGTGTGCTAGACATTTTATTTATTTATTATAAAAAGATATTCAACATACAGCCCCTGTTTTTTTTTTTATTATTATTATATATTTTTTGGCGGGAGTGAAAAAGTGATTGCCTCTATCTCTTCAGTAGCTGGTTTCACTGGCGTTGGCATCAGGAATTTTGGCCTCACTCCTCCTCAGCTCGGTGACATTTCTAGGCCTTCGAACATGAACGCACATTTCAGGTCGTGCCACAACATTTCCGGACTTTGACTAGATCCCTCAGTTTCTTTCTCTCTCTCTCTCTCTCTCTCTCTCTCTCTCTTTTTTTTCTCCTCCCTCCTTCTCTCTAAGCCATCATGTTTTAAATCACTCTCTAATCTTTTCAGATCTGAAGGTTAAGCTGCATAACTGACATTTTGACACTAAAGACATGAAAGTAAATATTTATTAAATCTATTACATTAATGAAAGAATGCGACGGAGCAAGCTGCCGTCCTTGCACAGTTTTCACGTTTGGTACACACAAAAGGTCCGAGGGAAGATTTTTCTATGGCCTGATTTATTAATCGGACATTAATTTACAAACATGCACAAAGGAATGGGCATATCAAGCCTACTTAGATAACAGTTCTAGATATCATTTACACAAGCAATGGAAATAGAATCTTTAATTAATCTTTTTTCTTTTTTTTTTTAATATAAAAAGTGTCTGAGGTACAAGAGAGCAAACGTCATGTGGTGCAGATTGTGACTGTTTTTTAGCACCATCTTGACAGCTGATGGTGATTCATAAACCACACAATATTGTAAAGGAAATTATTTGATCAATCTTTCGGGGAAAAGATATTTCGATGGGCTTTTTAGAACAGAACAGACACCCATAGAACTTTAGTGTTCTCATACCTGCTGGAAACCCACAGGATGAGTTATGATTTTAAAAACAGTTTAGAGATCCACTTTCCTTCATCCCACCTCAGTACTACTGTGCTTAACATAGCTGTTGAAGGACATGATTGTTCCGTTTCTCTGGAAATGTTTGTGCTATGCTTAACAACTTCCAGGCTTGCTCATGAATACTGCAAAGCGATCCAAAAAAAAAAAAAAACAATCTCAATTTAACGTTTCTTAGATTCTCATAACGATGCTCAACTATGTGAGGTGAAAGCATTTTGCCCGCAAGCTGTGCTTTAATTAGTGCTGTGCTAACCTTGAGCAGCGTGACCGTGAACAAGATGCTCCCACAATGCCCCTCTCCCCGGGCTGTTGCCTCAGCCGAACAACTCATTCGAGTCTGCGTTTGAGCAGATTAAGCGCGAGATTTGGCTCCGTGTCACCTGTGTGGATTAGCTAGAGCGGAGAAGCAGAATAGAGAGCGAACATAAGTAGAGCTTTCGTCACATCTGCCAGAGCTTTGTGTTTGTTTGCCACTGTGTACACTGTTTATGATTCTCCTCTCTGCTTCTGACCCTGCTCCACCTTTCTGTCCCACTCTGTTCCATCCTGTGTCTGTCACAAACAAACCTTCTGTAATTTGAGAAATTCTACATTCTTGTAGGTCCTGAGAATAATCAGATATCAGTTTTAAGACACATGCACACACATGTGCACTCTCTCTATCTCTCTCTCTCTCTCTCTCTCTCTCTCTCTCTCTCTCTCCAATGTCTGGTCTCTTTGAGATCATGCAAGTATCCGAGAGTAATGCATTGCAATTTTACTGACACCCGAGCTTCCAGAGATGCTATTATGTCTGAGATCCCAGTGATGCTCTTTTTAACCTTCTGTAATGATAAGTTACAAATGATGCATGTATGGATGCTAAATCTAGGTCTAAATGTCTAGAGGCAAAATTTGTCTTTATACATTGAATTTGACTGCATTGTTGAATTCCTGAATCTGATTGGTCAGATTTTACATAGACATACATACATACATACATACTGTGGAAATACTGACTGCTATTTGATGCATATCCGATTACAGGTATAGATTACAATTCATATAATCTAAGATTAATAATAAAATATAAGACAAAGCTTTTTATTGTAAGGATTATGTAAGTTTAGTAACATGCACAAAGAGCCAGAATTAGGGATGTGAATGCTTGTTTTCATGCCAAACGTAATTGAGCTAATGGGTGTTCAAGACTTTGCGTTGTTCCACCTTTCATTTGAGGATGCCCCAAAAATGCTCAATAAGATTTAGGTTTGGAGAACTGCTTGGTCAGTACATCACCTTAAACCCTCAGCTTCTTTAGGAAGAAAGTGGTGGTCATGGAGGTGTGTTTGGGGTCATTTTGGGTCAATGTCCTACTGTTGATATAGGTAAACCTCCACCTCGCACTTCCTTTAGCTTCATCCATCTTCCATCGACTCTCCATCAACTTCCCTATACCTGGCTGGAGAAAAGCATCCCCACAGCATGCCGTTGCTCCCACCATGTTTCACAGTGGTGGATGGTGTGTTCTGACTGATGCTCAGTTTTAGGTTTCCACCACACATAGCATTTTGCATGTTTTCTATGAAGGCCAATATGACCACAGCACCTTCTGTCACATGTTTGCTGTGTCCCCTAAAACTGCAAATGGGACTTGTTCTTTTTTTTGTCAACAATGTCTTTCTTCTTGCCACTCTTCCATAATAGCTTGATTGGTGGAGTGCACAACAAATAGACACTAAAATACACCTGAGCTGAGGATCTCTGCAGCTCCTCGATCGTTACCATGGGGTTTCTGGCTGCTTCTTGGATCAGTGCTCTCCTTGCCCGGGCTGTCAGTTTAGGTGGAGGGCCATGTCTTGATAGGTTAGCAATTGTGCCATACTCTTGCTAAGCCCTTGTTTAAACTTCTCCACAACTTTATTCCAGACCCGTCTTAGTGTGTTCTTTAGTCTTCATGATTCAGTTAGCTTACTAATGTTCTCGAAATATACCGGGATTTAAGTACACACAGGTAATTACTAATTAGGTGACTTCTGAAGGCAGTTGATTGTACTGGCACTGGATTTTATTTTATGGCTATCAGAGTAAAGGAGAGAATCGTTCCCAATGACTCTAGTGCATAATGTTTAAAAGCAGCATGCAGGCTCAATCCGGGTTTAAACTTGCATGTCAACGATTTATCTGAAAGAAAGTTTACTAAATTTAATTGGTATACCAATTTGATTTGATGGACTGATCCGATGAGCCACTGTTTGTTTCTGCACCGAAATCTCCATATGTTTTTCCTTTTGCTGTGTGCTATGCTGGCACTGCTAAACATGATATGTCTGATTTAGGGCTCGCTGCTGGAGCGCGGTGAAGTAACCTTCAGAGACACACTTAAGAAATGGCAGATTAAGCACAAAAGTTCATGTTGATGTGCTTTTTATGTTTTATCTCGAGAAATCGTATAAACCATTGCTTCAGAAAGCATGCGAGTATACACCGGTGAATGGGAAAACCTTCGGAAAGCAGCAGGAATAATTTATTTAATGGGAATATTTATTTATTTAAGACCTTCAGGCCTCTGTGCTTTTTGCTAACTGTGTATTCAGCGGTGACTAAACTAAATGGATAAGCTGAGACTGTTGAGTAGATCTGGGCTTGTGTGATGTTGATTGGCTGCATGTAGTGCTTACTTGACTCGTTCAGCGTGGCGCTGGCTTGCTGCTGGTGGTCGTGTGTCTGGGTGCTGGCGCTAGTTGGCAGGGGGAAGTCGAATGCATTTTGGATACTGTGTCCTGGATGATGCGAGTGCCAGATTAATAACTGAGCATATGGCTCAAAGACAGCTGAAAGAGAGGGCAGTACTACATACACAACAGCCACAGTCACTGGGTTTTAAGGAAAATAGAGAGGCAGCAGAAAGATGATTGCTTTAATAGGAGCTTTAAATTGTCGGGTACACAATGTGATTTTGCCACCCGAGTTCTAGATTGAGTCAATAAATGTATTTTCACTTTTAAAATACATTTAAACAGTGTAAAGACTTTGCATTATACTTTTCTCAACGACATGGCTTTTTAAAGATTTCTATTGTTTCTCAAATCGCTCATTCCAACATGTAGAGAGTTTGAGAATAAGGAGTTATAGAAATAAGCTTTTATTAAAAAAAAAAAAAAAAAGCCTAGTCTGTATACAGGCATGGCATGGTTTGAGGCCTGTCGATTGGGTGTTTTTTTTTTTAAAGACCAATTGCTTGTATTTGGCGCATTTAATCTCAAGAGTAGACAATAGGGGTGTAATGTACACAAAATTTCACGGTTTAAGTCACTGTTCAATTTTGTTTATTGATTTAAATGAGTGAAAAATTTAAATAGTCCCAATTTGGGTAATACAGGTGTGTGTGTGTGTGTGTGTGTGTGTGTGTGTTCTCGCTACATTTAATATTTAATTACCTAAAAGTATGTTCTGCTTAACTGTTCTTAATTCAGCACACAAAACCAGCGTCTCTTCCTTCATTCTTCATTCACTCCCTCGATGCTTGGAATTGTCAGGATTTTCCCTTTTTAAGAAAAATTCTTACAACACAAAAATCCATTTTTTGTAAAAAAAAAAAAACAGACGGAACAGCGATTTCACGCATATACAACATAATGCACTACAAATCTTCTTTTTGGTACAGAATTCGTAGACAGAGTGTCAATTCGCTTTTTTTCCCCTCTTTAAATAATCCTGGTCATTGTTTCAAGTTTAATAACCATTTTCTTTTTTAAAAAAATGCGCTCAGATGCAAGGCATAGACTAAACAAACTCCTCAAACTTTCCACAAGTAAAAAGGCTTGCATGCCTTATATGGAAATGTTTTGGTCCAAACGTGTGTATCTGTTACACCCCTTATAAACAAGTAAAAAAAAAAAAAAATGTACAAAGAAATCGGTAAAAGCTGAGCAAAGCCGATATCTCTGACGTCAATTTTCCAGCATGCCATGTCTGTAAAGGGTATTTTGACATGGGCTTGAGAATACGTCGGTCACGTCTGTCGTCTTTTTCCGCAGAGGCAGGTAAGACGTTTATCATGCAAAGCCATGCATCAGAGCGGTCCGACGACCTCTCCGGGCTTGGCCTGACCTGTGGCATTCGTGAATATAGAGATGCCAATGAATCCGCATTTAAATTTCACACAGTTTTTGGAAGCAGCCTCCAAACTTCTTAAGTGTCAGCAGAAGGAAGAGCGATGTTATACACTGGGACCTACAGAGTGCATATTTTCAAAAAGTAATTACAAGGTCATAACATCAAATAATGTGTTATAGTGCATTCAGTACAGCACAGGGTGTATTAATGTATAAATCGCCCGTTTTTATGTCTATTGCCATTTTTGCATGGGCACCATAAATACATCAGGCTCAATTAGAGAGCAAGAAAGAAGTTTCATTTCTACAGTTCACATCTCAGCCTGTCCTGTGGTTCCACGACTCCCTCAAGTCACACTTAATCCACTGGTTTTTCTTTATCGCCGCACACGTAATCATATTTTAGCTGTATTACTCGGGCGGCAATGCCTAGCCCAGGTTTCTGTGGCGTATCGCGGAAGCCGGCGGTTCTGGATCATCGAAGCGCCATGGGCTATATGCGAGCAGCAGCGGTTTGCCTTCTGCAGCCAAGTTTGTGTTTCGAGCAGTCAGAATGAGTCCATGAAGATGTTGGTGCACGTGCTCATCTAGACAAAGGAAGCTCCATTGTGTTTAGATGCGAGTTTGTTCCAGCCGAAGTTAAAGTGCGCGCTTATCCGCAGACCCTGTTCGCCAAGCGCGCGTTGCACAGTGTTAACACATTACAGAGCAGCGACTGTGAAACAATCCTCACGTCCTCCTACACTCCTTTGTCCTGGGCTTTCTGAAGGAGGAAGTTGGCAACACTCACCAATACCGAGCTCTTTCTAAGCAGTGGTGTTTTGTTTTCCCCCCTGTGTAATGGCACTGTACATTGACTCCGCTTTTGCATTCCATATCACCTTTTGTCATCCCATTTTTCCGTTCTTTGGTTGTCTATTTCTTTTTAATCCTTTCACCCTAGCGCACTAAATTGGCAGTTCAAAGACAAGGCCTGATACAGTAACACTACATCTTGCCTGGATGTGTCCCCCTTCTTTTCTCTGTCCTGTCTTTCTCTCTCTCTTCCTTGTCTTTTCTCTTTCACCCACACACATTCTCTATAAGCTGAAAGAGAATACACAGGGATTGTATTTATTTTCCCTTCCAACATTTCTCGTACAGTTTTTGAGGTGTCTGTTGGATCAGTTTGTGCTGGCAGAATGTTCATGTTTTGATGTTCCCCCCCCCTTCCCTTTTTCCACTCCTCCTCCTGTACATTCCCCTTTTCTATCCACCTCCTCCCTGTCTGCTGCGTTGTTCCGAGTCTTTAGGACACATTCCAGACCGATTGATTTGCTCTAAACGGATCTCCGCGTCACACTTGTCTCTCAGCACAGCATAGAAAACCCATCAGGTTACGGCGCGACGACTACCTTTTAAGATTGCATGAGCTCCTAGCGTCCTGATGATTAGGCATGTAAAGGTGTCGCGACCTATTTATCGTGCAGGAGGGTCCGGAATGGACATTAGCGCCTCAGCTGTGAATGAGGAAGTTAACGGGCTGACCTTCATAAAGCTGAGTCAGTCTGCTCACACTAGCCACAAGCTGACGGGTCGGATAGGGCAGGGTGATGGATGAGCTTATGGGCAGATTTGTGGGAGCTTCTGCAGCAAGATACAGGAGGGTATCGCAGGAGTAACTCCCATCTCTGCCTTGTCATATGCTTTAAGATTTAAACATGCCCACAAGGCAAAATGTCACTACCATAGTGCCCTTGTGCCTCAGTGGTGGAGGATCAGCACAGTCGCTTTCCTTGTGATGTTTTCAGTGTGGGTTCCTTATACTTTTCTAGACAATTCTCCTTTTTTTTTTTTGGATGTAAATGAGGCTGTATTATGGATTATGGATACAGTTACTTTTGCTGTAGTGTGCAGATATGTTTTTTTAAATCTATTTGTCTGTATGAAAGTGTGTATGCCTGTAAATACATTAACTTGTATAGAGCAAAACTAATCTGTGGCTGTTGACAATATTCATACTCAAAAGTTTGTAGCTTGATCAGAGCAATTAAATGTAGAGCAATGTATAGAAACGACAGTGCTATAGAACATGTTTGCAAAACATTTACATAATTGTGAAATGTATTTATTTTTTTCTGTAGAATTCTGTTGTAGAGTTTTACAAATCAGCAAAAATGTTTTCAGGCTGTAGATTTCCAGATTTCATGTTGTTTCCAGTAAAGTTTATGACGACGACCTTCAGTTTAACGATGTGCCTTGCTTCTTCTGTAGATATACAACCATTACCGGTAGAATCCATCGCTCAGTCTTGCTCTCTGGCTCATCTTTTTCCCTGTTGGGAAGTGTGTGTGTGTGTGTGTGTGTGTGTGTGTTTGTGCAGTTATGCTACTGGTGTGATTCTTTCTAACATTATTTAGTACAATAAAGACGCATTATTTCCTTGGTTTGCAGTGCAGAAGCTCTGCAGCAGTCCATAAATACATGTTTTTATTTTCTTCACATCACAAACCGTCCATATCAAAGACTCAATTGTCTAGAATAATATACCAAGTACATTCTCTCATCTATCATTTGTCTTTGGATATTTATTTACTGCATATTCAGAGTTTGCTAGACAGTAATCCATATCCATACTTGTACCACAAGTATACACAAACATAAAGATTCTGGGACGAAACCGAAAATGCATTTGGACAGAAACCGAAGCCAGAAATGGTTAATTTTCAATTATTTTGAAAGACCTTTTGTATAATTGATTTAGGGCTGTCGAATATTTAAGTTATCGAGAATTGTGAAGAAATTACTCCGTTGATTAGTCGAATAATCGGATATTAGTAAAGAACAATACTAATTATGAGAGATAAAATAGGACTAATGTCTTAAAATGAACAAGTAATTTATTTGTTTATTTATTTAGAATTGCATACAAAGAATATCGGTGAAAACTAAAAATTGCCGCATTTACATTGAAATACAAATAAGGTGCTTGCAAAAAGTTCCACTGCTGTAAGTCATGGGAAACATCTACTTTAATTAAGCTCATTGTTATTCTTGCTCATGTATTTGTTTATTAAATCTTGCACAGTATAGTAACGTGTTATTGCAGAAAAAACTCGTTTTTTTTTTTTTATATGACAAATGTATAATATTTAATGATCATAGAATCCCCTGCCAATATTGTTTAAGTAATTTCATGACTACACAGAGCAGTCATGTGTTAGTCAACAAAAGCCGAGGAGTTTATGAAGTTTAAAAATGCCTCGCGCGTTATTCATAACTTATGTATGGTAGTTTTTCCTTACTGTAACTTCTTAGAAATGGAGAGCAAATTATTTCATCGAGGCACATTAATTGGGTTTTACTATTAGACCTTTTTAATTTTGTGAAGTTTTATTAATCTGAACTGGAAAAACTGCAATCCAATATATAATAATCACATTTTAAACATATTTTCATTCCATAATTTTCTCTGTAATTCCATGCGTTGTCTCGAGCTAGCGGAGGTATTTTTGAACAATGTGCTGTTCTTGCTGAACTCTGCGTACTGAACTGGACGTCGTGGTTTCAGGTGGCGTAATGGAATCCTGTAGTGGAAAAAGTGCATCAGCACCATACCCTACTCACTTTACATCCAAACATCCACTTGTTACAGTTAGTCAGCATCCTCACGCCCTTTGTTGCTCCAAGTAGGTTTGTAAATATGCATTAACGTAGCTTTATTTAGGTGGCGCACCATATGTATGGTTTTCGGACACAGTGCTTAATTTGCTGGAAAGTTGTACACTGTTTGAAAAGCTGCCATGGTCCTCTGTAATCGTGACCCTCTCGGCTCACTCAGGATCTATGGTGAAACCCAACTTGTCAGTATGATGCTGGTTTGAGACCAGTTTAGCATAGGCAGGAAGAAATTATATCGTTTGAAAGACCTAAGATCTTGCTGATGTAGCTTATTCTCCCCCCCCCCACAGCCCATTAAATCTCACGTCAGTCGTACCCAAGATGAAACTAGAAAGGAATGGCCCAGATACTGGTCTGAAATTGGAAATGGCACTTGTGGCTCGAATCTCATCGAGACTTCCCTGGGTGTTAAGTTTCCAGGCGTAATTTGTTCTTAACTTCTGTTGACGCAAAGCATTGTGTTTTCAGTACAGGACCGGATTTAATGAGCAGATATATTGGTGACGTCCGTCATAACATAAAGTCTGTCACAACACCATGCCATGTCGCAGCTGGATAATCGAATTACCGGTACCTTTTGCTTACACAAATTGCGTCATGGCAGTGCATGCGGTTCCAGGCTCTGAATAGACGAGGAAAATTTTGATCTAATAGAATAAGCATTTGAGCTCATATTGGTGGAGGCTATTCATTTATGTTCATATATATATATATATATATATATATATATATATATATATATATATTTATATGTCGCCAGGGAAGAAAGAAAATAGTTGGTCTGTTGTGGCTTTATATATTCATGACTTAAGGTGTTTTTATTTTATGTGCGTGTTGGGGTGTGTGTGTCGTGTGTAAAGATACAGCATTGCATCAGTATTTGATGTCAGTGACATGGCGGTCTGGTAGACACCGAATCAAATGTGGGTTTTTTTTTTTGTTTTGTTTTTTTTAGTTGAACATATGGAGAGAAGGAAGACATGATTAGTCATAGCTGTGCTGATGCAAAACAGGTCTACTTTATCCCTTACCTTCCAGAAACACACCTACACACAAAGGGTAGTTAAAAAAAAAATGATAGACTCTGTGGCTGATGTTCTGCTAGAAGAGAGATAGTGTACCAAACAGAGTTATAGCCACAGCATGGGCCGCTGGGTAAAGAACATCTTTGATTGCAGATTCTCCAAGTGTGTCATCAAAGCCTGTGTATTTCCCCTATGACCCGCTTCCTAAAACGCCTCGCTGCACATTCCAGAAAAGCTCCACATTCAATCAACTGCTTTAAATGTGAACTGTTGCATGAAATGAGAGATGCTCATACGGGGCCACCTTTTGTCTGAGCATGCGAAAGGATATTGCCGCAAGAATGTCCTGGAGGATCAAGGACCTACGTCATCTCGTTATTATTGTGTTTCTGACCCCCGGTCGGGACACCTATTGTGTTTTGTATGTCAAACTGTGGTGAGACACTGCTTTATATTCATGAGGCTTACTAACTCCTCTCTCGTATCTGTGGCTCACTAGATGATGAAGCACGCGTGGGACAGCTACAGGCAGTACGGATGGGGACACAATGAGCTCAAACCCATTGCCAAGAAAGGACATTCCACAAATATATTTGGTAAGTGAGCTACACCCGTTTCCCCCATTACTTTAAAACATGCTGTAGCCACAGATCCGTCCCCTCATTTGCATGTAAATAGGTCCGGTCAAAGTGGAAAGCGATGCCCGTGCAACCGTATTAGCAGCTCTCCCTTTTTTTTTTTTTTTTTTTTTCTCTCCCTTTTCTTTTTCTTTTTTCCTTCCCCTCTCCTTCTCCTCTTTATACACAGCCATTTCTGTGTCTCGAAATGATAACGACATGACGAGCATGTTCACATGCAAAATCCGGTTTCCCTACTTAATCATTCATTTCTAGGGCTAGTGTTGCTCTTTCCAGCTGTTCCCCCCCTGATTATGATGACCAGGGTAAAGCGCTTTTGTTTTGGAAAGTGTTTTTTTTTTTCTGTTCAGATCTCTAAAAAAAAAAAAAGTTTTTTCTAGGAATATTGCACTTATTGCTTTCACTGGAAGTATTTTAAATATAGCTGCTCGTTTGCTCCCATAGGTCTGTGGTGAATAGTCTGGAAGTGGATGTAGGGAACAGGAAGACGAGAAAGAGAGAGCGAGAGAGAATGAGAAAATGAGAGAGATGTGTATATATATATATATATATATATAGGTATATGTGCTTTTATATAACAACTCCACTAGCAGTCAAAAGTTTGAACACGTCCTTCCAATTTGCTGGATTTCATCACTATTTACATTGTAGATTCTCACTGCTGGAATCAAAACTATGAATGAACACACATGTAATTCTGTAGTAAACAGTAAACACGAGTGCTGCGCCAGATGACCTGGTCTCCGTGGTCACCTGATCTAAACCAAATCGAGATGGTTTAGGATGAGCTGAGATGGTTTTGTGATGTATCAGGTCACGACCTCATGAAGCTCATCAAGAGAAGGCCAAGAGTGTGCAAAGCAAAGTTATTTCACACTTCTTTTTGTTTACTACATAATTCCATACGTGTTCATTCATAGTTTTGATACCTTCAGTGAGAATCTACAATGTAAATAGTCATGAAAATATAGAACAAACGTCAAATGGGTGTCCAAACGTTTTGACTGGGAGTGTATGTGTATGAAGTCTATAAATATGCCAAACAGAATGTTTAGATCTTCCATTTTCTACTAGAATATCAGTATGCACTGATCTACTTCAGAGACTACCCAGAACAAATATGTAGATGCCTGTGTTTATTTGCTTTTCTTGCTTGCTGGTTATTGAAATAGCAATGAGGGCATATTATTGACACAAAGTGATTTCACAGTGTGAGTCTGAAGTGCGTGTTGGGATGAGGTCTCAGCTCCAGAGATAAGGGACTAAAATAGTGTTGTTGTTTTTGTTTTTTTCTCCCGTCATCATTGAAAGCGGTTCGAGCTCTTTCATAGAACAGTGATGTGAATAAGACTGTGTGAGTGCTACAGACAGTGCATTGGCGCAGCAGTGGGAGGTGAGGGGAGGGTGGACGTTTCATTTCAGTCTTTGTAAGATTATCTCTCTTGTAAATGACTCACACGGGGTTGAACTGTGCCTGGCAGAGGATAGCTGACAGAAAGCAGACGAATATTTTACCTATACCCATTTGAGGTCTCCACTGTACATGCTGTGTTGACACACAGACTGAGTGTAAGTGGTTTGTTTACTGGGAACATGCTCTCATGGGAGCCTGGAGTCAGATTTCGTAGATTAGCCTAGCACACAAACACAGCTATATTTCAAAACACTATATTTCAAAAGTACTATATATTTTCAGACTTTCTACGCACACAACCCCCTCACCCCACCCCCAACCTCGCTCCCTCTCCAATGCCGGGTTTGTTGTATTAACGCGGGCTGTGGGCTGTCTCTGAGCTTCTGTTATAATGCGGTGTTAATGAATTATTATGTCTCATTGAAGGGTTGTGATCTTTTCTTTTCGACTAATACTTAAACCCACAGCTGGGTTGATCAGGGCAGAATATGTGGAGAAGAAGAATTGCCTTTGTCACATATACATTAAAGCACCGTGGAACTCTTTCTTTGCATATCTCTGGTGTTTTTGGATAAATGGGGTCAGAGCGTAGGGTCAGGGATTTTACCGCACCCCCGGAGCACAGGGAATCTGCTTTCGGATGAGTGTTTGCATTAGTGAGTGTTACATTAATGAGATGTCCCTACTGATGAGGGACAGCTGTGTGTTTGTTTATTAACACTGTGGATGAAACAGACATAGAACAGGACCGATTGGCATAAGGAACACCTCAGAGTAGAGATTGATGGTGCCGGGACGAGCTGCATCTCAGTGCCAGAGTGTAAAGGCAGTGAAAATGTGCTGCTTAGACGAGAAAGGAAGGAAGAGAGAAAAGCGAGATGAATGAGAATAAGGGTTCCAAAGGTGCAAAGAAAAAAAAAAAAAGGGGGTGGAGAAGTGAAGTGGACAAGACAAGCGGAGAATGTGAAAAGCATCTGACGACGGCTTTCATTTATTTCATTCAGTTTTAATATCTTGGAACTCGTTTGCATAATTCCTATCCATCCCCTAAGGATTCTTCAGGAAAATCTCCAATTACTCATGCTTTTCTTTGCTTCTTCTGAAATTGCCTTCCCTAGGTGGTTAATATTTTCTTAATGAGCCGTGTGATTTCTCTTGTTCCTTCTGTCTGCTGGGCAAAACAACACTGGATAAGACGCACTGGTTTGTGCTACGGAACGGTCTGTACATGTGTCGTTCGTGTGCCATACGGCCGTGTTAATGGAGTAATGACAGCTTGAATGTAAAACAGGCCTTATTGTCCTGCGATACCGAGGATCAGAACAGATACGCCCTAGAAATACTGTGAAATCAAAGGTTATAAATTTTTTTGTTTTGTTTTAACCTCAGTGAATATTTTTAATCATACTGAAATACTTTAGGCCAAGCAGCATGAAAGGAAATTGGCTTTTCCTTTAACACGGAAGCGTTCAGTTGAATAGTGTAGGTTGATATGAGCGTTCGAGTGGCCGGAGAACAGAAATTATTCAACTCCTTGCAATCTTGGGTAATTCCATTTATAGGAAATGAAGAAATAAAGCTTATCCTACAGTCAGCTGCACATTATGTAACACTACTCTGGGAAATTTGGCTCTGTGTGTCAGTGTGCATCTGTGCTGTTTTTATTTATTTATTTTCTAAACAAACACACACACACACACAAAATATATTCAGAAACCATTCAGTTCCCCCTCATAAAAAAAAAAAAAAAAAAAAAAAAAAAAAAAAAAAAAAATATATATATATATATATATATATATATATATATATATATATATATATATATATATATATATATATATATATATATATATATATATATATATATGTGGTGTGTGTGTGTGTGTGTGTTGCAGCCTGAAACCTGAAACTATATTTGTTCAAATTTAGTTTTTTTCCCCCTTCATTATTCTAAACCCATTAACAATGTAAAAATTAAAAAAGTGCAAAAAAAACCCTGAAATATTACAAGCCTTTGCAACGATGATCGAAAAACCTGATCGGTGCTGAGATTTTTCTACACCTTGACTGGAGTATACCTGTAGAAGAGAATATTCTCTGTATAGACTATATGTGCAATATGTAACTACTAAATAGTAATGACCAGTCTGCTTTTCAGCTTCATCATATGGAAAACAGTATTGGTACACATGACATTTATCAGCAATATGTGGTTGTTTCACAAACTTGTAATCACACACACAACTATATAAGGATGTCGTTTGGATATGGTAACAGTACAATTTCACTTGCCTTAATCTCAGGAAAAGAGAAGACCCACACTTGTTTTGAAGGATATGGTGTAAATGAGTTGGATCTCAGAAGGTCTGATGTAGTACTCTGACCTCTACCATAATGACCATATTAGGATGATTTGGGTCTGGCTGCATCCAAGTTCTCCTTCACTACACATCAGTATCTGACTTTATCAATACCCTAGTGGCCAAATGAGCACAAATCTAGAGCACAAAAAGTTGAATAGCCTCCGAAAAAGAGATGAGGACATTATAACAGCGTATGGTGACTAAATGTTGACTGGGATGTAAAAAAAAAAGTGGGTTAAAGTGGGTTGAATATAAAATAATACTAAGGATGAGATTAAAAAAGTATATATGCAACTGTAGAGTATCTTTCATTCTAAAAATATACAGCGCATACCTTGTAACGTCTCATGAGTATCTCATTACTGCTTCTGTAAGTCTTAAACACATCTATTTAATTAGATATTACTCACCATGAGCTGTAGCTAGCCTTATAATAGTAAGTTGTTTTAGAGGAAAATGCACTGATTTTCTGCTCTCACATGATGGACTACAAATATTTTATTACAATGACCTTTTTTCTTCTTCTTTTGTTAAACTGCCCATAATTTGAACAAATGAAGCAGAGGTTGCTTTAGGAGTGTTTGTATTATAATTGCTCAGGAGAACAAACAGTACGGTTTCTCTGGCTTCGACACAGACAGACAGATAAACGTTAGGTCATAAAATACTATTTACTATTTCCAAATTGATTGATTGTGAGCATTTGAGACATTTGTCTACAAATATTTGTGTATACTGCAAAAGTTGGCCATCTGCTACACAAGAGCACTGGCCCAGTGGAATAGGTCCTGTCTCAAGAGAAATAGTGTTCCGTGGAGGGTCTAAATATTACTGCATGCAGTTCATTTGCATTCATGTCCTTAAATGTAGGCTTTTGTGCCGGGTAGCAGTGTACAGTTATTGCAGTTTGTGAAATGGAGAGACGTGTCATAGAGCTGCCATATTGCATTCTCAATAAATGCAATTGTGGTCTCCAGATAATATTCCATCCCCCCCACACACACATCCCAAATTGCCAATTGTTTTTACTCTCCTGAGGGTATGTGTGTGTGTGTGTGTGTGTGTGTGTGTGTGTGTGTGTGTGTGTGTTTCAGCACTTTGCCCAAGAGGGAAATGTTAAACTATGCAGTCATTGTACACATTAAATAAGCATATTTCCTACATCACTATTATGCTACACAAAAAAACAAAGTCTAGCTGTTTCTGCAAGTTTTTTTATTTGTTGATATTCCTGAAATATAGATAATGTTTACATTTATTAGACCAATATCTAATAAGTTTAATGTCATAAATGTCTCATATTTTAACATTAAATGTCCAATATAAATGAAAATATTATAATTTTATATATATATATATATATATATATATATATATATATATATATATATATATACATACATCTTGGTTAAATGGGAAAGCATTCCGTCTTTTCCTGGTGTCAGATTTGGGCAGGGAATAGACAGACAGGAAAACTGTTCTGTATAGAAAAGGACAGAGGAGAAAAGCTGGAAAATGGATGTGTACATGTGAGGTTAACAGTGCCTCAGTCCTGCACCGACATCTCGTCCTTCAGTACGGCCCCATTATGCTGTTTCAAAGTCCAGCCCAAACATTTTATCCCCCAATCCCTCCCCTTCATCTTGTCCCTCACCTCTGCTATGACATCTTGTTCCTTGTGCCTCAATTCCATCGCAGTTTTCCTTTGGGTCCAACCAAGTGCTTTCACCCACTGATGTACATCTGCAAACATCCCGACTCATCTAGTGAAGCACCCCCTTCGGATCCCACTTCATGCAGAATATGATATTGCGCTTCTTTAGATTCCATATCATCTGACTCTCTAGAACTGCAGAAGGACATTATTCATAATCACACACTCCAGTTTCTCTCTGCTGTTCTGTATCATTCACTCTTTATACCCCCCCCCCCCCCAAAACCCCCCCCCCCCCGAAGAGGATGGGTTTCCCTTTCAGTCCGGTTCCTCATTCCATCTAAAGGAGTTTTTCCTTGCCACAGTCAGCCCAGGCTTGCTCATGGGGGATAAATACACATAAATCATCCATATAAATATTTAATGTTCTGAAGTTATCCCATTCTGTAAAGCTGCTTTGAGGCAATGCACATTGTGAAAACCGCTATAGAAATCAACTTAAATTTACCTTCTTGTCCTCAAGTCTTATTTCTTATTCATCTCTCTCATTTCCTTGTCCTACTGAATCCAGTCTCCCTGTCCATATTTTTTTTCGCGTTCCTTCTTCCAAAACTAATGGAAGTGCTCCAGCTCAGTTTATCAAAATGCTAAGCAATGTGTCAAGAGTGCAGTAACCCAGTAAAAAGTATTATCAAGCCACTTACATGTCTGGTGGTAATTTTGGAGGGCAGAATGCAGGGAAGGCAGAAAGAAGCCAGATGATAGAGGAAAATTGGTCACCTAGGCCTGATGATTGTGGTCAACAAGTTATTTTTTGTTTGTTTTTACCCCCAAAAGAAATCGCATAACATGGTTTATTAAGCAGTTCGTCAGTTGCTACTAGGCCAAGTGTGTGTGTGTGTGTGTGTGTGTGTGTGTGTGTGTGGTGTGTGTGTGTGTGTGTGTGTGTGTGTGTGTGGGTGAAAATTAATGTTATCTGTTATGTGAAATTTAGTAAGGATTTATATTCACACGTTATGTTGTATTTGAATATGGCTTACATCGTTCTTTTCCTTTTATTCTCTTCTGTCTTGCCCCTTGTCCCACCCAACGCTCTTCAATAAATGCGCTCTTCCATCTCACTTTTGGCTTTCCACTTGAGTGGGTTTGCAATTTTCTCTTGAATAGATAAGCAATGGCTTAGACCGAATGAAAAGGACTTAAAATACATTGAAGGAAATGCAGACGAAAGTCTATTCAATCTGGCAGTATCGGTACCCTTAGAGTTCGCCCACTTTAGAATGCATGGCTGATAGATCATGACCATGATGTCCAGTAAACTGCTCTCCTCTGGTTATAAAATATTGTGTAATTGGATTTGACTGTGTGTGTGTGTGTGTGTGTGTGTGTGTGTGTGTGTGTGTGTGTGTGTGTGTGTGTGTGTGTGTGTGTGTGTGTGTGTAACATAAGGACCACCTGCCTAATATCATTTAGGTTTCCGGTGCCATCAGAACAGCTCTGGCCTTTTGAGACATGGGCTCCAGAAAAAATTCTGAATGTTCACTGTGGTATTGGCACAAACGTTTGCTTGAGATTTAAGTCCTAAGGTTTGCCCACTGTGGATTGAACATATTCCTCCTGTACATTTCACAGATGTTCAGTTGAATTGATATCTAGAGGATTTGGAGGGAGCGCGATCACTGTAAAGTATGTCATGATTCATTCATTCATCTTCTACCGCTATATCCAAACTTCCCTCGGGTCACGGGGAGCCTGTGCCTATCTCAGGCGTCTATGGGCATTAAGGCAGGATACACCCTGGATAGAATGGCAACCCATTGCAGGACACACACACACACACACACACACACACACATACACATTCATACACTAGGGACAATTTTCCAAGGTGCCAATCAACCTATCATGCAATTTTTGGACCGGGTGGGGGGACTGGAGAACCCGGAGAAAAACCCCCTGAGGCACGGGGAGAACATTCAAACTCCACACATATTGCCGCGACGAGAATCCAACCCGGACCGTGTGAGGTGTGAGGCAGTGTGAGGTGAACGTGATAACCACTAAGCCACCGTGCCCCCTTGTAAAGTATGTCACGTTCTTCAAATCATTTCTGAAGTTTTGTAGTGCCGGCATATAACGCTATCATACTGAAATGCAGCCTTTATGGAATTCTGTTGCCACACTGCAAGAATGGAAATAAAAGCTCATTTCTAGAAAATGTCTATTTTTTGTTAAAAAACAAAAATAGACATTGGTTGGCTAAAATGTTTTTGGGTGATGTTTGCCCCAAAGTAACATTTACATAAAATCCAAGAGTCTACTTACCCCAGCAGAACTGTCTTACACAGCTGTTTTTTTTTGGCAATGGACAGGGGACATCATGGGCAGTCTGTGGGCAAGCCATCATGCACAATGTGTCGATCTTTCTATCATAAATCACATTAGCAATTTCGTCTACAGTAGCGTTGTCATCATTGACACCCAACTGTCTACCCTGCACACCATACACACATCAGTGAGCCTTGGCTGCCCATGGCCATGTCACCTGCTCACTGATTGTCCTTCTCTAAACCTCTTTAGATTCATATTAAACACTGCAAGCTGTGAACACATACATACATACATATATTTAAATTAAACTTATTCAATTTTTTTTCATTTTTTTTTTGTGACCTTAAATATTTTCATCTAATACCCCGAGTGTCCATGGCACTGAAGCTTGAAATTACTGTTGGCTTTTCATTTCAAGGCTGTCGGAAAAGTTAACTGTCTTTTGAGAAGAGTGTACCTACCTATCCACAAACCGTCTCCGGTCCTTGTGATATCGAAGATGTAATAACCCAAAACGCATGCATTTTAAAGAGCTTCATTTTTTACAATGTCTGGATTGTCATCTTGTTCTTTTGGGGAGTCTGATCATCCTGCCCTGTCAACTCCCTTAGCCTCTGTGCATGGTTACACAGCCACTCGCTGTTTCTATAACGTACTGTTCGGAGCGCCTTATATTGCCTTTCCATCACTTGAGTGTTTTGCATTCTGCCCTAGTGCCAGATTTGTGTGAAACATAGATTGGCGGGTTTTTTTTTTTTAATTAAGGAATTGGATGTCTCTAAGGAGGTACAAAAAACCTGCCATGTAGTTGTCATGCCTGTTTGCAAGTCTATAATGCTGACTGAACTGTGTGTGATATTTTAATTACCAGTATTTTTTTCACGCAATTTAAAACACCTTTTCACGTGATTTTTACTACATTGAATGTTAATATTTTACACTTATACATTATATAAGATTATACCACACGTATGCATTATTTAGACAAAGGTATCAGTCAAAAGCATTGCCATAATGTCGGAGGCACACAATCGTATAGGATGTGTTTGGATGCATTAAGGTTTCCCTTGATCAGAACTAGGAGACCTGTTCCAGCTTAACATTGCCCCTGTGCACCAAGTGATCCTCTTTATGATCTGGCTTGGAGTGGAAGATCCTGTGTTTTCTGCTATAGAACTTTGACCTCACCCCATATTGAATACCTTTGGAATGAATTAGAATGCTGACTGCACCTCAGGTCTCCTCACTCAACACCAGTCTCACTCTGCACTGGCGTTAGTCAAACCCTTGTGGCCGAATGAGTACAAATCTCCACAAGCACACTCCAGTGTCTTGTAGAACATTGTCCCAAAAGAATGGGGGTTATAATAACCGCAAATGGTGATAACATGTGGATATGTGCATTTCAAAAGCACCGGGCTAAACAGTACAAACACTGTAGTATAAAACATAACACTCTTTTTCAACAAATCTGACCACTATTAGTGATTATGTGGTTATTTATCTCTAATCTGTCATTTTGAGGATGTTGGCTGTAACATATTGTAGGTCTGAATGCTTCCCGGTGCTTGCACACACCTTTTTTAACACTGCATGAGTGCTGCATGGTTATAGGCTGAGGGCTAGTGTTACTCCCCAAACATCCATGTTGAACCTGAATTCGTTTATGCCACCAAGTGACGAGTTGATGAGATTTGTAAAATACAAAGAAAATGAGAAGATAATTGAGGCTATATTAAGTTATGACATGACTCAAAGGCGAAGGTGTGTAACAGCATGTTGTGTGTTGGGGTCCTGTTAGGCATAACAGAAGGGTTTGCAGAGCTGAGAGGCTGGGGCTGCTGGGTATTTTTAGAGTGATTTAGAGCCTCTGTCAATAATGATAATAACACTGCAGTTCCCACATAATTGGACAGAGAGAGAGAGAGTGAGAGAGAGAGAGAGAGAGAGAGGAGCTTGCCACACTCTGTTTCGACAGTGCACGGTGCCGAAAAACACGACTACAGCAGCATGACTCTTGAACATGGAATCATTATCGTGCATAAAAGCAACCAAAGAATAATTGTGAAAGTAGCATAATAAAGTAATCATGCCAAATCCTGTATATGTCAGGTGTATATGTATATGTAAAGTATTTTAACATTATTGATATGCGTTAATCTTCAACTAGCTAATAAAGCCTATTGAGTTAACATTTAGCAATTACAGTGGTACCTCGGCTGGCACACATTTATTGTAAATCAGACATCCTTTTGTGAACAATAGATTACTCGATTTACCCTAATTAGTGCTTAAAGTGGTGCCTTGGCTAATGTCCATTACGGCTAAAGTCACATTTTCAGCAACGGATTAGCGACATTAATGCCATCAATCTGTAAAAGGGGTTATAAGGCCCTTTTTTCATGTGAAGTACCTTCTTTTGTGAGTGAGGAAGATTATTCAGCAGTGGAAATACACTAGATTGTACACTGCTCAGAGAAATGGGGGGGGGGGGTCTAAAAATCATGGTAAGTTTGAAGTTACGTAACGGTACATTCAGTCAAGGGCTCATGGTTGTTCGGACAGGTTGCCAAGAGATTTGAGCGATCTGTCTAAAGCTCGGACGAAATTGTTCCACGCAGCAATCCCAATCACACCAGCCCTAACGCTGTCTGAAATGCTGTGGCAGGACCTTAAGAGTGCAGTGCATACACAACTACCCATAAACCTCATTGAGCCGATGCACCATTGTGAACTGGAATTCCTCCACAGCGGTGTGACCGAGTGATAGTCAGAACACAATTCAAGTTATTGCTGCTAAAGGTGTAAGAGGTGTAATAAATTCTCCATTTTTGCTGGATGTTTACAACAATAATGAACAAATATTATTATAATCTTATATCAGAAAAAAAAATCTAAATTTAAAAAGCATGTACTTTGCGTTTCACGCGACTATAATTGTGACAAATGTTGTTGTAAACCGTTTCATCATTTTTAAATTGGGAGATTCAGAGAGCTTTGTTATGCAACTGTTCTACCTGTTTAGTTTTGACCTGAACAGATTGCATAGAAGGTCAGTCCAAATTATAAAAAATAATAAAATAAAAACCTTGTTAGCTTTAAGGGAAGACAGTTTGTTGTTCGTGGTTTTGTGTTTTTGTTGTTTTTTTCCCCTTTTGTGTTTGTTCTATTCAGTGATAGTTTGACTCAGGATTGGCAGCTTTTTGGTGCCTCTTGCTGGAAACCATACAATAGATCCTTACTTGTAAAGTAATTATAAGTGTAAAAGAATGTACTTGATCAAATTGCATCAGTATAAAGGTATATTAAAGAAGAAAATGGATGTAAACGTTTGATTTTACCTTATGGAAGAGATCCTGGAATGTTAATCAAGGATTAATCTTTTATGCGTTTTGTCTGAGGGCAAGATCAGTGGTCCGATTGGTTCCTGCATCGGGATAGAGATGCAAGGTTTTGTATCTTGTATTTGATGTAGCTGTAACTAAAGGCTAAAACTAAAGGCGCCCGAGGTATGTAACAGTGTTGTACCGCTTATCAGCAAGGGACATTAACATACGCGACGAAGACCGGAGGAAAGAAAACTCTAGAGACTTGGGGCACCGAGATTGCAAGAATGAGAAAATTAGTATTGGGACGATGTATACAAACATTATCATGCTCATATACACACACACACACACACACACACACACACACACACACACACACACACACACTAGTGTTCCATGCCCTTGTTCTACAGATTGCAGTTTGTATACGATGCTGCAGTAAGAGTTCTCCCTGAACAATCAACATATTACTGCAGTACGGACAGACATTCACTGGCTTTCTGTTTGATATTCAGTACAGTCTGGTCCTTTTTATTTGTTTTTCAAGCCTTGTTCCTTCATCGACGCCAGATTGTATAAGCAAGAGATGCTTTGTTTTACGGTGAGGTCTAAGATCATCAAGCACAGGATTAATTCTTGACAAACACACACACACACACACACACACACACACACACACACACACACACAAACAAAAGAAGTGATGAGGTTGCTTCTAGTCTGCCTGCTCCAAAGCAGTGTAAATCTTTGTAGTTTTCTACTTCTCTTAGTATTGCATTGTCATTCTTTCACTCATTAACATATGAACTAATGATTATTTTAAAAAGGCTCCCTAATTTAACCGTTTCATAATTACACATTTTTATCTTAATTACTTTTTTTTTTTCAATAGAATAATTTGTTCGTTTAATTGTATTTATTTTCTTTATTGTTCTAATTTTTTTTTATTAGAGCTGCATTATAATGAACAAATTATTCATGCATTAGTCCTTCCCTCATCTTTCTCCTTCTCTTTTTTTCTTTCTTTTTTTCTTCAGTTTTAACCCAAATCTCCATCTCTTCAACTCGAGATTGTCCACTGCTCTGCTTCGTGCCTTAAGGACATTTTGTGTTTCCACAGGTAATTCCCAGCTGGGGGCCTCCATAGTAGACGCCCTGGACACACTGTACATAATGGGCCTCCATGATGAGTTTAAAGATGGCCAGGAATGGATTGATAAGAACCTGGACTTCAGTGTGGTAAGAGTAACCACATGCAAACACTTTATGTTCGCACACCTGGCCTACGTTACCTATAGGAATGTGCCTTCTTTTTCATTGTTAATATAAAGTTATTCAGGGTACGTTTGTCTTCGAGAGAGATTACAGGAATATAAAGGGGTAACTCTTAGCAATGAGAAATATGCAGCCTACCTACTGACCTGCGGTATGTGCGAATCACAAGTCTCTAACTCTATTTTGCATTCCCATGTGTCTATTGACATGCCATGGACTCAATTTTGAAAACCCAATTTGTATTGAAAGAATGTAGGTAGGAAGGGTAGTATCTACAGCACTAGATAGATAGTACTCCGTACTGTTTGTTCGTTTTTGGCAGAAATATAAGAACGAATAGTTTTTAAATCTCATTATTACCTGCTGCGTCTACCAGTCATCTCTTTCCCCAAACGTTCTTCTTTTTGCTTTCCCATGTGCACATTTTACCTTTTGATATTTTTCTTTTCTTCCATCCTGCCCTTTTTCCCTTCTATCTGAGGGTGATTAAATTGATGAGATTAGGACCGATCAAAGTGTCTTGGAACCTTGTCTCTCTCTCTTTTTTTTTTTTAAGGCCTTTTCCTTTTGGGACAAAGAAGATTAATCACTGGGTTATGTAATAACCCCGTTCAAATAGAGATCAACTATATATATGTGTGTGTGTATATGTATATATATGTATATATATATATATGTGTGTGTGTATGTGTATATATATGTGTGTGTATATGTATATATATATATATATATATCTATATTAAGATATATATATATATATATATATAGTATATCATAGCCTTCCTGTAGACAATAATATATATATTTTAATTATTCAGTGAGAATAAGGAATGTGTTCAGTTACAAAAACAAAAAAAAAAACTTCTAGATTTGGTCAGTACATTAAAAGCAATGATGGGAGGTCTTTAGGCGTATTATAATATTTATTATGAAAGATGAGTGACTGACAAACTCAGATGCACATGGTTCCCTCACAGGCTGTGACTTCTGGCACGTCATTCTCCACTAATTACCGAACGTGTTTAATGGCCGTGAGACAGCTGGAGCCTCTCATTTCTGCGTTCTGTAACTCTCTGAACTCAAACGTACTTTGAGTATTTTTTTCCTGCGCCGTTATTACTAGTCATTTAACGTTTCAATCGGGGCAGGATTAATTCTTGCCCCATCATCCAACCGTGAACTTGTTTATAGCACACTCTGTAAGCACATATAATAAAGAAACAAGTATTGAGCTTTTTATACCCGTATAGAATATTCAGATGTTATGTTGATTGATGATGATAATAAATAGTAGTTCTAGAATTGTCAAGGAGCTGATCTTGGGGTATTTAAGTCTGCACTTTGTCACACGTCATTAAAGCCGAAAGCTGACTTATCAGCTTTGCACCAGTTACTGCACTCTCTGTGGTACTTATTCTCAATTCTCTGGGCGCATATTTCTCTCTCTGGTCGTGTTGTGATGATGGATGACGCTGTATGATATCACAATTAATTGTGAAAATTAACCCCAAAAGCTTACACTAGTCGAAGAACTATTAAGAACTTGTATATCGGAGTTGATCCTCTTTAGAGAGGCCTGAAGTAGGCGAAGGCTCCACTGAAGCATGGCCTTGTCATTTTGTTCCATTGCGAATGAGTCTCTCCTCTGCCTGAGTGTAAGTGTCTGATTCCTATTTCAGGGATGATGGGTGGGTTCATGTTGTGAGGCTTTTTGAGGATTGAATGACCAATTTTAGGTTTTGCTGCATATAAAATGGTTTTAGAACATAGCCACGATGAGCAACTGACACCGTCTCGCACAGTCTCATGCATTTAAACATGAGCTATTTTGCTGATGGGGTGTGTGTGTGTGTGTGTGTGTGTGTGTGTGTGTGTGTGTGTACAGGGGCAAAATCAAACTTTTTTAGATGCACTCATTCACATTAATAAGGGTCATAGCAGAATCTATTAACATGTATGCACACATGCATGCCCAGGGCAAGACACATTTTTATTCCTCCTTCTCAACCAGAAGTGTATCTCCCTGCATGTCACACACATACACATAACTGTTTAAAACAATAGTGTTTTCCACCACGTGGTTGTATTTAGGTATTGACTGAAGTTTCCACGAAGCTGCCACTAGTGGGCCCTTGAGCAAGGCCCTTAACTTTAAATTGCTCAGTTGTAAGTCGCTCTGGATAAAGGGGTAAATGATTTTTTTTTCCCCCTCCTACAGAATGCAGAAGTGTCTGTCTTCGAAGTCAATATCCGTTTCATTGGAGGTCTGCTTGCTGCATACTACCTTTCTGGACAGGAGGTAAGATGATGATATTTTGTGATTTGTTCAGGTGCGTAGGAAATATCAATTAAATTAATCAATGAAATAAATAATAGTTATGAAAAACGTGCTCGGAAAGTTGTGAAAAATGACTCCTTGAGCATGCAGATCCCTGTTACTTGACTAATAACAAACATTCATTATGTGTGTATGTTCTGGTTAAGTGGAGTTAACATGCGTAATATTCTTTGAGGAAACAAGCTTTACCCTCTGTTAATTATCCCCTCCTTTTATTGTCTTTTTAATCTTCTTTTGGCAAATGAGTGTGCAGGTGTAACTCTGACCCTTCTTGTTTTAACGTGATATACCTGAATGGACCTGCATTAGTTTCCTTTTATCTGGAGGTTAGGAATGTGGGCTTGAATTCCTGCAGTACCGTAACGCTCTGGGACTGTCGAGAGCACAAACAGTTCTGCTCTGGGTGGAAAAACGCAAAGCAGTTAATCCATAGTGCTGCTGTTTCTCTGCCAGTTCAAGTCTATAGAACGTAGTCAGTGTGTGTTTGGGTTCTTTGTAATGTTTAGGAGCAGCAGTCCATGTATTCCCTCATGTTAGCTAGTACATTGTGATAGCAGACTATACTTTGCCATTCTCCTATAATATTTCTCTGATTTGAGGCAATTTCACTTGTAGGGAGCGATCACACTGTGTTTTTTTTTGTTTTATGCCCTATTCTATGTACACGGTACTGTATAGACCAGGGATCACCAACCTTTTTGTAACTGAGAGCTACTACATGGACACCGAGTCATATAAAGGGCTACCAGTTTGAAATACTCCTCTGAAATAACAAATTTACCTTTAGTTATATATTATTATTATTATTATTATTATTATTAATGATACTCATTTATCTATGTAAATACACTTGACAGTGACTATCAACAACGAATTAACTACATTTTACATTATAGACGCATCTCACTGATGAGTTGTGCACTTTTTATAGCAAGCCTGAGAGCTACTCATGTGCTCCTTGGGGGCTACCTGGTGCCCACGGGCACCACGTTGGTGACCCCTGGTATAGACTATAGAGATGAGTTTATGCATTGTGCTGTTGTAAATATCTGCATGAATGTGCATGTCTTCCTATTAAAACCCTGACTAAATTATGACCAAAAATTCAGGACCACAAGAATGCTTAGGTTGTATTGAATATTTTCTCTCATGTTTACAAGCAAGGTTTGGTCTATTTGGGCTTTTATTTACACTTTTCCATGCAGTAACATCCTTTAAATGATATAAATCAACTGAAAGTATTTTTTTTTTTCCATTTCTGTTGCCTGATATGAATAACCACTTTTTTATTATTTAAAGACTGGGCTTTTTGTGAGATTAATGTAACTGATATGGTCCCATTTTATTAAAGTTCTGTTATCTGTTATGAAACAGTCACGGCCTGTACAAGTATTAAAACCGATCTTGATCTTGATCGTCATAAAGCTGTATTAGTCACCTCATTATAAATATGTGAACATTGATTATAAACTATCTTTAACATCATATTTAATTTTTTTTTTTGTAATTAATCCACTCACAGATCACTTCAAAATTTTCTTCCTGCGTATTAATGTGCACGTTCATGATTGCACTTAAGGTACTCTGAGTTCTTCCCTTGAGCATCATGCCCTGCAGAACTTCTTCATTTCTAATAAATAGGTGAAAACATAGAGCACCTTCGAAAGGATGTGAACGAAATTAAAGTGTTGTTGCAGTTATCTTAAAAAAAAAACTCTTGAAATACTGCAGGGAAATGGAGATGGGGAAAAGGCCAGTGATGGTGGAGAATTAAGTGGAAAGTTTAACTAGACGTAAAGCTCTTGTGACTCTCGTCAGAGCGCCGCTGCCTCCTCGCTGGCCCTCTGCTGCCTGTCAGCCTATTCCCGACCAGTCTGCGTCAACATGATGGATGATGTTTACTCACACTTTCCGCTCCCCTTTAACTTTTCTTTTTCTCCTCGTTTTTCAGTACTTCTTTAGCCCTCTGCTTTTTGTCTCCACCCACCTGTCCTGGAATGAGTGATGAGGGAAAAAAAAAACACTTCAGTGTTTAGAGATGGGTTTCTGCATTGGGCCTCTTCGCTGTAATTAACAGCGAAAGTCATTAATTCACTGAAGAGGTCTCTCTTGGCCCGAGAGCCTCCCAGTAAACAGGCGTGTCCAACATCTCGGCACAAGCTGCTCTCCTCTTCTGTACATTGGTACAGCACTCATCAGGGCAGTCTCAGTGGTGGAGAATTTTGATGAGTTGTTTGTTTGTCCTCCCCCTCCCCATTACGGACCACACTTGGAAAAATGTGAAGAGTCCATACATCATTTTAGTGTGAAATTAAACTGCAATATATGGTACAGATTCTGTAGCTCCAAATTTCCTGAGCGCAACAGCAGTTGAAAGTCCTTATAGACCTGTGCTGTTTACATAAATACTTAAAACTGTTAACTGAAGAAATCTGGGAAGTCTTTTATGTAAATAAATGATCTTTACATTTAATCCCAAACGTATTCACACACCTCTATGTAAACAACTCTCTAAGCAAACAACTGAGTGCATCAAAATGGTATGAACATGCCTTATTTCTTCAATATCGGAAATGTCTTTCGAAGATTTTGTTCCGTACTTCTTCAGTCCCAAAAAAAAACAAAAAACCCTCTTATCTGATGGACGCAAGATTGCGTAACGTCAAAAATCTTCACGTACCCGTGCTCTAATTTACCAACTTATCAAACTCAGACCAACCAGGCCATTTTGAATTCAAAACTGAATGCTATTCCATGCTTTGTTAAAGGCTTTGGTCGAGTGCCTACATCAAGCCGTTCCACCCACAGGGTTTTGCTGTGCGGAATACGTGTAGTTAACGGCGGCGAGTGGAAAAAAACATATGAAAGTGGTCCGAGTTCATCTGTGCTCATGTGGAAATTCCATCTGCTTAGTGTCTCTCCTGGGTCAGATCCCTTCAGCTCTGCAATGGAAAAGAAGTTTATTAGAGTTAATTACTGTCGACCTGATCTTACTTTTAAAGGAAACATTCAGACAGTTATTTGTAAAGGCTGTTTTTTTTTTTTTTTTTTTTTTTTTTTTTTTTTTTTTTTAGGTAATTCCGTGTGTTGTCCGAGAGCCACTAATAATCCCAATAACGAGCATTTTATCTCTTGCTTGATATGTCATGTTTATTTTATTAAATAAGCAACAAATCTAGATAAGAAGGTAGAACGGAGATTATTGGCGCAAACTGTTCAAATATATTAGGCTAATTATGTAACGATTGTTTCTTTTTATTTTTTCACCACATGAGGGGTAGGGTGTGTGTGGGGGAAATATGTTAGCAAGTGAGCAATTTGGAATGATAAAGTGCTACAGTTGATTTATAGCCATCGATGAATAAGAAGATAGGGTGCGGTACATTTGCATGCGAGGTGAACAGATGTATTGGGGTTCTACTCTTTCTCAAACGCCTGCATTGTTCAAGAACGGTCTCTTGGAGCCAGAGCGTGTTAGATCCTTTAAAGTTACGTCATTGTGAGCCAAAAATGCACCGAGTAAGTAGCTACAGTTAGTGTCCAAGCTTGATTGAAGTGCGTGCATCATTTTCTGCCTCGATTATTTACAGGACTAAAAGGCTGTTCAGTTGTTAGTGTTATAAACAACGCTAAGGACAGTAGGAGGTGCAGCAGGAAGGCATGATGATCAAATGCAGCTGCCTAGATAAACTGCACTCCTGTCTGTAAAAGTCATCACTACTGTGGATTCCTCCAGTAGAGAGCTGTAAGGCATTTTATCAGAACCTTTAAAAGACCCAGAGATTGAAGGCTATTCATCCTTAGCAGGCCAAAGGAAACCATTACCAGTGTGAAGCAATAAGACCCAAAAGGGTATAATTTAAAAAAAAAAAAAAAAAAAAAAAAGGTCCGAACTTCCTTGTATAAAACTGACATATAAATTATCTTATTTGCAACGCACTGCAGAAGATCTAAATGTTCCATTTTCTCAGCTGGAACAAAAAAAGGTGATTAAACCAAGAACCAAGAATCTCCACGCTATGCACTACCTGCTTTATTATGGAAAAAAAGTGCGAGTAATCTGTATGAGCAGATATTTGAAGACCGTTGTATCTAAAGCGGGATCAAAAAGCCCTTGCTTTTTTTTATCACTGAGCCTGAATAGGACATTTGTGTCTCTGTAGGGAATGCATTGCTGAATAGTTCTGAAATGCAGCACTTTCTATGAGCAGACTTAAACTTTTATTCTTGCCAAGAGTTCTTTTTTTTAACCCCCAGTTTAATCTATTTTTGTTGTGCTGGTGATTCTCCAGGATTAACATTAAAGCAGAAATCTACACTACAAGCAGAAATCGAATTCGTCATAGTTTTTTGGGGTCAATAGCTGCATGGAAGAGACCCACCTGCTCGAACACTAGTTAACCCATTTGACCATGCAGAATATACTCAACCCCTGTGTTACAAACCTTTTAAATAGTGACATTTAGCATTAGTCATCTGTTGCAACAAAATCCAGAAAAGAGATTTTTATATATATATATATATATATATATATATATATATATATATATATATATATATATATATATATATATATTACTTCCACAGCTTTAGTATCTAGTTAGGAAAAAGCTGTGACTGAGAAGATCCTCTTGGGTGCATTCTCACATGTTTATTCTTTTGGCAAAGCAGCAGCGCTCCAAAACCTCTCTCAAATCTCCAGCAGTGAGCCAAGACTTGGGAGAAGAAGAAATCGTCTATAAATCTTTTACGGCGATTTCCATTGCGATCAAGCTACCTTTTTGCTGTTTGTGCTAGATCAGTGCAAAGCAATAAATCCTGGAGATCAGGGTTAAACAAATAGGAAGGTCTTTCATTCTTTTTCAATGATTACCGTACTTATGCGATGTATTCAAATGTGTAAGAGCTATCGATCAAATAAGAAGAACAATTCTAAACCACTGTTTACTAATAAGGCTGCGGGCCCAACATTTATACCAAGATAATTATTATCTTGCGAGCAAAGCTGCCAGACGGGCTTTTGTGTTGTTTCCTGATCTTGCTTTTGTGGCTTTAAATGAAGCTCTCGCAGGAACACAGCGGCAGGAACCAAGTTAGAGCTCTTACTTAATCTGGCACACACAGGAATCACCTGGTAAATTGATTTTTTTACCCCACCGTGAAGCAATCCTCATGCCCAGGACCCACGCAGAGGTCAAGAGACCGTTTACACTCTTCCCTCTATCTTTGCCTCACAGCCCTCACTGGGTCTAGTACGACCCGTGATGAAGGCCACCATGTTTTCTGCTCTTCGTTTTTAACCCTCACACCCAAGGCTGACATGTCCGATAGTTGGCTCTTTTTTTTACTCGTTGTGAATGTGTTTGGTAAGAGAGCCATTTTTTTTTTTTACTCTTTACATAACACTGGTTTGCTTCTCACCGTCTTCCTGTGTTCTTGTTCTCTCCATCTGTTAGGTTTTTAAGGTGAAGGCTGTTCAGCTGGCTGAGAAACTGCTTCCTGCCTTCAACACTCCCACAGGTATCCCCTGGGCCATGGTCAACCTCAAGAGGTAGTTTTACCTTCATTAATTTTCTTCGTGGGGGTGTTTGTTTATCACATTTCCAATCCTCTCTTTCTTTCTCTATCTGCCCCCCCCCTGCAGTTCTGGCTTAGTCTCTAAATCCACAGTGTATAATCTACACCTGTCGCTGCTTCCTGCTTCCTTGCGCCTTTCCACGTCATTTACTTTGCTCTGTACAGCCACGCAAACGTGCAGTTAATCTATCGAATGCATACATCGCCTGTTGAACGTGCATTAGGCCGCTGGGTTTGGAGCGAGCTTAATCACAGGCTGACACCGCTTTTGTAAATTAATTGAGTGTCCCAAGGAAATTGAGACTAAAGACCTTCAAGGTGTGTCTAATCCTGAAGATGAAAGGTTTTTATTCTATTAATCCCCGTCCACCCAGCCACAACTCAGCCTGTCATTACAAACCCCCTCAGACACTAATGCACATGTGCTGTACCCAATTAGGATGTGCCAAGCATGCTGTGAATGAGTGGAGAACTGAGGAAGAGACATTTGCATGTTTTTTTGTTTTTTTTAATGGTTCATAATTTGACAGTTCTATTTGTTGCATTTGGCAGGCATCTTCAGGAAGAAAACGTGTTTTGGTATTATTATGTTAGTATTGTATTATTGTTACTATTAAGTTTATTATTATTGTTTTTGTTCCTCTCATCTGTATAGTGGCGTGGGCCGTAACTGGGGCTGGGCGTCGGCAGGTAGTAGCATTTTGGCTGAGTTTGGAACGCTGCACATGGAGTTTGTGCATCTTACATATCTGACTGGGAATCCTGCTTATTATCAAAAGGTTTGTGTGTGATTCATTTGTGGATATTTCTTAAAAAAAAAAAAAAAACAGCAAATAAATCTTTGCTTTTTTTATATCCAGGTGATGCACATCCGGAAGCTGCTTGCAAAAATGGACAGACCTAATGGCCTCTACCCAAATTACCTGAACCCTCGTACGGGCCGCTGGGGCCAGCGTGAGTAATCTTCTCTTTCTGACTTTATCACATTATTCTTCATAGGAAACTACAAACCCCCTGCAAGGATTCACACATGCATGGGTATATATGATGAATCGGAAGTGAGTTGCACTTCCTGTTCCCTATGCAGTGGCTCATTTGCACTGTGTACAAATACAACGCTTAGACTATGCTTTGTGTAACTGGTCATCTTTGTGTTCATTTCCTAGTTCATACAAAGGCATGATGTGGATCTTTAAAGAGTATGCGCTGCTGACTTTTCATTTGTTCCTATCCGTTATTTTTAAAACTTGAAGCAAATAAAATATTCTGCAGTTGTAGCCTTCATGTTATTTCTTTATTCACTGATACGAAATACAATGGTGCTATTGCTAATGGTTGCGGTAAACATTCACCCCTCTGTTTACTGTTGAAATCACTTTCATTCTGCCATAGACATAGAGCATAAATCTTTTCCAGCAGCACTTCATCAGCAGAAACTCGCTATAATGAACCCATTTAGCACCTCTGGCCGAGCTGCACACATCCATGTTTACAAATACAGGAGAGTGTAGCATTTGAACAGTTATGATGCGACAGTGAACAATGGCTGCAAATACAATCGAAGGAAATGCCATTTGCTGAAATGAGGATGAGCATTATAAGTGCATCTGTAGCTGCGTTTCGGAGAATCAGACTACTCAAAAACCATAAGCCGCCAGAGCCTAAACATGAAAAGGAAAGAAATGGAAAGATCAAACATCTTTTGTCGGGTGAAGTGCTTTTCAGAAATGCAAGTGCTGTGTGTGGAATATGATCAGTCTTGATTGTTTTTTAAAAAGATATAAATGACAGGTAAAAATCTGCTATGGAGGAATCTTTATACTTAGCCTAGCACATTTGTTTGTTCTCAATGTACTATTAATGAATATGTTTCCTGTTTCTAATACTCTAATTCCTCAAAATCTCCCACTTTAATAAAATGATTCATTATTTAATATTTATTTCACTCCATTATTCTTTTAATATTAGTTTCTTGTTCAGGTAGTGTTTGTTTTAATTGGTAAAGATGATGCGTGGCTCCTTTAAGAATTATATTCTGGTTTTGGTTGCTTTCCAAATAAACTGGTTTAGGTTCCATATGGTAATATAGTAAGTAACTTTTGTAATATGCGCAGCTAGTAGGCATCGGGGAAATTTAGGAAGCGCAAGTGGATGCACTTACCAGAGAACATATCCCCTCTTTCATATTCCATTCTGACGTCATAAGCGCTAAGAGCATCTTATGTGGCGTAGAATAGGATAGCCTTTATTTGTCACATATACATTACAGAGTGCAGGGTCAAGTACCACTGGAATATTTCCATATTTTGTCATTATAGCTACAAACTTAAGTGTATTTTCTTGGGATTTTATCATAGACCGAAAGAATGTATATCAAAAGTATTGTGAAAATTCTGGCATGTATATGTATTCAGCCCCTTTGAGTCAATACTTTAAGTACACTGAAAGTACACAGCTGCAAGTTTTTGGGTATATCTATATTTTACATCTAGAGCCTGTACTTTTTGCCCATTCTTCTTTGTAAAAAAGCGCCAGTTGAATCAGATTGGATGGAGAACGTATGTGAACGGGAATTTTTGCCAAATGTTCTCAATAGGATTTAGGTCTGGACTTTGACTGGGCTATGCTAACACATTATTATGCTTTGATCTCAACCATTCCTGTAGTTTTGCTGTATGTTTAGGGTCATTGTCCTGCTGGAAGGTGAAGCTCCGCACCAGTCTCGAGTCTTTTGTACCCTCTAATAGGTGTTCGTCCAGTATTGCCCTGGATTTAGCTCCATCCATCTTCCACCAACTATGACTCTCAGCTTCCCTGTCCCTTCTGAAGAAAATAATCCCCAGAGCATGAAGCTTCCACCACCGTGTTTCAGTGGGATGGGATGTGCTCAGGCTGCTGTGTGTTACTGTAGGTTTTCGCCAGTGTGTTACTGTAGGTTTTTTTTGCATGTAGGCCAAAAAGTTTTGACCACAGCACCTTCTTCCATATGTTTGCTGTGTCCCCTACATGGCTTGTGGAAAACTGTAAACGGGACTTCCTTTTTCTTTTTTTTTTTTCTTTCTTCCTGTCACTCTTCCATAATAGCCTGATTTGTGAGTGTGTGACTAATAGTTGTCCTGTGGACAGACTCTCCTTGAGAGTTCTGAAAACTTCTGGCTTCTTCTTGGATCAGTGCTATCATTGCCTATTTCCATTTTCGGATGAATGATAGATCAGTGCTCCATCAAATCTTCAAAGCTTGGCATATGTTTCAATATTCTAACCCTGCTTTAAAATTCTCCACAACTTAATTCCTGACGTGTGTGTTTGTGTGGTTTTTTTTTTCGTCTTTGTGACGCAGTTAGCTCACTAATGTTCTCTAAAGACCTCTGAGGCCTTCACAGAACAGCTGTAATTATACTGGAATTTAAGTACACACAGGTAAACTCTAATTACTATTTAGGTGAATTCTTAGGGCAGTTGATGGAACTTATTTAGGGGTAGTAAAGGGGGCTGAATGCAAACGCACGCCACACTTTTCTTTTCTTTTTTTTTTTTTTTATAAAAAAAAATCTTTATTTTCTTTCTCCTACAGCATCAAGTGTTGGTCTTGTGTTTGTGTTGATCACACAGAATCCCAATAAAATACACTGTTGTTATAACATGACAAAGTGTGGAAATATTCAAGTGGTATGAATACTTTTGCAATATATGTGTATGTGTGTGTGTAGTATGTTTACCATGTTTATTAATAGACATTCAATAGAATGAATGGTCGCTGTGTACTTCTTATTTTGCACTCTGTTCTCAGAAACGGTCATCTCTAAAGAAATTGCATATTATTCTGCAAACCCTGGCTGAAAAATAACACAATTTTTTGTTGTTGTTTGTTTGGTTTTTTTGCCCCCCCCTGTTTTTTTTGCCCCCCCCCCCCCCCTTGATTGCCTTGTCGCTGCTTCTCCTCTCTATATATTTGTCTCTCTCTCTCTCTCTCTCTCTCTCTCTCTCTATCTCTCTCTCTCTCTCTCTCTCTCTCTCTCTCTCTCTCTCTCTCTCTCTCTCCAAGCCCTTGACCACTATACAACTAAAACATATACCAAATCACCTATATACAGTACATGAAGAAATGTTGCCATGCTCTTGAACACCGTCTGTGTGCACTTGTCTTCACTTGTGAACTGGAACAGTGTAATTAGCAGGTTTGTGTGGGTTTATGTGCATGCACTGCCATTAGGTTTATGAGAGAGAGTGCAAGGGAGATGTTATTTCTCCCAAGTGTAGTTTGTCTAAATACTAGATGTACTTAACAAGTGGTAAGCAGGCATAAAGTGGGAAAATCCACCTTCACCCATGTGCACTCATCTCTCTCAGGAGGAGCATTGTCATCTCTCTGCCATCTGTTTCTTTTCTCTCTTTTGTCCTGAAGTCACCTTTATAACAACTCTCCACTGCTCCACTATCCTTCTTTCACACATGCATGTCATTTTAAATATGATTTATAGCGCTTTCATTGTGTTTACTTCAACTTTTTTTATTATGAAACTTCAGTCGGTACTAAAGGCTTTTTATAAGCCTTTAAAAATGTAGCCATCACTGATGCAGCCCAGTCATGCACACACGTTCCATTAGTATGTTACAAACAATTTGAAGAGGCGTTTAATGGGGTGATTAAGTGATTGCTGGTGTGTATCTGCAAATTAACTTATGCACTACTATGCCTTAACGCCTTATTACAATCAGGGTGGGGTACTCATGGTTCGGATTCAGAAATGGAATGAGCATCCATATTATTCTATATATAACTTAGTGTATTTTTCTGAATGAGTAAAGAATCATAATTGCATTGTTTGTGTGTGTGTGTGTGTGTGTGAGTGTGAGAGAGAGAGAGAGAGAGGAGAAAAGAAAAGAGACAAGAAAGGGTTCTTTTTTAAATCTGTTTTTTTTTTTTAGTTTTTCTTCTTGATCCATATATATCCGATATATATATATATATATATATATATCTATATATATATATATATATATATATATATATATATATATATATATATATGCAATAATCCAGATATATGCAAAATATATTTTGCATATATTTTATATATATGCAAAATATATGCAAAGCTTTTTGACAAATGCTTTAGTCTGGAAAGAACTGTTATTAGTTGCTCATTATGGAATCAGCAATGGCATTTAGCTGAACGTAAGTTGACAGACCAGACCAGAGAAGAATAGGAGACTCATTGGTGTGTGAACTGCTAATCAAGTCAAGACAAGACAAGAGGTTTTTATTGTCATTTCAGCTATATATAGCTGACGCAGTACACAGTGAAATGAGACAGCATTTCTCCAGAACCTTGGTTCTACATAAAACAACATATTCACATCATTACATAGAGCTACAAAACACATGTCTAGACTAAGGTCCTAGACACATAAAGTGCATCTTGTGCAACCTGGTTATTTATTTCATTGTTAATGGATGGAATATATTTCTCATGTTATTTCTCCATGAGCCTTCCCAGTGTCTAACTCTCCAACGTTTACGCAGATCACACATCAGTGGGAGGCCTTGGAGACAGCTTCTATGAGTATCTATTGAAGGCCTGGCTCATGTCTGATAAAACTGACACAGAAGCTCGAAAAGCATATGATGATGCCATTGAGGTGAGGCCTGCTGCCTTAAATAAGCAGTGTTGATAGGGAATTCTCGCTTCTTTTTCTTCAGTCTTTTCTATGAATGTATGCATTTTCATTCGTTCTGTACTACTAGGCTATTGAGCGTCACCTGATTCGGAAGTCCAGCGGCGGCCTCACATTCATCGGCGAGTGGAAGAACGGCCACCTGGAGCGCAAGATGGGTCATCTGACCTGCTTTGCTGGGGGCATGTTTGCCCTAGGGGCTGATGGGTCACCCGGAGACAAGGCTGGCCACTACCTGCAGCTGGGAGCTGAGATTGCCCATACGTGTCACGAGAGCTATGATCGCACAGGTCAGTCACAGTGGGGTTTGCTTGTAGATGGAGTTCCTGCTATGTTAATTCAGTTCTCACAGGATCTAGCTTCTGTTTAAATCTAAAGTATGTATGTGTTTCCTGTACTTACCTTACTGTTACCTATTCAAAGAGCCTCTAGTAGGTTACTCTTTTTAATGGAATGAGTTGTGGACATGCTTGATCATTTCTCTATATAGTTAATAGTATATATCATTTCATTTGTAAACACAAATGATAAAGCAGTTGAGCTTTTTTACCATGTTACCAAGTAAGGTATTTGGACATCTGTTTTCTGTGTGTGTGTGTGGGTGGGGGTGTGTGGGGCAAAAGAGGTTGGAATATAATGTCTGGCCAAAAGCTCTGGCGAGAACTCCGTGTTAATCTTTGTCCCAAGGGTGTTTCTGTGGGTGGCGATCAGGGCAATTTGTTAGCCATTTGAGACCTTCGACAAAAAACCTTGACAAGTTATTCTGCTTCCTGGATGATGTGCATGTATTTAATTTTTTTCCAGTTCTCAAGCTTGGTCCAGAGGCCTTCAAGTTTGACAGTGGGCTGGAGGCAGTTGCTGTTAGGCAGAACGAGAAGTATTACATCCTGAGGCCAGAAGTGATTGAGACTTACTGGTACATGTGGAGATTCACGCACGACCCCAAATACAGGCAGTGGGGCTGGGAGGCAGCTCAGGTAAGTCAATGTGTTTTTCCTCAGCCTCTATACATTGTCTTCAGTCAACTCATCTCAGCTCTGTTTGGCTAGGGAGCATTATGTTAATTTCCTATTCCCCTCATGCACTGTTTTTGTCCTCGCAGCACACCCCCAGTTCTCAAAGCAAATCCTGATTTTTCTACGTCATAAGTGAAACAGCTAAGCTAGAAATGTCAAATTCCACATTGTAAAATAATATACACTAATCACACTGTATGTGTGTGTGTGCATGATGACTAGACATTAATCATTTTTTCATGTCTTTTCTAGAAACAATTAAATGTATTAAGTGTATGCAGCTGTAACTCTAAAGGCTCTAAAGGCTATTGTGGAACCGACAGCTGTGCCACGGCTACAGCTGTTTGTTGATGTGAAACGTTGTTTGCATTTCCCTTCTGCTTTGTGATTGGATGTTTAGATATCAGCATGAACTATGCAGTTCTATTTAATAACATGGATTCTGAGCACAGTGATATTTATAAATCTATTTAATGAATCGGGACAGGAAAAACAATGAAGAAATTTAAACAATAGCATGATTGAGTTTGCAGACAGCATGCAGTTATATTTGAGATGATGATGATGATGATGAAGAAAGCAAAGGGAGCAAAAGCATGTGATTCAAAAACGAAGTAAATAATTTAGAATCGTCAAAACAGACTTGAAAACGAACTTCAAAGTCGAATTTAAACAAAACATTATTAAGGAATCCCCAAAATTCAAACAAGACATTGACCAAAAATCCTTAATAGCAAATGCCCAAGCCAGACATGAAAATGTCAGCCAGATCCAAATATATGCCGTCTGAGAGAGTTTTGTTTATTGGGGCCACAGGAATGGAAAAGCTACTTAGTGACCAACTTTCATTTGCCAAGTATACAGATTTGTACATTCAAATACGCCCCTGACGTACAAACCCGGTCCCGATTTGCATCTTGAACCAGCATGAGCTTATCATAGTCACTTGGTACAGGGCGTCACATTCTTACACATTTGTTTAGTCAGATACGTTGTCCGATGACATGCGTGTGAATGTTAGTTTAAATGCTATAATTATTTCATTATCTTTTTTTTATTTTTTTTTATCTATTTCAAGGTTATTTGTTTACTGGAGTGTATAAGAATAATAAAAATGCTACTGCTAGGACATTAGAAAGTTTTACCAGATCTGAAAGAAGATTATTATTAACATAATGATGTAGGAATGAAATCTAGCTTCAGCATGGACAAAATATTAACAACATTGTATTCATATATTAATAATATATTAATATATTGACATTGAAACTAGGAAATAAAGTTTTTTGTTTTGTTTGTACTTGCTTTCAAAAAGTGTAGAAGGAAAGTGGGATCAAAATTTTGTATGTAAACTGCCCTCGTTGTGGCTGACAGTTATCAACGATTGAGAGAATTATTATTATTATTGAATTATTCTGCTTGAATTTAATCAAAAATCCAAATTGCTATATCCTGGACTTGATAGAATATCAGCCACAGACCACAGTGTCTCTGTGATAACAGTACATCAACAGGTCTCCATGCTATGTTCCAAGTTATGAGTACTCACTATCTTCGAATGCTGGGCAAAGACACAAACAGATGGAGCTTATATTTATGTTGCCAGTTGATTTGGATGGTCAGGTTCATGCTTAAAGTTTAGTAGTGCCTTTGAAAAGGACAAGTCTGTTTATATCCTTTCCGTTTGTTTTTATACTCTAATAGATCAGATTATAGCATGCATTATATTTTGGATCATTGGACCAATCATGTATCATGTCAGGATTTGGATATGTCTATACTTTGGAAATCCTAGCAATTGGGTGTGTGTGGGTGTTTTTTTTATTTATTTTTTATTCTGATGTTGGTTTTAAAACTGGATTTCTTTGTGTCTGTTGTCAGAAAGGTTCTTCTTCTGTGTCAGTATTGACATCTTCCTTCCACAAAGTATAAACAAGTACATACATAAATATAGTGTATATAAATAAATCATTTGAATATTTTGAACTCTGTTCTGCTGACCACCTGGCCTGATTCGTTTGAGGTCATCGGTATGATGTGTAGGCTTTGGTTTCTGGTGTGTGTGTGTGTGTGTGTGCGTGCGCGCTCGTGCGCACAAGAGTGCGGATGTAGCCGTAGCTGCTGTTTGTTAAATGGATTATGTGGAAGGAAGGGGGGTTCAGATGCAGTCCACAGCGGTGTTAAATGAGCCTATGAGAAAGCAGCTGTATGACGTAGTGTTGTAGTGTTGACGTAGCTATATGACGTAGCCTTTCCGCATGTTTTTTCTTTAATTAATACTAATAAGAATTATCAAATTGATCTTTTTTTAAACAAAAACAGCACTCTAGCTTTATTAGAACAGATTGTTCACATCCCTCATGTTTTTATCCTGAAAAAAGTTATGATATGTTATGATATAAACTAAAAACAGTTATGATATGATTTTTTTGTGCATAGAGTCTCCTGTGCTTCTGTGTGGTTGAAACTGATTGTATCGTCTCCCCAGGCGATCGATAAGTATTGCAGAGTCAGCGGGGGTTTCTCCGGGGTTAAAGACGTCTATTCCTCCAACCCGACCTATGACGACGTCCAGCAGAGCTTCTTCTTGGCAGAGACGCTCAAGTATTTATTTCTGTTTCTTTATTATAAATGAACGTTGGAAGTACTGATGATATTCCACTGGGTAGAAAGCCTGAGTTACAAACTCTTGTAACCTTACCTCGGCACTCCTTGTTGCCTAGAAATGCCACCTGCTGGTGAAGTTGCATCACTGCAAGACTAATTTAAAAGGAGATTTTGGTTTGGAGCTAATGTTCCTTTCTGCTCTGTAGGTATCTGTATCTGCTGTTCTCCAGTGATGATCTGCTGCCTTTGGAGAACTGGGTTTTCAACACGGAAGCTCATCCATTACCGGTGCTGCATCTGGGCAACATCACCCTGCCTGGCAGCCTGGCATAGCGATATAGCAACCTCAGCGAGTGCGGGCGATCACCTCCTCTCACTCTGAAAAGACTGCAGGGTTACCTGCGTTCGGGAGTTACTGCGTTGAGGGTCTCTTCCGCTCAACCACTGTGCCACCTGGACTCTGGGTTTTTACTGCCAAGCAGAGGGGACCAGGACACACACTCTCAAACTCTGTCTACTCATCTATATGTCTCTTGTATTTTTTATCCCTCCCCCCCAAATAAGTTGCCAGTCAGGCGCAAAGAGCTTATGTGACTCGTACGTTGGCTGCATGGCTCCGACATCGGAATCTGTCAGAACTCCACAGCTCAGCAAACAAATTAGCGGCAGTCATGTGTTGCAGTTAACGACCAAACAGTGAAGAAAAGAGGATTTTACACGGCTTACTTTTTTTTTTTGTTTTTTTTTTTTCAATGCCTTTCATTGCTTAAGCAGCACAGCAGGACAAACGTCTCTCTGGCCAAACTTTTTTCCTTCCCTCCATTGCAAGTCGCCCGTGCATTGCCTCCATCATGCTGAACTCTCACCCAGACCTGTAGGAGGCAGCAGCTGGATGACGTGACCTCTGAAACCTCTCCCACTCTCTGCCTTCGAGAGACTACAGGTCACCCTGGGATATATGTGGCTTCTCTTGTACTGATTCCAGTATGCGCGTTGAGTGCGTGTGCACATTCTTGTGTTAGTCTGCTGTCAGCCTCCAGCACACTTCAGTCAAATTCTGGTCCAGCTATTAAGTCAAGTATGTTTTGATAAGTGGGTGAAATGACTGAAGTTTCGTGTTCATTTGCAGCTCTAAATAGATTAGATGTTGCTTCCTGGACTATCATTGCACATAAGACCTTTCCAAAAAAAAACAAACAAACAAACAAAAAAAAAAGAATGGAAAAACATTCACTCCGTTTCTATTGCAGCGAGCATGTGAGTATACCCTGTTTCCTTTCAAGCAGAGAGACGGCCTCAAATAAAAGGTTGTGGGTTCTGGTTCTTATCTGCACAGCTCTGTACTCAAATTGACTGAATTAGTATTGGATTTATGGCCTCACCTATTCATATCCACATGTTCACAAAGTAATGTTGAGCAGGGGTTAAGAAAGACCACATCATTTTTTTTCCCCCTCTGGTAATGTTTGTTGTGTGTTTTGTTTTTTCAACAGGCAAATTTCACGTCATTTCAAACACGTCAGTCATTTCAGAGATTTTTATATCTCCTATTAAAAAAAAACAAAAGAAAGGAATTTTTTTAATGCATACAGGGATTTTCTCAACATATTCATGATTAAGCCATTTTTTGTATTGGATTTGCACCGTTTTCAACTAAAGAGTAGGCTTTTTATGGCTGTTGGATCAATTTGTTTTCATTCCAGTCAGTAGATCATGAATCTTTTTAACATTTGGATATGCTTTTCCCCTACTGCATGCTGCTCTGACTGCC
>JACRUU010000011.1:14857700-14940200 GCA_030449085.1 Kryptopterus vitreolus | reverse complement strand
CTGTGTGTTATTTATAGACTTTTACATGAACCCTCATATAACTGGTGTAATAAATGTCACATTCAGCAGTGTGGGAATTTCACAAGCAGGTATCTCTCACAGTCTTAGTGACCAGATTTGCATGTGTACTTACTCTGGCAGGAGTGACAGTATGTAGGTGTGAATCTGGGATTACCCTTTCGGAACAGCGAGTCGAACAGAAGATTAAATGTTGTAATAAAAAAAAATACACAAAACTGTGTATTTGACGTCTGTTCGAGGGGGGATTTCTCCCTTCACTTTTCTCACTTCATCAGCACATCCCCCATGTCTTTTGCTTTTCTCGGTTTCTGTGTGGGTTTCCCTTGTTAAAGCAATACTGAGAAAGCACACACTGCTTCCGATGAGTGGCAGGAAACGCGCAGTTGCTTGATCATATTTAAAAGTACAAGATCTAAAAAAATTGCAAATATAACATTTTGCAAGTTCTTTATGTTAAGCTACTAACTCCACATTTGTCGAGTATCATCAACGCCACATGATTAACAAACAGTCACAACCCCCAAAAAGATTAATTCTAATAACTCTCTGGGTAGATCTGGAGGGCCTTCAAGAAATAAAAGTAACAGACAAGACAGAATACAAAGTAAGCATTTTGAAGATATGAAAGAAACATTATCAAACCATTTTTATTTTCACAGTGTAGCCTAGATAATGACCACAGTCAAGGAAGAAGTAGTAGTCGGTCCAGAAGACATATCATACCTTTTTGTGTGTTGTCATTAAAGTTTAATTAATGTGCACATTTTGGTGTGTGTGTATATGTATATATATATATATATATATATATATATATATATATATATATATATATATATATATATATATATATATATATATATATATATATATATATATATATATATGTAAAAATGCTCCTAACAGGGTTTGGATAAATAAAAAAAAAACAATTTCAAATGCAAATTAATGTGCTAGGTTACTGATGGGAAGGTCGGGGGTTCGAGCCCCGGTATCGCCAAGCTGCCACTCTTGGGTCCTTGAGCAAGGCCCTTAACCCTCTATGATCTAGGGTTGTTGCATCATGGCTGAATGCTCTGACCCCTGCATCCACAACAAGCTGGGCTATGCGAAGAAGAAACAATTTCACTGTGCTGTAATGTTTATGTGACAAATAAAGTCTCTTCTCTCTACTTTAATTTATTCTGAAACGTAGAAGGCCAGGAACGGCCAAAATAAATGTGTCTAGGGCCTCCAAATATCTAGAGTATCACGGTTGGTCTGTTTTGCAATTACCTCCAGCATTTTATAACAATTGATAATTATTAGTTATTATTAGTGCAACAGTGACAATTTAATTAGTTTAACACAATGATATTATATTATCAAACTGATCAAATTATTAGCAAATATATTAGAATTCTCAAATATTATATTTGATACACAAGATTTTACTAAAACATTCTGTAAAAATATATATGAATTATTAGTTGCTTTACAAAAGTACATATTCATATTTTAAAAATATGAATTGTTGTTTTTTACCCAGTCCATGAAGGCAGCCATATTGGAAAAGAGCCTGCTTATTGGCTGCAGAGCATGGATCTGTCCAATAGGGGGCAGAAGACAAGCCGGATTTTATCAAATAGGTTTTTGAGGAAAGTATTGATAATGTGGATATATAATATAATAAATATCTCACGAATCAAATATAATACATTTGGATTTATACAAATGAGAATAATCCGGTGTAAACATCCACCACATTTCACACTCTAAACCGCTCCCAGATCAGCCGTGTAACCTGAGGTACTGACTTCTAACCTCGGTAATACCGGAGCGGGCTGGAGCGCACAACATGCGTCACTTACAAGGGGTGGAGCGCCTTTTTTTTTTACCCAGCATGCCGTGCAGTTTATAAAAAAACTAAGGCAGTGCCGTGGACTCCCGAGGCAGAACGGATCTGTGTGTCTGGATGGCGGTGGCCCGTAGCTTTTCTTAAAGTCCGTGGGTTTTTCCGCCTTTTCGTCCCACATCTGCTTTGAGTGGATATCATATCAACGCCAGGTCTGGTCTCTCTTTCTCTCTCTCTCTCTCTTTTTTTTTAGAGAGCTTGTTTTTCGGGTGTTTTTTTTATAAGTATTTAATCCGGGTGATGATGGCGGTGCTGGTGCTGGATGTTGTTTTAATTATTTGGACACGAAGTCACACGAGCTTTGGTGTCACATGCTGTCCGTGTGAAGTGTGTGTGTGTGTGTGTGTGTGTGTGTGTGTGTGTGTGTGTGTGTGTGTGTGTGTGTGCGCAGCTCCAGCGCTTATGGTTCGATGGTGCTCAGTTTGCAACTTTAACCTCTCTCTCTCTCTCTCTCTCTCTCTCTCTCTCTCTCTCTCTCTCTCTCTCTCTGTGGTAATGGGTGAAAATCTTTTTAACTTTGTGTTTTAATTGTAATTTTATTTATTTATTTATTTAAAAAAAAATGTTTTTATAATACGCGTGCACTTTTTTTTGGGGAGGGGGGCTGAAGCGCGTGCTGATAAAACGGGTTGGTCACGTGTTTGTGTGTTTGTTTAATGGGTATTTCTTATGCGCTTGAGATACATGCGTGTTTCAGTCGATTGTTAAGAAAAGCTTACTTGGCCTTTCTGCTAGCAGTAGGAGGTGTGTGTGTGTGTGTGTGTGTGTGTGTGTGTGTGCGTGCACACGCTTCTGGTTTCTCACTGCACTCCTCTGTTCCAAAGTTTATATGTTTATCTGCCTGCCCCAGCTGCATTCTACATCATAATTTCCCGCAGATATGTTATCATGCCTGTTGTATAACCCTGATGATGCCAAAAAGAATCATTTGACTTTAATATTATTATTATTATTAGGGTTGGTGGTGATGCAGGGTCATCTTTATCTCTTTAGATTTACCTGTGCACGGCTTTTCTCCTTTGCAGTTTGGTGTAAGCGATGGCTAACTTAACCGATGACGCAAGCAGCACCATGAACGAGTCACGCAGCGTCCTTACATGGGAGCAGGTGAGTCGGCTTGACGAGGTCCTAAGCGAGCCGGTGCCTGTCCACGGCAGGGGCAACTTCCCCACCCTGGAGGTTCGGCTGAAGGAAATTATGCATAAGGTGCGCAAGCGGCTCGAGCAGAGTGGCATCAAAGTCAAGGACATCCGCTTAAACGGCTCGACGGCTAGTCACGTTCTCGTGAAGGACATCGGCTGGAGCTACAAGGATCTGGACGTCATCTTCCGAGTCGATCTCCCGCAGGAGACGGAGTTCCAGCTCATCAAAGATGTTGTGCTGAGCACCTTGTTGGACTTTCTGCCAGAAGGGGTTAATAAAGAGAAGATCACACATATGACACTGAAGGAGGCCTACGTACAGAAACTGGTCAAAGTGTACACAGAGCAGGATCGTTGGTCCCTTATCTCCCTGTCCAACAACAACGGACGCAACGTGGAGCTCAAGTTTGTGGACTCGATCCGCCGGCAGTTCGAGTTTAGCGTGGACTCTTTCCAAATAATCCTGGACTCTGTGCTGTCTTATTACGAGTGCACCGATAAGCCCATGTCTGAGTTTTTCCACCCGTTTGTTGACCGGCGAGAGCATGTATGGCGACTTCGCCGTGGCTCTAGACCATCTCAGGAACAAGCTGATCGCCACCAAAAGGCCCGAGGAGATCCGTGGTGGCGGCCTGCTGAAATATTGCAATCTCCTGGTGAGAGACTTCACGCCGACAGACGAGGACGAGTTCAAAGCGCTGGAGCGTTACATGTGCTCCCGCTTCTTCATCGATTTCCCCGACATCGGCGAGCAGCAGAGGAAACTCGAGGCCTACCTGCAGAGTCACTTTGTGGGCGAGGAGAAAAGCAAGTATGACTACCTCATGATTCTGCGGCGCGTTGTGAATGAGAGCACGGTCTGCCTAATGGGACATGAGCGGAGGCAGACTCTTAACCTCATCTCGCTCACAGCCTTCCGAGTGCTCGCGGAACAGAACGTCATACCAGATGCCTCTAACGTCACCTGTTACTACCAGCCAGCGCCTTACGTTCGAGACCTGAACTTCAGTAACTACTATGTGGCCTCTTGTAATCAGTCCATTCCAACATGGCTGCCGTGTAACTAAGAAACTAACATGAAGGAGAAATATATTTTTTTGGGGGGGACGCCATAAGTGGTATTTTCCTGTGTGGGCATAAAGCCTATTTAAAAAGGGCAAGTTTTCTGGGTTATATTTGCTTGATTTCTTTTTTTTTTTTTCTGGGGGGTTGATAAATTCTTATGTCAGTGTGTCAAGACCTTAATATAAGTAATATATTTTTAGATCTTGGATTATTATCTATATTGTTGGGGTCAAGTTCTCTCTGAAATTTGTTACTCAGATTGTTTTTGTTGTTGCTTTTTGCGTCCCTAATCTGAGCAATGAATTTTTTGTTTGACAAACTGAAATTCTTATTGTGCCTTATTCCTCCCTAACGTATTAAATGCTTTTTGTCTCCGAGGGAGGAAAAGATTTCTCCAAGGAAAATTCTACTGCTTGTTGTGCTAAAACAGAAAATGTAGGAAAAAAAAACACAAAATTGTTCTATATAAATTGGGGAAAAAAAAGACTTGGCGTGGGTGACCGAAAATGTAAAGCACAGATTTAAATAGAAAATTCCAGTGTGCAATGAGGAGGGTTTCCACCCCTTTCTTCTTCTTCTTTTTTTTTTTTTTTTTTTTTTTTTTTAAAACCACACACACCACTGTGAGCTGCTAATACCCTTAAGCTAATAACCTTTCAGCTTTAGTATTTTAACTTCTGTTCCTCCGCTAATCTCATCCAGGGTAAAGAATGCTGCACATTTTGTTATAGGTACAGATACTGAAATTACACTTTACATGGCTTTTGTTTCCAGGTGTGATTTTTGCCATATTAATCATTAAGCATGCAAAGAAAAACCAAAGGAATAGTACAGACTTCAGGTGGGCATTAATAGCTAGTTTGTCTTCAGAGTCTAGTTTTGGGACACGGAGGCGTGTACACCCCCCTACTTTTTTTTTTTTTTTTTTTTTTTTTTGGTTTTTTTTTTTTTTTTTTTTTTTTTTTTTTTTTTTTTTTTTTTTTTTTTTTTCCCTTCTTTCACAAAGGTCAGCAGCTATTTCACAGCTAACTTTGCTAGAGAGGGGAAAAAGGTAGAAAATGTCTGCTGTCTGAGAGAGACCATGCTTGCCTTTTGAATGACTTGTGCGTTTGACGACGAGGTTGTCCCTTTTCCTTAAAAGGCTAAAGTGTCGAGTGTCCAGTGCTCTCGAGTCCATGGAGATCCTTAGCAGGCTTTGCATTGCTGTGTAATGAGACTCCGCGCTGGTGTCGCACCGCGCTAAAATTATCCTGCGAGGTACAGGGCAGAATATGTCTACGCCGGAAGGGGAGGTGGGCGGCGTTTTTTCCTGCCGTGACGAACGCCTTACATGTGCTTCTGCTGCTCTTGCCGTTCGTATGGATGCACGCCGGACCCTTTTCTGGTCATAGGAGCGGGGCCCCATTCACAGAAACGTCTCGGTGGCTCTCAGTAGTGCAGTTATGAGTTTTATAGCCTTGCCTTTAATCCAGACACTTGTCAATGGAGTGTCTGGGGGTGGGAGGGTTTCATTATGAATGAACAGCTGTTCTACATTTCCTTGCAAAGTCTTCTTGCTTACTCAGCATCTGCACGCAGTGACCCCCGCCCGCCCCCGGGCCCCTGAGTATGCAGTAGTAGATAACCTGGTGCTCGGTCTCTTATCTGCTTCATACACAGACTTTGGAGGGGAGGTGGGAAACGGTCAGTGTAGCCTCTGCCAGTCGTGGTCACACCCCTGGGTCAGGACATTTTGAATTAAAAAAAAAAAAAAAAAAAAACTTTTTTTTTTTTTTCATAAGCATGTGATTATGGTTGGCAAGAGAGACTGTGGGTATGGTGTATATGTATATTATGGATCTAGACATTTTGGTGTCGTGTGAAAAGTTTACATTAATGTTGCGCGCTCTGGTCCATCCTTACACCCTGCTTTTCTTAAACCTAGTTGTCTAGTCATTCCAGTAATGGACATAGACGCTAAATATACTTTGCCAATCAGCCTTTGAACATCGCAGAGAAGACCCAGTTAGCTAAATACCCAGCAATACCTGCATGAAAACCCAGCGAGCCAAATAGCTCGCACCCTAATTTAGCACATATAAGTGATCGTATTAGTTTTTCGAGACCTGGGTTAGCTGTGTTAAGTGTGTGAGCTTGAAAAATCCTGTATGTTGTGGCAGAGAATGGAGCCTGGACAAAGGGTTGCTGTGTGTATTGGGAATAATTGAACTTGCAATCTGGCTTGAGATGCTCTTTTTCTTCATGTGACTGATGGTATAGTTAATGGAGTATATTGGTGACCGCATCCTTAAAGTCTCATTTTCTCGTGTGTGTGTGTGTGTGTGTGTGTGTCTGTGTGGTCCTAATTTCATAAAGCAAACCCAAGTATGATCTCGACTAATATTCAGCAATGCCGCATTTCCTTAATCTGCCCGTCTTGAGCATTGAGAGATTTTTTTTTTTCTAGTTGAACTTTTCCTAGATAAGGCTGGGCACCGGTTTAAAAGGCTTGATGTATAGAAGTGTGTGCGTGTGTGTGTGTGTGCGCATAGGGAGATGACAAAACAAATGGATGCATGCATAGTGTTTATACTAATGCAGAAGTATTTTTGTTCTTTCAGATAGGTCTTTTTTTTTTTCTGCTGTAATTCCAGTTTCCTCATTTGAACATTCTATTTCCTGTCTATCTGTGAACAAAGATGTTTGAGCTTCGCTTGTAACGTTGCACAATGACTCAGAGTCTTGTCATTATTTGTACCTAACTGAGGACTTCCCTGTGTTTTGGACAAATGTCTAAAATCTTGCTGATGCTGGAAGATTATTATTATTATTATTATTGTTGTTGTTTTTTGTGTGTGTGGGGGGGTGCCTTTGCCAGGAGGTTGTCTGACTGTGCCAATAATAATGACTCGAAGGATAAGTTGTGTAAAGTCAAATTTCTTTCTTTTTTTTTTTTTTTTTTTTTTTTTTTTTTTTTTTTTTTTTTTTTTTTTTCTTTCTTTCTTTCTTTCTTTTTTGAAGGGCCGGTACTTGTCAACTTGGTGTTTTGAGGTTTATATATTAAAAAAAAAAAGTTTCATTGTCAATTATTTTGAGCACTTTTACCTCACTTTAATTTTCCTTTGGATGAAGTTTGACATCAGGAAAATGTGTATGAAGAAAGGGGGGAAAAATAAAGTATTAAACCCCAAATTGATTGTAAATTGTGTTTATTTACAGACATGACATGGGACCATGTTGATTTTGGTTATTTATTTTATTTTTGCTGTATTTAGGCTGACCGAGTAACGAGATATACATTTAGATAATTTCGCTGCTGTACATGTAGCTTTGTCCCCGAATCAGCATTTCAAGTCTTTTGAATTGGGTAAAGGACTGATCTGAGTAACTGGGTCATGTGTTATAAAAGTTCCTGGATCCAAGTACTTGTACAAGATGTAATGCTACTGGAAAAGTATTTCTGCGTGTACCTCTCTAGGGGACACTCAGAAGGGGGGGATTCTGTCTAGTCTCCATCATGCCTAGAGCTTAATCATTACTTGGTTCAATTTCCCACTGCTACACCACAACGCTAAGCAATGAGTCAGCAGGTTTGTAACTCTGCGCTCTTGAGCCGGTGTGTGTGTGTGTGTGTGTGTGTGTGTGTGTGTGTGTGTGTGTGTGTGTGTGTGTGTGTGTGTCTTTAATGAGCAAGCATGCTTTAGAAACAGCATAACCTTGTCTGCCTATAGATTCACAGGGTTAAGATGTGGCAAATGCCTTTCATAGTTGCTTTAGTTCTAGGATTGTTAAGCCGGCAGTAAGAATGCTATGATTTGCAGCTGCCTGTTTCTAGAGTAAACATCAGGATTGTTTCAGTGATGTAAACATGATCAACTTTATTACTTCAAATGTTAATCCTATTAAAAAAAAAAACTTCCTGGGTTAATTTTACTCTTGACCTGATCAGGCTCTGGATTTTAGCTTTTTTTTTTTTATCTTGAACGGTTTAGTCAGAAAATATTAACGTTGGTGTAAATTTCCATTCTGTAGTAGACTCGTGTTTTTCGTTCTTTTTGAGGCACCTCTTGCAACGTGCCGTCGTTTCAGAAGAACTTGCTGTGGCCAAGCTACCGGTTCTTCCTGATTCTTATGGTTCCCTGATTAAATATAAGTTCCCTGTTTAAAATGCTTCATGAATTTTTATAGAAATGACACTTCTCAAATGGATATTTGTGAATTCTAATTCTATCAACCGCAAAACGCCAGTGCACCGGTATGACCTCAAACAGGAAAGGGCTCAGAGCCGAGCCTTGATGCAATCCCACCTCCACCTTTTTACTGCTCACTTCTGTCTCACTGTCCTCGTGCATGTCCTGCACCACCTTCACATACTTCTGTGCTACACCTGAACTCCTACAATACCACGATTCCTCTCTTGGAACCCTGACGTACGCTTTCTATAGATCCAAACAAACACACAATGCAACTCCTCCTGATCATCTTTACACCCTCAAAGCAAATACCACAGCTTTATTTACCACAGCTTTTACCCCTGTATTTACTGCAGGTCTGCACATTCTTCCATGCGCAGTCCCTCTGCCTGGAAAACCGCTACAAATCCTTTTCTCCTTCCATAGTGTTCAACTTCACATCACCACATCCCTTTTTACCTGCTGCCTCCTCACATCTACCTCCTCAAGTCCTGTCTACTTTTATTCATCTCTCTGAGAACCCCTTCGGCTTTCTGCACTTTGTCATTCCAACACCATGTCTCTGTCTTGCTTTCTCTTTCCAGATGACGCACCAAGTACCTTCCTAGCCGTCTCCCTCATCACTTCTGCAGTAGTCGCTCAATCATCCACCATCTCGCCCCCCCTCACCGAGCAGCTGCAGTCTTCCTCCTTCAGTTTCCACCGTCTTATTCTTTTTTTTTCTCTCCTCCTCTTCTTCACCTCATCCTATGGTGCCGCACCGATGCCTACACCTTAACGGTCTCTAATCTCTCTCACGCTGCATCTCCTACACAGAATATTTCATCCACACTATGATAGAACAGTTTAAACCCTAAATATTCCCAGTTATATGCAATATTCCCAGTTTTACTCCTTTTCCACACAGACATGTCTTCCTTCATCCGCTCTGATCATATCGGCGAACTTGCTCCCTTTCCCATTCATAGTACCAACATTTAAAGTAGCCACCCTAACCTCCACTCTCCTCCACTTCTGTCCCTCACGTCTCCACAGACGTCTCCCCGCTCTCCTAATCCTTGCTAATGATACCGGTGGATGGATTTTCTTGGCTCTTGAAAACATTTGTTTAGCTCTTTTTTATTAATAAAGTCTTGTAGGCATCTACACTGTTTCTCTTTATAAATTATGATTCATTCATTCATCTTCTTCTGCTTTATCCAACTTCTCTCAGGCATCTTCAGGCATCATGGCAGGACACCCATCACACACACACACACACACAAAAGGGATGCTTTTCCATGGTGCCAATCAACCTACCCTGCATGTTTTTGAACTGGAAAACCCGGAGGAAAAAACCCTGAGGCACGGGGAGAACGTGCAAACTCCACACACATCAGGAGGTTCGATTCCCGCCTCCGCCATGTGTGTGCCCCCTCTTACGTTCTAAATAAATACAATATTCATTCATCTTCTACCACTATATCTGATCTTCCCTCGGGTCACAGGGAGTCTGTGCCTATCTCAAACGTCTATGGGCATTATGGCAGGATACACCCTGGATGGAATGCCAATCCATCGCAGGGCACACACACACACACACACACACACACACACACACACACACACACACACACACACACACACACACACACACACACACACACACACACTAGGGACAATTAGGGACTACTACACACACTAGGGACAATTCAAACTCCACACACACATGGCCGAGACGGGACCCTGGTGCTGTGAGGCGAACGTGCTAACCACCAAGCCACCATGCCTCACCTAAATACAATATTAGGCAAATTAATTGCATGTTGCCAGAGAAATTCAGTCATTAAAGCCTAATTTCGAAGTTTAATTCATGATAAGTATTAAGAATTAATACATGTGTATTTTGTCAATTGATATTGAGGTGTTTTTCATCAACTTGTGAATTATCTTTCTATAACAGCATGCCATCGTGTCCCCTACATAACAGCAGCTGGGTGCTGGTTGTGCAGGTTTGTCTTCTATCTCTCCTATTTTTTTAGCTGCTTTATTTATTTGCTCATAACACTTTCGAACTTCTACAGAGAATGCTCCGTGTAGAAACTGTTGCTTTGTAATAAAGAACGCCATTAATATGGTGTAAGTAGGTGTTTGTTTAAGCTTTACGGAAGTAGTCGTCAGTGGAGAATGTTGAGTGGGTGGGGTTGTTCGGACCACACGGTGGACTGGGAACCATATTAGTGGTGGAATTGTGGCTGCTTTCATGCGTTTTCAAAGCTCACTAAGACAACAGCGTGTTGGTTTGTGATTATGAGCGTCCACAGCTGCCTCTGCCTTTTACACCCTGCCTGCTGTACCATCTGCTTGCCTCCACAGGTTTCATTTCCACCTCAGGAAAATGATCACCCCCCTCCCCCCTCCCTCACCCCTGCTGCAGCTCCCTGTCATTACATACACATTCAGGCTGTGGGACCAAATCAGATGTTTCACTGTTATTATTTCTGAATGGCGTTTTTAACAAGCGATAAAAGACTAACGCCACGGGCTCAGTTTCTGCAGGTATCAGATATGGCGGAGAGTTAACGGAAAACTTTTGGCATGACCATCTGGACAGGTTTTTCTCTAAACCGTCCGGTCCGTCCGGGTTTTTTCGATACCACATGCCCATCTTCAAATTCCTTGGTGTCTGGTGGAGAACTTTACCTGGGTCACTTCAACACCAGCTCCTATGTCTCTATCTACTTCCTGAGAAGGCTGATGAAAACCCATCTTCCTCCCACCATGAGAAGATCAATGGTGTGCCCTGTATCATGGACATTTACACCACACACTCCATCCACAATGCTAACAGCACTGTCGAAGACCTCCACACACACCTCACACACACACACACATACTCTTCACACAAAGAGGTTCCCAAGCATTCAGGCACTCAGACTGTGCAACAGTTTTGCGTTGTTGTCGATCCCCCCCCCCCAAACAATCAGTATCAACAACACACAGAACTGAACTATATACTCACTCGCTTAACGGACTTCAGTCCAATTCATTCCCATTCATATCCACAGCACCACCCGTATTTATTTACTCATATAATACTATTTAAACTGTTTACATGCTGTTTTTTTATGCACACTCCATTGTTGTTGTTGCTGTTGTGTTAGTTTTACAACATACTAGGCCTCAGCTCTGTGTTGTGTTCTGTAACCATGTTGTTTTGTGTAGCACCACTGTTCTAGAGAAATGTCGTCTCATTACAGAGTGTACCGAGTCTGATGTATACGGTTTGGAACGACAATAAAAGCTGCTTGGCTCGGCTCGACTGTAAAGCGATAATCGATGTTATTCGCGTCACCTGTCAAGGGGCTGATCAGTGGATGTGGTAAGTGCACGTAGAACACGTAGACATTTTGCTAGACTGATTCCTCTAGTGTTTTCTCTTCTTCTTTTTCTACCCCTTTTATATTGTGTCCAAATAGATCCCTGACAGGCTTCAACATAATAAAAGAAAAGAAAATAGAAAAAACTGCATAAAGGCTTGTGTATGTAAGTGTTGCGATCGGAAAGCATGACAGCCATAGGGGAGAACGTTCAAGCAAAATCACCAGTTAACAAAGCCCCATTTCTGGAATATTGCTGAAAGATATGCGGAAACAATGAAAACACTACACAGCAGAATGCAGGTGAGAGTGGCACAGGCACAGACACCGAGCTCTGGATATTCTCCCTCTCTATACAATGTGCTGCTGACATCTGTGCACTTTTTTCTCTTTTGTCCACATGCTCTCGAATTTGTAGGAGCACGTCGTAAAATTTTACGTGTCTACTACATGTACTGCAGGCGTGAACATTAACAGAGCGTTGATGGTGGAGCACTGGTTTATAAATGGGTCCAAATGGGTTGTTTTATAGTTCTATCATTGTTAGTTATTTACGAGGATTACCTCATAGTATTTCTTTTTTTTTACATTTTTTTCATCCCGTGAGAGAAATTTTTTTTTTTTTTTTTTTTTACATTCTTTTTTTCTTTGCATATCCGAAGCTGGGGTCAGAGCGCAGGGTCAGCCATGATACGGAGGCCCAGGAGCACAGAGGGTTAAGGGCCTTGCTCAAGGACCCATGAGTGGCAGCATGGCGATACAGGGGCTCGAACCCCCGACCTTCCGATCATAAGCATTAAACCAGTGAGCTACATCCCTCTCCCATTTTATATTCCCAAAAGTTCATTTTGCTTAAAACGGCACGTCACATTTCATTTTCCTCACATATAGAAAAACTGGGTCACGTCAAAATTGTGACCAAATCGCCCAACAAATCATTTTCTATATTTCTACATCAAATAGTGACCCGGTAAACCGCGACTGAGCCTTGAAAAGCCATTCAAATGGTAACAATGATTCACATAATTTTCACATAATTAGTACCAATAATATCATTGATGTACAATTACCTCGACGCAATAACAACATGTAATGTGTGGGAAGAAAAGAAAGAAAGACGCTTTGAATGTGGAAAGGAAAATGTGTGATAATGGTAAAATGATTTTCTTTGCACAAATGATTGTGTTCATTTCGCTAAAATTTGTAACACTCACTGTATATCTGAATTCCGACTAGGGGAAAAAAACACTCTTTCTTCAGAATCAGGAGAGTCTCAAAACCTTAAACCTGACCCTGAACCAGTATATCAGTACGTCAGTATATCAGTACGTCAGTATATCAGTACGTCAGTACATCAGTATATCTGTACATCGGTACATCGGTATATCAGTATGTCAGTATATTAGTACATCAGTATATCTGTACACCGTTATATTCAGTATATCAGTACATTGGCATATTGGTATACTTATCGGTACATAAGTATATTAGTATATTAGTACATCAGTGTATCGTACATCAGTACATCAGTATATCTGTATATCGGTACATGGGTATATCAGTATATCAGTACATCAGTACGGTATATCAGTACATCAGTATATGGGTATATCAGTCATACATCGGTACAGTATATGGGTATATCAGTATATCGGTATATCAGTACATAGTATCATGGGTATATCAGTACATCAGTGTATCGGTATATCAGTATATCGGTATATCAGTATATCAGTACATCAGTATATCGGTATATCAGTACATCAGTGTACATCAGTATATGGGTATATCAGTACATCAGTGTATCGGTATATAGTACATCAGTATATCGGTATATCAGTACATCAGTATATGTATATCGGTATATCAGTACATCAGTGTATCGGTATACATCAGTATATGGTACATCAGTATATCAGTATATCAGTATATGGTACATCAGTATATCAGTATATCAGTATCAGTATATCAGTGTACGGTATATCAGTGTATGTACATAGTGTATCGGTATATCAGTATATGGGTATATCAGTATATCATCTGTACATCAGTATATGGGTATATCAGTACATCAGTGTATCGGTATATCTGTATATCAGTACATCAGTATATGGGTATATCAGTACATCAGTGTATCGGTATATCTGTACATCAGTATATGGGTATATCAGTACATCAGTGTATCGGTATATCTGTACATCAGTATATGGGTATATCAGTACATCAGTGTATCGGTATATCTGTACATCAGTATATGGGTATATCAGTACATCAGTGTATCAGTATATCGGTATATCAGTATAGTACATCAGTGTATCGTATATCTGTACATCAGTATATGGGTATATCAGTACATCAGTGTATCGGTATATCTGTACATCAGTATATGGGTATATCAGTACATCAGTGTATCGGTATATCTGTACATCAGTATATGGGTATATCAGTACATCAGTGTATCGGTATATCAGTATATGTACATCAGTATATGGATCTCAGTATACATCAGTACATCAGTGTATCGGTATATCAGTACATCAGTATATCGGTATCTGTATATCTCAGTACATCAGTGTATCGGTATATCTGTACATCAGTATATCAGTATATCAGTATATCAGTATATGGGTATATCAGTATATCAGTACATCAGTATATGGGTATATCAGTACATCAGTGTATCTGTATATCTGTATCAGTATATGGGTATATCAGTACATCAGTATATCGGTATATCAGTACATCAGTATATCTGTATATCTGTATATCTGTATATGGGTATATCAGTATATCAGTACATCAGTATATCTGTATCAGTATGGCTACTCACACTATAAAGCACCAGTGTACTTTCGGTCTGATTCTTGTAGCGTGCACTTTAGCTGTTGACACAGTCGGCACAAATTAAACATGGATGGATTTATATTTGTGATGTTTGGTGCTGCACATGTTAATTGACGTTAAATGTGTTCTTCAAGTAAGCCGTTCTCCAAGTACATGTCCATATCATAGTTCACTAGTAACTGCACGTTTCGTTCATAGAAATGAGTCTAAATTCACTGGAAGTATTCTTTAGCACTTAATCAGGAAGTACATAAGCAATGCTATACTAAATTGAAACTGGCCCATTTCCAGAGAAATGTTAATGATATTACGGTTGGAAAATTGGTTTCAGTGTAAAACTTTGTTATTTCCTCACACTAGGAAAAAAATAGAAGCAGGGAACATTTGGGGGATAAATCATTGAGCCTAGCGATGAATTGTGCCTGTGCGTTTATTGCAAACATGCACGGAATAAGTACAGTCTGGTCCATTTTCTGTCGTTTTCTTTGGCGCTTTGTACAGGGACGTAAAAATGTGAACGTGCGCTGCTTTGTTTTAAAGCTAGATAAGTGGCACTGTAAATTGCCAATAGTTTGTGAGACACGTTCAATTTCGGTTGGCACGGGGAGGACGTTCGCTGCACAGACACCACTAATTTCCATTCTCTCATTTCTGGTTCTGTTTCGGCCTCCAGTCAGCTTTCCATCTCTCCGTCCTTTATCTTCAGTAATCGCCAGCAAGTCGGGCATCTGTACGAGGATTTAAAGTATATTCGCATTTAAACTGATCTAGTAATGCTATTATTTAGTGTCAACCAACAGGAAATACATTGTTAACTGGAAACTTCCTGTATCGTAACAATGACTGTAGTTAGAACACGACTTTGCGAAGGGAAATAATAATGTTTTTTGTTTTTTAAATAAATAAAGGACCTCATTTTTGTGTCCATGTTTCTAAGAAATGTCATATTTCTCATCCGCAAGAAAGCATGTTAGCTGCAGCTGAAATTAGCAGCATGGGGATTGTAGATGCAACTCCGATCAAAGGGAGGAAACTAATCGAAAACTTGCTTTTGTTGTCTGCTGTCCCTCCAGCTGTAGACATGTTCAATTACCAGACACGTCTGTGCTCAGTGCAGAAAGATTGCTCATCCCAAATCGATTAAACGTCAAAGATGTCAAGAATAAGGGAAGAGTTTGTGTCCAATAAAGTCGGAAGAAAGGCCGGCCGTGTTTTTTTTTTTTCGTTATATGCCACGCTCCCATGAGACGGTGGATAGAACTCGCAGTGCGATGCTTAAATTACAGGACCTGGGATGTCTGATGTGAGGTTTTTGCAGAGTAACAGGCACAGAGAGAAGCCATGCTAAGCCCTGTACTTTAATAGTCTGAGAAACCCAACAGCTTAAACAAACTGTCCTTCCTTTCCAGGAAACAGACAAGCTGCTCAAACAGTAACTAGCTACATCAACATCTCGGAAGAGGTGCAGTTCAGAGGAGCTCAAGGTCCTGAGAAACAGGTGACGGAGTGAATGAAGAATGGCAGATGTTACTGTGGCTGAAACTGAGAGGTGTGTGTGTGTCAGGCCACAGATTAGAATGGTTTGGAGTGTGTCATGTCATGTTTTGCTTTTTCTCAGAAAAGGAGATATTTTAGGGCCGTTTTCTTTCCTGGTTTGTCAACGATAACAAAAAAAAATCCACTACGAAAATACAATTTTGGCGTGATTGTGAACGCGTCCGAGCTGTGACTGAGGGTTGAATGTGTCAGAGTTGAGGTGTTTGACATTCTTCGTTTAAAATCTTTAACGTCACTGTACCTTTTGATTTTGACCTTTGTGTCCTGTTTGCATTACACATACCCTGATCAGTTTTCAAGGGGCATGGTGGTTTAGTTGTTAGCACGTTCGCCTCACACCGCCACGGTCCGGGTTCAATTTCCGTCTCGGCCATGTGTGTGTGTGAGTTTGCATGTTCTCCCCGTGCCTCAGGGGGTTTTTCCCGGTTTCCTCCCCCGGTCCAAAAACACGGTAGGTTGATTGGCACCTTGGAAAATTGTCCCCCTAGTGTATGAATGTGTGTGTGTGAGTGTGTGTGTGTGTGTATCCTGCGATGGGTTGGCATTCCATCCAGGGTGTATCCTGCCTTTATGCCCATAGACGCCTGAGATAGACACAGACTCCCCGTGACCCGAGGGAAGATCGGATATAGCGGTAGAAGATGAATGAATGAATGATCAGTTCTCCGATAAAGATCAAAATTTCAGGAAAAACAAGTTCTGCTGTCTACATACTTCACGTAGAGTCAGGATGTCAGATCAGCGATGTCAAAGAAAAATTGCATTCACCCCCACACACACACACCAAATGAACAGAAATGTGTCCTTTCATAAAATCCTGATCTCTTTCCTAGCCCCCACTGGACGCTTGCTTCTCAAGCTTCTCGAGAAAATCAGATACTGTCCCCTCATCATCTGTCCCAGTAAGCGCTGTCCGATTCAGGTCTAACCAAATGAACCAAGAATCTCTTTCTCTGACCCAGGTGTGGTGAAATGAAAAAAGTACTTACTTTATGGAGCGCTTATGTGAATACCTCGATAATGATCAGCTTCCACACTTAAAAGTCTATCTAATCTATTTTGATCGATTTCAAATACAGACCTTTGTATCATAATAAATATGTTACACAGAAACATGGATTGTACATGCACACCTACAGTTGTGTGATAAACGTCTATCAGAGGATTTTAAACACGGTCTTATGCAGTGTTTTCAATCTTGTGGTTCGGAACAAGTTTTAGAACGACCAAAACAAAATAATTTATTCATTCATTCATCTTTTACACCACTTTATCCGATCTTTCCCTCGGGTCACGGGGAGCCTGTGCATATCTCAGGCGTCTATGGGCATTAAGGCAGGATACACCCTGGACGGAATGCCAACCCATCACAGGACACACACACACTCAGACTCACATACACATTCACACATTAGGGACAATTTTTCAAGGTGCCAATCAACCTACCGTGCATGTTTTTGGACCGGGAGGAAACCGGAGAACCCGGAGAAAAAACCCCTGAGGCACGGGGAGAACATGCAAACTCCACACACACAGTGGAGGCCGGAATCGAACCCGGACCCTGGAGGTGTGAAGCAAATGTGATAGCCACTAAACCACCGTGCCCCTACTGATCGAACCATGTTATTTAATTCCTTTCTTGCAATTACTATTAATGTAAGTATCGCCGATGGAGGGTGTGTAGGTCTCCACTGGTAATTTACAGATACAAAGCTTAAGAAATGTTGTACAGGCATCATAGCACCAATGCAACACAAAACAACCATGTGACAGTGTTCAATTCTTTTATTAAGGACCCACAATCATTAATCCAGTTCTGAACCACTATTTCTTCTTTGAAACTGATAGTACAGACTTGCTTTTGCTCTCAGGCAACCCTTCAAATCCATTAGTCACTTTGGTACATCAAGCTTTGGTGTGTGTGTGTGTGTGTGGGTGTGTGTGTGTGTGTGAGTGAGAGAGATAGAGAGAGAGAAAGAGAGAGAGAGAACCTCTTAGCATTTTGTCTTCAATACTCTTTGCTCATGGCCTGAGCTCTTTCTTTCCTCATTTGATGCACTGCCCTGGTTATTCATCTTGATTTTATTTGGGCGTAGATTTAAATGTTGTCTTGTGCTCAGCCTTAAAACTTTGTAGAAACACACGCCACTCTCATTTTAATAAAAATTTTTTCCAACATTTTTAGGACTACATAAAATAATTCCTGACACTGTTCCTAGTGAACATGTCTAAATATTTACATTCCATCCTTGGACCCTTTAATTGGGATCACATTAGTGATTGTTGGCCACATAAGAATGTAAAACACTGGAAAGTTCAACATACTGGTTATAAGAGTGTAAACTTATTTCTTAGAATTGTATATATCTGATTGTTATAGAAGATAGTAAAAAGCTTTTGGGATATATTTCTTGTAAAAAAATCTTATATATATATATATATATATATATATATATCTTATATATATTCATTCATTCATCTTCTACCGCTATATCCGATCATCCCCCGGGTCACCGGGGAGTCTGTGCCTATCTCAGGCGCCTATGGGCATTTTAGGCAGGATACACCCTGGATGGAACGCCAACCCATCGCAGGGCACACACACACACACACACACACACACACACACACACACACATTCATACACTAGGGACAATTTTCCAAGGTGCCAATCAACCTACCATGCATGTTTTTGGACCGGGAGGAAACTGGAGAACCCGGAGAAACCCCCGCCCCCCCCAAGGCACAGGGAGAACATGCAAACTCCACACACACATGGCCGACATGGGAATCGAACCCGGACCCTGGCGGTGTGAGGCGAACGTGCTTACCGTATATATACGGTATATAAGCCACCGTATATATAATTTGGATGCAGGAATGATTGTTGGTGTTAGATAAGCTTTTTATTTTTATAACTTGTGAACGAGTTTAAAATCTATTACACAACACTCTTTAAAATTTATTCAGAACGGTCTGCCAAAATATGCATGGAGTGCCAATTCTGCAGAAAGAAATCTTATTGATGACGGAGAACAATAAGACGTGGCCAGACAGTTTCTCGCGCACAGAAAGGCAACAGTAATTTGAATAACCATTTTGTAGATTTGTAGAGCAGAATGCACAGCTTGATAGACCCTTAGATAGATGAGCTACAATAGCAGAAACTGGCAAAAGAAAGATGTAAAACAAAACAAACAAACAAAAAAGGTACATTTTTGCTGAGGCACACAGGTGGTAGGTTTTAGAAATGATTGCCAAAACCTTAATTGCATGGAACCTGCCTTGTGTACTGTGTGCAGGTTAGGCATGGTGTTATAGTGTGGGAAATGTTTTTATTTAAGTGCTTGCATAACTCTTATGAATTATACAGTGTTTGGCTCTTTTTACATAATAGGATATTAATATGACATTTGTTCATTCTTACCAATGATCTATTTTTAAGTTCTTGTTCTACGTAGCCTTTTCTTCAGATTCTCAGAACATGTTGTTTTGTATTTATTGTTATTATTTTCTCTACATAACTACCATTAGGACTGAGAGCATATAAATTAAAGTGATGATAAATTGAATAGCGTGTCGTCGTAGTTTCCAATATTAGAAAACAACCGACCCCTTAGGCTGTTTCACAGACCACTGCTCTATCCCTCTTTCAGGACAATGACTGTAATTAAATCAAACGATGAATATTTGATATGAAGATGAGTTGCAGAAAATGAAAACTCATTTACTTCTACGGTTTTGCAAATCCTTTCTCCGGTCAATGCTGGGAATGTCACCAAAGCTGTTTTAATCAGATGAAGGGTTCATTAAAATTAGGATTAACCACTGTGTATGAGGGGGCACGGTGGATTAGTGGTTAGCACGTTCGCCTCACACCTAAAGGGTCTGGGTTCGATTTCCGTCTCGGCCCATGTGTGTGTGGAGTTTGCATGTTCTCCTCGTGCCTCAGGGGGTTTTTCTCCGGTTTCCTCCATGGTCCAAAAACATGCACGGTAGGTTGATTGGCACCTTGGAAAATTGTCCCTAGTGTATGCATGTGTGTGTGTCTTGTGATGGGTTAGCATTCCATCCAGGGTGTATCCTGCCTTAATGCCCATAGACGCCTGAGATATAGCGCTAGAAGATGAATGAATGAATGAATGAATGAACTGTGTATGATTTATGACAAGTATAAACATTCAGATACGTATCTCTGCTATTAAACACCAGAATAAAAATAGATCGAATTTGTTTTTATATGAATTGTAGGATCATCAACAATAATAAACTCTTCTATTAGCACTGGTTATGTACCTCAGTCTTTAAAACTAGTAGTTATCAACCCTCTAATTAAAAAAAGTTAAAAACGGACCTTGACCCCTGTCAGCTCTCCAACTATAGACCAATATCAGCCCTCCACTTTATCTTCAAGATTCCAGAAACGCACAGCAGTGGCGTTCACACCTATTTAGGAATAACATTTTCGAAATGTATTATTCAGGATTATAGCATGTAGCACAGAGACAGCGCTGGTGCTAAATGACTTGTTATTGACCTCTGATCAGGACTGCGTTTCCTTACTAGTGTTGCTCCTTGCTGGACTAGAAAACATTGTTGGAAAAAAACAACAGTTTATAGTTATAAATGGTGAGTTCAAAACATCCTCTGAGGTAAAGTTAGGTGTTCCACAAGGATCTATCTTAGGCCCTCTGATTTTATTCTCTATATATGCTGCCTGTGGGCGAAATCATACGTAAACACGGTCAATTAGCTTCCATTGCTATGCTGGTATGTTTCAGCACACGCAGGTGAAAGAGATCAGCTTAACAGTGTTGACAAGTGTGTAAAGGACATTAGACCATGGTAACTTCCTTCTGCTTATCTCGAATAATACGGAAGTACTTTTATTAGGACCGCATTACGTGTGGTCTTTCTGTCTCGGTGTGTATGTGTGTACATGTAACGGTGTTACTTAATTTAATTACAAAATCAAAGTAAGAGAAATTCGTTACAGTTGCTGAGAAAAAAAAATGTGTAATTAAATTACAGTTACGTATGAAAATGTTAAAGATTATTAAACGTATGTTGTCGTCCCCGAACTCTCACACGTTCAATCAGTATTGTGGTGTGGTGGGCCAGAAATCCCTCATGTCTCGCCCTTTTACTTATTCTGCCATAGCCGGAGTCCTCACACTGTGCACTGGGTCTTTATCTTTTACACAATACATTCATTCATTCATCTTCTACCTCTATATCCGATCTTCCCTCGGGTCACGGGGAGCCTGTGTCTATCTCAGGTGTGTATGGGCATTAAGGCAGGATACACCCTGGATGGAATGCCAACCCATCACAGGACACACACACACACAATCACACACACATTCACACACTAGGGACAATTTTCCAAGGTGCCAATCAACCTACCGTGCATGTTTTTGGACCGGGAGGAAACCGGAGAACCCGGAGAAAAACCCCCTGAGGCACGGGGAGAACATGCAAACTCCACACACACATGACCGAGATACAGATACTTAATAATCTCTTGAGTTCGACATGCCCCCGAGGTACCAGTGACATGTATTCCTGCCCCTTTCCTCGGTTCTGTCCGATCCATCCCAGCATGCCTCTGGATGGCGTTCTCTTCGATTGGATGTCGACGGCCTGGGCATCCAAGAAATCATGGCGCTACACAGGAGCTTCAAGGATGGATTGGGACTCGCTCTTAACCCCCCTTAGCTGTAATAAAGGGATATTCAGTGTCACACAGATGAGGACCGACCCTTTTCGAGTCGAGTTCCTCTCAAGGTTTCGTCCCTGTTCCATCTCAGGGAGTTTTTCCTTCTCTCAGTCAACACCAGCTTTCTCACTTATACTTGTAAAGAACAATCCTATACATTCTTCTGCTTTGAGACACTTTTCATGGAAACACTTCACAACACCTCCCTTCACAACACCTCTCTCTTCCCCCCCACCCCCCCCCCCCCCCAACCCCCCCCCCCCCCCCCCCCCCCCCCCCCCCCACCCCCCCCCCCCCCCCCCCCCCCCCCCCCCCCCCCCCCCCCCCCCCCCCCCCCCCCCCCCCCCCACCCCCCCCCCCCCCCCCCCCCCACCCCCCCCCCCCCCCCCCCCCCCCCCCCCCCCCCCCCCCGACAGACAACCCCCCCCCCTCCCCCACCAACCCCCCGACCCTCATGCCACCCCACCCCCCCCCCCCCGCCCCCCCCCCCCCCGCCCCCCACACCCCCCCCCCCCCCCCCCCCCCCCCGACGCCCACCCCCCCGCCCCCCCCACCCCCTCCCCCCCCCCCCCCCCTCCCCCACCCCCCCCCCCACACCCCCACCCCCCCCCCCCCCCCCCCCCCCGCCCCCCCCCCCCCACCCCCCCCCCCCCCCCCCCCCCCCACCCCCCCCCCCCCCCCCCCCCCCCCCCCCCGACCCCCCCCGCCCCCACCCCCCCCCCCCCCCCCCCACCCCACTCCCCCCCCCCCCGCACCCTCCGATCCCCCCCCCCGCCCCCCCCCACGCACCCCCCCCCCCAGCCCCCCCCCCCCACACACCCCCCCCCACCCCCCCCCACACACCCCCCCCCCCACACCCCCCCACTCTCCATCCTCTGTATCTTCTTGTACTTCTTTCATCTCTTCCTGACCACGACTCATTCTCTTCTCTCTCTCTAGACTCTGCTACTACTACTGACTCTCTCCTCAACTCTCTTTCCTCCTCTATTGACCTGCTATGTCCCCTGACGGCTAAACCCAAGAAACCTTCTTGTCCCTTCTCCCTGGCTGTCAGGAGTGTTGCGCAGCAATCGACGTGAGCTCAGGTCAGCGGAAAAGAGGTGGAAAAAATCACAACGTAACACAGACCTGACATCCTACCGTGCTCTCCTAACAAAATTCTCTTCTGATGTGACCTCTGCCAAGACTGCCTTCTACAAGGATAAGTTCGAGGCCTCTATCCATAATCCTCATAAACTTCATAAAATATTTTCTTCACTACTCACCCCCTCTACCCCACCAGCTTCTTCCTCCCTGACAGCAGAAGACTTTCGCCTCCTTCTATGAAAAGAAGATTGAGGAAATCTGCTTGACCTTCACTCCTCCCCAGACGCCACTGTCACCCTGCCACTGAGGAATACCATGCCATCTTGGCAGACTTCTCAATCGTCACTGATGATGAGTTGATGAAAACCATCCAGTCTTGCAACCCCACCACCTGTCCACTAGACCCAATACCTTCATCCATGCTCCAGACCATCTCGCATGATCTCCTGCCCTTCATCTCCACAATAATCAACTGGGTCCCTAACTTCTGGATGTGTACCGGCTTCCTTCAAGCAAGCAAGGGTCACTCCCATCTTAAAGAAACCTGCTCTGGACCCATCAGATATCAACAACTACAGACCGGTATCTCTTCTCTCTTTCCTCTCTAAAACTCTAGAACGTACTGTCTTTAACCAACTGTCTGCCTATCTCTCTCAGAACAACACTTCTAGATCCCAACCAATCTGGCTTCAAAGCAGGACATTCCACAGAGACTGCTCTCCCTGGCAGTCAGGGAAAAGCTTCATGCTGCCAGATCCGACAAATTGTCCTCCGTCCTCATCCTGCTTCGATCTCTCAGCAGCTTTTGATACAGTGAACCACAAGACCCTGTTAGCTACCCTCAGGAGTCTCGGTATCTCTGGAGCTGCATGGAATTGGTTTTCCTCATACCTGGAAGGTCGATCATTTCAGGTATCATGGAGAGGATCGACATCTGCTCCACGCAGACTCACCACTGGTGTACCACAAGGCTCAGTACTTGGTCCTCTTCTTTTCTCACTCTATACTCTTTCTCTTCGGTAAAGTCATCTCCTCTCATGGATTTGACTATCACTGCTATGCTGATGACACTCAAATAATCTTCTCCTTCCCTCCATCAGATAAAACAGCGTCTGCTAGAATATCAGCCTGTCTATCTGACATCGCTTCGTGGATGAGCGTTCATCAACCTCAAGACTCAACCCGAAGAAAACGGAAATGCTGGTGATCCCATGTGATTCATCTCCTGGTCAGGATCTCAGCATAACTCTCTCCATAACTCCCTACTTTCTCCCTCCACCACTGCTCGTAATCTCGGGGTAACTATAGACAATCAATTATCTTTCTCTTCCCATATTTCTAACGTTTCTCGCTCTTGTCGTTACCTTCTCTACAACATCAGAAGGATTCGACCATTTTTATCCACTCAGGCTGCTCAGGTCCTGGTTCAGTCTCTCGTCATCTCGAGACTGGACTACTGTAACTCTCTGCTGGCAGGTCTACCTCAGAACACTATTCGTCCACTGCAAATGATTCAAAATGCAGCTGCGCGACTCGTGTTCAACCTGCCTAAATTTCTCTCGCACCACCCCACTGCTGCGCTCGCTCCACTGGCTTCCTGTAGCTGCACGCATCAGATTCAAAACACTGACGCTCGCCTACAAAGCCAAAAATGGATCTGCACCATCTTAATCTTACCTCCGCAACCTCATCACCTCCCGTACTGCACCTCGCTGCCTGAGAGCGTCCAGCACTGCTCGTCCTGGTTCCACCACCAGTCCGACCACCTCAATTCCACTCTCAGGGTAAAAGGTAAGGCACCAGCTCAAGGCTCTTCTCTGTTCTGGCACCGATGTGGTGGAACGAACTTCCACTGGAGATTCGAACAACGGAGACACTGTCTACATTCAAACGCCGACTGAAGACCTCCAACCACCTCTTCCAATCCAACAACACCTATCCTAAAATTCCTTTTACCTCACTGTCCAGAAATCTAAAAAAAAAAAAAAGGCAACCTGTCTATTCTTGTGTACTTGAGTTTGTATTAACCTTTCTTGAATAAATCTTATCCTTGGATCGAGACTTAAAGCACTTTCTCTACGTCGCCCTGGATAAGGGCGTCTGCTAAATACCGCAAATGTAAATGTAAATGTAAATGAGACGACTTCCACTGTTAAAAACGCTATACAAATAAAAATGAATTGTACTGAAGCGTCAATATTTACAGCCGGATAGGAAAATGTCCCCCCCCCCTCTCTAATCTCTGTTGTTATTTCACAGTGGTGAGGTTACTGGAGGGCAGTGTTGATGTAAAAGCACACAGGCCACATGTCTGATGTTTTCCACATGCTGTGTATAAGCCACTCCACGCTAATGTCGATTAGTTCTGGATCTTGAGCACCTTTTGTTACCAACTCCAATAATAAATAAATTCCGTCCAGGCGTCCCGATTTCATCATGGCTTCTCACCTCCGCTAATCCCACTGACGAACATGGAGAAGGCCATGAAAGATTCAATTCCACTTCGGCGCACTAGTCGCAGCAGGGCTGATCCGTCACGTTGTTGTTTTTTTAATCCTATAATACTTTTTCATTGACGAAAAGACATCAGAGAAAAAGTGTTAATGTGTACCACGGAGCAGGGCGCTGCAGCGAGGCCCATTTTTAGTTCTAATCAAGGTAAGCGCGCCGACCGTTCTCCTTTTGGAACGAGTGGTGGAAAATGTGACTCTGCGTCGGTGGCCAAAAAAAAAAAACAAAAAAGTCAGAGCGACATCTGTTTATATCGCCTCCTTTATTTATTTTTTCCAACAGAAGAAAAACAACCCACCTGTATGTCTAGTGCCCAAAAGGATTGTACAAGAATATGAACTAAACAACTACAGACGCTTTTCATTTTAATGCTTTAAATCTATACAGCTGGGCTTTAAATTTCATTCATTCATTCATCTTCTAACGCTTTATCCGATCTTCCCTCGGGTCACGGGGAGTCTGTGTCTATCTCAGGCGTCTATGGGCATTAAGGCAGGATACACCCTGGATGGAATGCCAACCCATCGCAGGACACACACACCTCACATTCACAAACACATTCATACACTAGGGACAATTTTCTTGAAAGATGCCAATCAACCTACCGTGCATGTTTTTGGACCTGGAGGAAACTGGAGAACCCGGAGAAAAAACCCCTGAGGCATGGAAAGAAGATGCAAACTCCACACACACATGGCTGAGACGGGAATCGAACACGGACCCTGGCGGTGCGAGGCGAACGTGCTAACCACTAATCCACCGTGCCCCCTTTGGCTTTAGATATCTTTTATTTATTTATTTTGCATACTGTTTCCACTGCCAGACTGTTCTTTTTCTAATCTTTAAATTATAAGCCGAGATATGGTTACTGTATTTGTTGTTTCCAATTATAATAAATGACTGGAAGGGAAAATTATATGAGGAAAGGTTATTTGTTTGCCATGTATTACTTTAAAAAGATTTTCTAAATGCGTTTATTTACAAAGCAAAAAAAAAAAAAAAAAAAAAGGTCAGATTTGGAGATTATTGTATAGTGTTGGGAATAATAATACAGAAGTACAGGTTTTCAACAGAAGAGGACTTTGACAGTATATTGCACAATAAACCTATTAATAAATACTGATATAGTTCTGCTCCTTCGAAATGGCACTGTGGGAACTTCAGCATCTTTCACATATAACACCTTTTTTAAATCGCTATCGCACATCATGTACATTATTCACTTGTACCTATGGCAAGATGTTTTTCTTTAGAAGCCTTTACTGTCATATACCGGTGTCAATGCGGCTTATACAGGGCAAAATGATATAATCACATTTTAGACAAAGTACGATTTACAGGAGGAGACACAACGCAATCAATTCAAAGGGTTCGGATGAAATGAAAACAATGAAAGAATACTACAGGAATATCTGTCTGACTGCCTCTCTCCGAAAGGATTACGCATTCCGTATTAGTGTGATAGAATGGCGACATAAAACATATTCCATTCAAATACATAACGCACGTTTTTAATGAAATTTCATTTGGCCACAGTTCTGTCTGTCAGCGCAATCTGCATGTAATCACGTTTTTATAAAAAAAACAAAAAAAAAAAAACAGCTTATGTACGTATCTTAACAAAACAATAACCACCATTGTGTGAAATAAGAATGATTAGGATACTTCAAGACACACACACACACACACACACACACACACACACACACACAAAGAGTGCAAAAGACATTGAACAATTTACTTCGCTGCTTTACTCTTCCACATGCATCAGGCGGTAAAATGTAACCAGTGCTGACAGCCTCAGCGTGGCATCTACGGCGAACTTCGTGACTGGAAGAGAGTCGGTTTCCTTCAGCGTTTTCACATAAAGGGAGGGACGGAGTTCGCCGTGCCAGCATACCCATACTGGGCCAGTGTAACTGCAAATCACGTCCAGTTGTGAGCTCAACTAAATGCTGAGCATTCAAAGAAGGCCCAGTCAAAAATCACCTGCAGCGTTTACTTTACAGGCTTGATGAGGGGGAAGTTCAGTATGAGCTGTTCATCTGAAAAAGAGAGAAAAAAAATCAGTGTTAGCATAACCATAACCGACAAATATAAAGCCAAAACATCTGGTATAAGTCAAATCAGGGCAGAGAGACTGGGTTATACTGGTCTTAAGTCATTGGTAAATAAATCATTATTATTATTACAAAATCATTTTGAACACAGTGTTCTATCCTGGCCGTACCTATGTGTGACAAATTTGAACTTATTAAGGTTTTTGGTCCAACACAAGGCTCTAGGACAGCTTTATTTTGTCTTGTAACAGATTCTACATGCCACTGGAACAGTAAAGGAAGAATATACACCATTCTTCATTGTAGAGACGCTGATAGCGTTCCAGGATGATACGTATTAAACACTAAGCGCTTAATTATAAAGTCACAAGTGCTCGAGTCCTTCCTGCATTTGGTCAAATATAGCAAACACCGGTTACCATAATTCACTGTGCATATATGCACTCTGGGTCCTGAAGCACAGGTTAAACTGGGATTAAAATCATATTGTGCATATTGTAAAATAAGTCCCTATGATGTGACGCCGCCGTTATATGTGGCAGGTCCGGTAGTCTCGTTTCACTGTGTACTGCATCAGCTCTTGACTTGATGAACACTGGTATATTAAACTTATTCAGAAGTATATAGTGTGGCATGTCAAGAAATGAACTTCAATCTAAAATAAACTCTAGACTAAGTATGTCATGCACATGAATTTCCGGTGCAATGAACTTGTTTCCGCGGGACACGGTGGCTTAGTGGTTAGCATGTTCGCCTCACACCGCCAGGGTCCGGGTTCGATTTCCGTCTCCGCCATGTGTGTGTGGAGTTTGCATGTCCCCCCGTGCCTCAGGGTTTTTTCCTCCGGGTTCTCCGGTTTCCTCCCCGGTCTAAAAACATGCACGGTAGGTTGATTGGCACCTTGGAAAATTGTCCCTAGTGTGTGAATGTGTGTGTGTGTCCAGGGTGTATCCTGCCTTAATGCCCATAGACGCCCGAGATAGGCACAGGCTCCCTGTGACCCGAGGGAAGATCGGATAAAGCGGTAGAAGATGAATGAATGAATGAATGAACAAACTTGTTTCCACTGAACAGGAAGTTATTCAAACCAAACAAAAAAAAAATCCATATTATTAATCTAGCTGTAAAATTACCTGTTTGAGAAAATATTAAAAATCCTGATCTACTTTTGCAGCAAACTCCAACACCTCCATCTTGTGAGTAGCGTTCCCAAGCCTCTAAAATGGCTGAGCCTTACCTAAAAAGGCACAAACTTATAAACTTCTATTAAAGTCTCACAATGACGTGTTAAATCGGAGTTTGAGACCTTCGGTTATACTTCTCAACGCCCACTCGAGCAACCCAAGGGTCGCTTGTGGGACTTGACGCATGCTTTCCTGCGCATACACCGGTTGAGTAATGCTCAGCAACATGCTCAAAAGCCTGCAGGTCAAATGAGAACAAAAATCCGATTATTCCGCTACGTCCATGACCAATTGATTTTAAGCACTTGAAAAGGTAGTCCGAGTACAAAAGCCCTTTATGCGCTTTTCATGCATTGTCAAGTTGTTGTCCAAGACATTTAACCCTTACGTTCTGTTTGCTATTTGGCAACGAAAGGGACTGTACGCGCGTCATTTCGGACAGCTGAGACGGAGAAGAACCATTTGAACTGAATTCCAATCGAGACATCGGTTTGCAGCAACAATAAAAGCACACAGATTTACTCTGCGTGCCTTGGGATGTGCTTACAATCAACTCTGTGTGGAAAAATAAGAATGAAACAGTAATGAGAACAATTTTCTCACATCACATTATGAAATCAAAATGAGGGAGCTGAACATAAGTGTGTGTTATATAATACACTACGTGGAAAAAAATGATTGGGACACCTGATTTTCCCAGCCATATTTTGTTTCCTAAACTATTATTGCAAAAGTGAATAAATTTTTCCTTCATTAGGACTAGGAGACAAAATCTGTTCTAGCACAATGCCCTATATACAAAGTAAAATCCATGAAGATATACCTTGCATTTGTTGGAGTGGAAGATTTCCTGATACGGATTTATGGCGTTTAGCAGACGCCCTTATCCAGAGCGACTTACAACTGAGCAATTGAGGGTTAACGGCATTGCTCAAGAGTCCACTAGTGACAGCTTGGTGGTGCTGGGATATAAACCTGCGATATTCAGGTCCAGAGGCCAATACCTTAACCCAGGGATCACCAACGTGGTGCCCGCGGGCACCAGGTCTCCCCCAAGGACCACATGAGTAGCTCTCAGGCCTGTTCTAAAAACTCATCAGTGAGATGCACCTAAAATGTTAGTTAACTCATTGTGAACTCACAATACTTATTGTGAGCAATGCATCGTGTAACCCTCAATTGTCAATTGTCTAAATTCGACAAACGTATTTCAGAAAGATGCTGGCCTTACAACTACAATAAAACTATGTATGACTCTGTATCGATGAAGTTAACATCAGGGTGGATCAAAATGTTGTAACCCCTGCCTTAACCACTGATCTACCACCTCCTTGATCTAGAACTCTGACCTTATCCCTATTGAACATCTCTGAGAAATGATCTCCACAAACACACTTCTTAATCGAATGGAACATCTTCCCAATAAAGTGGAGGGAATTACAAAGTGGGACTAAATATGGAATGCTCAAAAAGTACATACCATACTTATGACCAGGTGTCCACAAACTTTTGGCACTGATGTGATCCACGTTAAGCAAAATAAGCTTTCTTTTTTAAGTACGTTTCAGAATAGTTCCACATTTTAAGTGGGGCATTTCGACTTGAACAGCCCACAAGGCTGTATAATTGTCCTTTGAAATAACATTCCGTTAAAGCAAACAAAGCCAAGTCGATAAAATAATCAGATAATTCTAGGAAGTATTCCAGGAAAATAACCCTGGATTGTAGTTAATGACATAAGACGAGAAACATAACAGTCATGCAGATAAAGTGACACGCATTCATACACCCATATCTTACTAGGGAACACACAGACCTTTGCTGAAGAAAGGGTACATTTAGAATTCGACTGGATGGCTACTAACCTACTTAGTAACGTGGTACGTTTTAATTCTAATCTGCCTGAATGCCAAATTGAGGAATTATAAGACACATAATAAAAAAGTGGTTGAGATTGTAATCCTTCCCCACCCCTCTTTACATCACGAGGGGAATCATGGTGTGAATAAAGGGAGGTGGTAGCCCAGTGGTTAAGGTGTTGGACTCTGGACCCGAAGATCATGGGTTCAAACCCCACCACCACCATCAAGCTGCCATTAGTGGGCCCTTGAGCAAGGCCCTTAACCCTCAATTGCTCAGTTGTAAGTCGCCCTGGATAAGGGCGTCTGCCAAATGCTGCAAATGTAAATGTAAATGTAATAAAGTGTATTTTTCCATATCTTTAGGTTTGTGCCCAGCTTATATTCGATCAATGGCATTTGTTTTAAAAAAAAAAGTCTTTGGAGTAAAATATGTTTTAAGGTCTGCATCTTAGAGATTAAATCCACTCTTTCTTTTACTCCCACAAACACATACACACACACACACACCACCATTTGGTCTAAAAGTACTCAGTAACCGCAGCTGTACTCATTCCCAGTTTCGGCCTCACACCAAGTACAGACAAGCAAAGGCACGCATTCTCAGACAGCAAGTTCACCAATTCAGTCTTGACCAAAAAGCAATTGCAGGCCGTGCCACAGAACCCGATCAATTTGCGTTACAGGCGAGGACAGGAGTAACAAAGCAAATATTTAATCAATACACTGCCAACTTTTTAAAGGGTATATTATGTAAACGTGATTAGAGCCAAAAGGGAGAAACCAGCATAGTCAACAGGAAACGTGTGTCTCTCTCAGGCAGTACAATAACGTTTCCCTGAAGCTCTAAATTCGACAAACGTACAGAAAATGCTGGCCTTACAACTACAATAAAACTATTTGAACAGTTAACATCAGGGTGGATCCATGTTGTATTATATAATAATGATATTACTATCAAACAATCTTTATCTTCTGTGGGTAATAGGAATACACCATATGGCCAAATGCAAACACCTGATCATCACACCCATATATGGGTCTTCCCCCAAAGTATTCAAATGAATAGAATGTGTGCTGCAGAATTTTTGTTTCCCTTCACTGGAACTAAGAGGCCCAACCCTGTTTCAGCATGACAGAGCTCCTACGTACAAAGTGTGAACCAATGAAGTTATGGTTTGCAAAATCTGGAGTGGATGAAGTCTAATGAACTGCATAGAATGCCAACCTCAACCTCACAAAAACACCTTTGGGGTAATCATGAATGCTAAATGCACACCAGAGCCCATCAAACAAGAAAAAAACATAAAAAAAATAAACCATAAAAAAAACATGTATTAAGATTTTCTTTGTCACAATGTTTGGTCATACAGAATATTCTTATCCTTAATGGAAGTGGTGAACATGTATTTTAAGAAGAAGAAGAAGAATAGGGTGATGCATTAGAGTAGAGGAAGATGTACATGGACGCACACATCCATGTACATTCTGTGCAGTGGACAGATGAGGTCAGACAGGAGTCTGTATGGATTATGATGTTTTCAGATGATATTTGTGCTTTGTGGTGTGAGTACGGAGCAGGTTGAGAAGAGTCTGGAGAGGAGGAGGTACGCGCCGGAGAGAAGGGGAATGAAAGTCATGCGTGTGAATGAGAGGGAAGGCAGTGGAGTGGTGCGGTTGCTGGGAGAAGAGGTGGTTGAAGATGTTGAGATTTTTATTGGGAGGGATGAAGGTGGGCACAATTCTAAATTAGTTTATTAGAGGGACAGAGCATGTAGGATGTTTAGGAGATGAGTTGAGGGACTGAGATGGTTGTGCAAAGGAGGGAGAAGAATGCTGAGGATGGAGGTAGCAGACTGCAGGTAGTTGGGGTGAAAGAGGTAGATGTAGAGGACAGGATATTATGGAGAAAGATGATCCATAAGGAGATGATGGTGATAAAGGGAAAAAATAATAAATCACCTCAGAATATTCTTGCACAACCTTCATTTGCAAGATTGCCTTATTACATTAGTTTAATTATGCATTACTTGAACAAAACAGGACAACTGTTAAACAATGGTGGAAAAAACTTTCACTGACCTGAACCGTATAATGCTCGAACATGCTGATATTAGTCTGGCCCTACTTATGCTTATTACAGCTTCCAAAAACAAAAAAGAAAGCCTGCAAGTTTCATTTCCCACAGCTACACTTGCTCAGCAGCGTAGAAATCGTGACTTGCATGATTTAAACACCCATAATCCTCGCTGTAAATGCACAAATCTCCAAACACCAACAAAACTTAAATATGAACGCATATGAACTGTAGGAATTTGCAGAAAATTACCCAAGATTGATCCTACGTGTTGATCTGGGAACAGATTATTTCATATTTGCTTTAGAAAACATCACCCGGCATTCAAATTTGAACTCCAGGAAAACCCCTTTTATTAAATAAAGTCAATATTATTCTCAGACAAGTATTTATTTATTAAATCTTGCAGAGTATAGTGATGTGGTAGTCCTGTTTCCAGAAAAGCTGAGTGAAATTTTCCATGTGTATTTATCGCCAAAATAATAATAATAATAATAAAAAAAACATGCTCCACTAACTGTTCTAAACGCCACTGCAGAGGGGTCACGGCTAACGGTTCGGCACGCACATGGCCCACAGATTATTTTTTAAATATGTAATATTTACTGATGGCAGTAATTTCATAACTAACAACACAGAGAAGTCATGTGATCACATGAATATGTTAATCAGTCAACAACAGTAGCTAGCAGAGGAGGAGAAGAACTTTAAAAATGCCTCATGTATTACTTATATGCATGTAAGCGCCTTCTGCAGCTTTTCTTCTTATCGATGGAAAGGTAACTGTGTCTCCTGCTCCTTTTTGCTGATCCGAACAAAATGACCTGATTCATGATTCAAAATCCGTAACGTGATCTGTGTTTTTTTTTCTCACAGCAAAGCTGATCAATAAAAACATCAAAAATCTATTTCAAATTACTTTTTAAACGTTAACCACACTGTACGGTGTTTTCTTTATGTGTGTGATCCAAAAACGTTCCTACACTTTCTGCATTCTGCAGCCTGTGTTACCTGTCCACAGCACTCCAGGTATAGCGAGTGATGCATCAGTAATAAAGGTCTGTGGGGAAACGCAGTGCTCTGTGTTTAGTTAAACAGACTAATCGAATCAACGAGGCACATTCATTTACCTCAATTAATTTTTATAATCCTATTACTCGAGGAATCGTTACAGCCCTAATCCTATCCTTGGAACATTTCACTGACATGTAGTCAGTAGTTAATTTTTCTAAGATCGACAAATGCTAGGCCAGATAATGCAATAAGGCATTAAACAATAATGCCTTGAAGGATAATTCAGAGTAGGACCAAGTATACAAGCACAAGATCCATGTTGGATCCTATTAGTATGTTTGTGTTTATGCAAGCTCACCCTGGTATCATACTCCAGCACAAAGGGGGGCATGTCTATCTGTTCGGGAAGAATGCAAGTGAAGAGCTGCTGAAGGGTATCTATGTGATGGACCTTCTCCTTCATCCCAGGAACACTGAATGTAGTGAAGAACCACGTGGAGACCTGAAACAATGAAGCAAGTTGCTAAGAACCCTTTTTGGACCCTCATAAAAGCATTAACCAAAACATTATCCACATGTTTTTTCAGTGTCCCGGTTCCACAAATACGGTCCTCTATGCAACCAGAGGCAAACTAGAATGAGGCTTTTCTATATGCAACCAAAATAATTAAGCATACACCGCACCAGTCAGTCAGGATTGCTTCTAAATTAGCTACCATTATAAAAAATAAATAAATAAAACAAGAAAAAACACTATTTACAGCCTTAAGAGGAATTGGGTGACATATCACATCCTGAGTGTATACACCAAGAACATGTGGATTATTTTTCAAGGAACTGCAGAACATTTAGCATGTAAACAGAAGTCCTCATGAAGCCGCCCACATGATTTTTTTTTTGCAAACGTGTCAAACACATGGAAATGCTGCTGGTACGATTAAGAGAAAGAGAAGTCGAATCACACTGCGGACGGAAAACACTGTAACGTACACAGAAATACTTTACCGAGCCTGACATTTCAAAACAGGAACAAGCATTTCTGCATCAACAAATTACCTTGGAGCGAAACGTGGGATGAACAAAGTAGAAAGCACGCAGATTTTTTTTAAACCTGGAAAGAAAAAAAAAGAGATGGAGAGACTATTATAGTCATAACAACGTAAAAGAAAACAGTCACACATTATATCATATATACAACTTCTCTTTAAATAACATTTTACCAAAAAAACAACAAAAAAAACAGTATAACTGTCTTTTCAAATTATCTTCAAAGATATATATTTTTTTTTTTTTAAAGATGATGTCCAATGATGTCCAAATGTAGGAATGAGTGATCAGAGGGGCACATCTTTCCCCACAAAGGTCACCCACTTTCCCGATCACTTTTCCCACAATGGACAAATCATCCAATCCGAATCCTCTGTGAACCTAAAAGAACTGTAACAGAGAGCCAATGGTTTCCTTTTAATGTCAATAGGCCACATGTGCTCATGGGTGAAGCAAAAAAACTCCTACCCTCACCACACTGTTTATATTCAAAGCACTCTCAAGCACATCGTGCAAGATACTGCCAAAGCTTGCACGTTAAAACTGATATGGATAAATGACAGCCTAAATCACTCCAGTAAAATCCAAACTGAATAAAACTCAGATGGTTGGAATGATTTGGAATTTTGAATCACGCTGGGAAATGAGATCAAGCCACCGGACACTAAGTTCCTAGGGATGTAAAAGCGAAAAACAAAGCCAGGATAAGAATCTCATATGTGAAAGAGCTCCACACACACACACACACACACATCTTGTTTCCTGTCAAACGTTTTAAGCACATATGGTGCAACACCAGAGAAGATTAGATTCGATGGAACAGATATGAAAGAAAACAAAAAGGAAAGAATGAAAGTAGTGTAAAACTGTCAAGGTCCTCCCCCCATAAAAAAAATAAAAAGTTGAGAGGCTTTATAATATTCCCAATCTACAGCACCGGTGATTTTCTTGACCATGTATACTTCTGTTTTCTATTTTTGAGTGCATCCTGAAAAACCTAAAGTATAATTCATTGTCTCATACTTGCTCATAACTTCCCAATTACTCTAAACCACCAAACAGAAACCCAACGTCAGGAAAGCACCTAGCCTAGACTTTCACATGTAAAATTATGTCACAATATATCAAAACTGATGCAGTACAGAGAAATTCTTCCGTACAGTATCCCCAACATGACATCACCAGTCACACACACCTTTACTCATATGGAGGGAGACAACCAATCAGAAATGACACATGCACTGATTTATATGGTGTCGGAGCCAATAGAGTCGGTCCCAGACTAAAGCCAAAAATCCCCCTTCCAAACAGTGCCAAACAGAGATTTCGTTTCTCTCTTTGGAGAATAAACAACATCCTCTTGGCTGCATTCAAACATCAATTTGCTGCAGAGTCGAGAGGGTGACAACAGAGTAGGTATTAAAAGAGAACTGGCTGCAGCCCCTCATTCACATACAGCAGATGAGTCAGGAAGGTCAGATTCTTTGCCTTAACTTTAGATCACGTGTGCCAAACTCAAAGCCCACAGGCCGAATGTGGCCCGCCGTGTCATTTTATGTGCCAAGAGCTTAAAAGGTGAATGATTGTCTTAAAAGTAGGCTTTGATGCGAGCACGTGACGGCATCCTGTCACTAGACTGCAGTGTATTCCACATCGGAGATTTTTTTCAACAAGAGGAATTGAGATATTCATACAAATTATTCCAAAATGTCCAGGAAGAGAAAAACAGGAAAATGATTACATGTTTGTGCTTCAAGGAGAAAACGCTGTATGTCTTTTGTGTTATGAGGTGGTGTCTCTCATCAAAGACTGTATACTGTTCTATAGCTACAACTGGCCCTTCGAGGGAAACCATAATGCTGATGGTGACACCCTTGATCTAGTTCATACAGACGTCTAGTTAAGCTTCATTTCCCAAACGTGTACAAAGTATATGTTAACCCCCAAAAAACAAATCAGAAATTGTATAATAAAATAAACCTAAAAAAAAAAAAAAGCTCGCCAAAGCATTTTAAACATTAAAGGTAAATCCAAGAAAGATTATTTCATTTACTTCTCACACTGTCATGCAAAGTGTTGATTTTGCTAAACAAACATCATTTCACAAAGGCTAAATTATACAGGAAATTTTGCCCATTTTTTAAGTAAAGCTATAAAGTAAGGAATGAAACAAGTGTTCTTACTTCTCATCGACAATGTCATAGAGTCGCTTGAGGAAGTCAGTATCGAGGTGATTGTGTTCACTGGTGAGTGTGTGGAAATACACAATCACATATTCCTTTACTGTGATGTGGTCCATAACATGGATAAAATATAACAAAGCCTAGAGGGAGAGAGAGACAAAGAATGAACACTGAACATTCATTCATTCATCTTCTACCGCTATATCTGATCTTCTGTGCCTGTGCCTATCTCAGGCGTCTATGGGCATTAAGGCAGGATACAGCCTGGATGGAATTTCAACACATCGCAGGGCACACACACACACACACACACACACACACACACACACACACACACACACACACACACACACACACACACAGTTTTCCACGGTGCCAATCAACCTACCGTGCATGTTTTTGGAGCGGGGGAAACTGGAGAACCCAGAAGATGAACCCCCTGAGGCACGGGGAGAACATGCAAACTCCACACACACATGGCCGAGACGGGAATTGAACCCGGATCCTGGCAGTGTGAGGCGAACGTGCTAACCACTAAGCCACCGTGTCCCCTAACACTGAACATGTGGGAATGTCGCCGTGTAATAGAAAGTATAATACTGACTGTTTTACCTTCTCCATATCAATGAGTGTTACTGGAACGTTTCTGCCTACGACCACCATTACCGTTCTGCCACACCTGTCGACACCTGTCAGCGAAAACAAAACCATTATGGGTAAATAAATATACAAAAAATACAAACAAATAAATAAACTGTCATCCAACGATTACCTTATTACATAATAAAATAAAGAAATCTCTCCATAACCAGTTTTGACACCTCATCTCTTATAACAAAGTCTACTAACAGTAAATTACTGTTCAACAATAATATATTTTGGGCATAAATACAATTACAGTCTGTCCCTCCTTTAGCCAGAAATTGATAATTAACCAATTACTGAGCTCCTGTCCATCAACAGTGTATTAAAATTTCTACACATTATTGTCATTTGACACAGAGGTGTCTATTCTATCCTCAGTGGGGTAGAGCACCACGTACAGTCATGACATTACCCAACCTGAGCAACTTAAAGAGATGATCGAAAACATCACCACAGCAACCGTTACTTTGGTGTCTATTTTTGATCCCGAAATTGTGAAGCGAGAGAAACGGATTACAGAATCCCCGCTGGTGTGCTCAATGAGCTGGAACTAAGGCTTCCTGCCCAGTTAGCAAACACATGCGGGGAGAGGATCCAGCACACACATGTGCACTGAAACAATACAATGAGATTGAAACTGGGGGGGGGCAAAAATAAATAAATAAATAAATAAAACATTCGAATGAGTGAGTGTGTGCTGGAGAGAGACGGAGACAGTAACAGATAGAGAGAGTTTCATAAATAAGACACGGATGCGGGCCATTAATTTTACATTTCTGGAACAGGATGGAATCAGAGGTTCACACACTTATACGATTAACAACAAAAAAAAAAAGAAACAAAAGAAAAAACCTGACAGCTGAAACAGACCAGTTTGATATAAGGCCTTTAGTGCTGCGATGTCCGAGAGATCCTCTGCTCGTGCTCTGCACAGCCAGCGGTTATAGCTACAAAATAACAGGATGTGAGAATTCAGTCAAGAGTACAGTCAAAATACTGGCCTTAGATATAAAATACCTTCTGGTTCTGACTCTTTTTTTTTTTATTTAATAATAAATAAATAAATAACCCAAACGCCCGAGATCACGGCATCTGTTACATGTATGTAAAGTATGTGCTGGAGTGAAGTCTGCTGCAGTAAAGAGAAAGTTCTTACTTCCTCTGGTGCTGTTTCTGTTGAGCCGCGTCTGAGAGCTGGCCCTGAAGAATAAGCCTTCGCTGCTTATCCACGTCTCCTTCCATTCTTGCAAAAGCGTGATTACCCACCAGTCCGATATCAGAGTTATCAGAATCCTTCCTCGGAACCATCTGAAACGCGCAGACACAAAAGTGACATCTTGTCGTCTGTGACTATAGCTGTGTAGTGATAAAAATGAAAAGAAAATCAATAAAATGCTGCGACCTTGTTAATCACAATTCCTAGTACTAGGTGTCGGATGTAAAAATCAAGGCTCTAGTTTCTGCCAACTTGCAGGTCTACCGTAATATTTCAAATCGCAGTGATGAAGATTGTTTCAGCTCTCTTCCGTTGTAGAATTACTGTAAGTGTAACTTTTTCTTGGAAACCTTTCAAATAAAAAGCATGGTTGAAAAGGAGTACCACACATCTTTTATGAAAGGAGGAAAAAAAAAACAGGTCTAAACTAAGAACAGATGTATTTAAAATGTATTATTTTTGGCCAAGGCCCAATCAAATCTAATGAAAAGAAGAAAAAAAAAATCCACACAGAGATTTTGCGTTTCTGATAAAGTCGCCACATGATACTTTTCCGCCACTTTGTGCGCTCAACGACCTCAATTTGCTCAGAACAGTCGAGGCTTTTGGAAACGGAGAATTTTGGCTGTCCTTTTATATCATAACCCGCAGCCCCAAGTCCAGGCGGAGAGATAGAGGGTGTTTATTTTTACTAGGAGCGGCTAATGCGTTTGTTTGTACTGGATCGATAGCTCAAAGGAGGGGTGGTCACCTCGACACAGCTGGACTACAGACCATAGAATCTGGGCCTAAAAGAGAATCGCTGGCAAGCCTGCGCTGACAAATAAACACGTCCGTTTACGCTTATCCGTGCATCAAGCACACCAGCCGGCCACCATACAAAACCCCGGATCAGACTAATTTGGCTTATGTAGATTTTGAGTGACAGATCATGGTGTTCTCAGGATGCCTTTGCAGTTGGCACACCACTCCGCATCCCCAGAAGATGGATGACAAGAGAGGAAGAAATGGTTCATTTAACAATTAGACTCACCTAAATCCACACCGCCTCAACCGGCAGCTTGTCTGACTGCATTAGCCGGACACACTGAAGGCCTTCCCAACTCTCTCAGATACAGATTACTGAACTTTCATCACTGCAAAACATTTTCCCATGACAAAAAAAAACCCTTCCCCTAAAGAAAGACTCTTTGGCAAATCTGATGACAGAAAGCTGGAAATAACGAAGATGATTAATGGTTTTTGGAACGCTTGAAAAAGTCCATGAAAAAGTCTGCACTCATATTAAATGATGATTTTTATTTTTTTGGCTGGACGTGTTTCTTTTTTTTAAGTGACACCATATTAAAATATTTGCATAAAGTTCAGAGGCTTCCCAGTTGTGTGTAAAGCTTATTTGCTTTCTCGGAGCCGACTGAGAATGTTGTACATACATAGTGAAACACGGATGCCAAGTTAGCTGGGACTCACCATCCAGGCTGCCTGGCTTCTCAGTAATGCGGATCTGCCTCTCGGGCACCACCGGTTCCCCCTCCGCGTTCCCGATGTCGTCAGGCAGTAGAGGCAGGCTGGCTCTCTCCTCCTCCTTCGAACGCGGGTAATAAAGTGGTAGCAACTTCTTATACACGGCCTGAAGAGAGAAATGTAAAATCACGTTCATCACGAGCAGCGCTATTCTGTGTTTCATATCTTACACATTCTAAAACTTTAAATCGAGTCTTTTCTAAACAATTCACAGTCCAAATCACAATTTCACTTTGCACATCATTAACACAAATAGCGTGATCTAAACTGCTGATAGTGGAGTGGAACAGACCTCTTCGGTATCTGACACTACAAACACTACAGCCTCTATGCTTTCTCCATGGTTCTCCAGAAACCTCCGCACGGTCCCTGATGAAAGAACACATTTCATTAGCATCGTTTGTGTTTTCTGGTGAATTTTTTTTTTTTACGTTTGTGAATGCGTCTTACGGAAGGCTATGTGTGCAGCGTCTTCGACGGGATATCCACGCTTTGCAGTACTGATTACACAAAGACCTACCGAGGCCATACCATGCTCCCTGGATTGTAATATGAACAGAGAGACAATCAGACATTGTTTTAAATACATTGAACCACAACAGTGATTTCTATTCTATAGCAGTTTCTCAATTCAGTGTTAATAACAGGCACCATATCTGGTTCAGTTAATCATGAGTTCTGTCAACAGTAAAGCACAAACAACTATGTAGCCTTCAAGAGAGGAATAAAAGAACATTAAACGCAGTAATTAAACATTCTATGTAGCTATAGCTTTATATAGTTCTATATAAAGCTATATAGTTCAAAAGAACTTCCTAATCTCTTCTCTTTATGCTATAGGAACAAAAAAAAAGGATTGGGTGCTAATTTCTCACTGCCTGTCATAATACTTACTTGGCAAGTTGCATGACATTTCTATAGCAGCTGTATAAGGAGCTCTCAGCAGCTGTGCGATATTTGGGCTTGTATTTAGGGCCAACCGTATGTATTACAAATCGTGCAGCCAAGTTAAAGCCTTCTGTCATTTTTGCTTCGCCGGTTCGACATCCTGCAAACACACATGCACAATCCTATCAGAATGTAAAACATGTCGGTTCCAAAAATGCACAAAAACTAATGAAAGAAACAGGAATACTTGTGCTGCTCGTCCCCTTCTCTATTTCCGACTCGGTAGTGCCCCCTACCTTTCAGTTTAAAAAGTTCTTCCCTGAGCTCTGGGCCTGCCTGTCGGTGAATGCTCTCGGAGATCGGGTTCTTGTCGGTCAGGGTCTCGTTGCTTGTATTCACAATGGCAGTGCAGTTCAAAAATGCCACGTCGCCCTTGCTGCAATGATAAAACACAACACGGCGAATTTAAAAGTCATCCCTTGGAGCTGAAATGAAACGTATAAGTAACAGGAAAAAAAAATACTCGTTTTTACCAATGAATTATTGTGCTTTTTGTCGGTGAGATCTAAGGCGCAAGTCTAAGAGGCATTTTCTTATTACAAAACTATACTAACGTCTAAACTGGAACAAGAAAGAAACGATCACAAACATTAATCTCCGTGCCGCATATGTTAAACACGTACATATCGGAGAGGTTCATCACTGTACAGAAGCAAAATCTGTTTAAAATTGCAGTAGCAAACACAACAGTGGGGAAAAGCAGGAGTCATGCAAAAGGTCTGCAATCCTATCAAGCAATCATGTGTTCATTTGCACCAATAACAAACGAGAAGCAGGAGATTGTGGGGTATTTCAATACAAAATGCTGATGAATGCTTGGAGTACTATAAAAATGCTTTAAAAATACATTTCTGTCGCTCTCATGGTTAATTTCCTTCAAAACAAATCACATTACTGAATAATATTTACAATGAGTGAATGGTCAGTTTCCTGGAATTCATATTTCAGTGCTGAAGAAAGCAAAAAAAAAAAAAAGGATTGATTCTATGTGACTTACAATAGAATAATTTTCCTGTTGATATCCTCTCTGAAAGGGAATGGAGAATCAGGGTAGGTTACATGATCAGTCTCATCAGTCTGATAAGACTTTGCTTCCTCCTTGCCATCAACCACTTCTTCAGGCTGGTCCCAGGTGGGAAGCGTCTCCACATAAACAAACTGGGAGCGAGTGCCCAATGGATCCATGCTGCTGATCCACAGGGCAGTGGTGCACTGAAGACACAACATTCAAACACCATCTGTTAGGAAGACTGTCTGCGTTTTAATATCCTCACGACATGAAGAATCCATGGAATAAAGGGGTATTACAATTGGACAAGCATTAAGGACATTATCGTATTATAATACGTTACTACTACTGTCTATTTTATGCAATGTAAATTCAAATATACAGGTCTCTATTAGGGGAATATAATATAACTAAAAGAAAATATATTGGAGCGCTTTAATACAAGTCTAAGATTTGTACTACAAGGTTTCATTTTGCCAACTAAAAAAATGTATAAAAAAAACAAAACAAAAAAACACTTTAAGAAATTAAATACTTAAAAGAAGAAATTGTATATAAATAATTACACTGCTTTCAACTCAAACTGTATTAATGCAAATAATTATATGCAATCCATTCAAAAAAAGAAATAACACAGTTAATCACAAGTCACAGCATAAACTTTAAATACTAGAAATAAAACAAAACAAAACAAAAATCAGCTGATGTGTGACGTGTGAAGTAATCTGTATTTAGGAATTAATCCTGGCTTCAAGTTTGGAGATGGAACATTTTACGAAACATTGTCATTTGTGATACTGAGAAAGAAAGACTACAGAGCTAAATTCATCTGGTGACTAAATAAAAATAACCATGACTACATATTAGGGAAGTAGAAAGTCGCAGGAGCAAAGTATATTATTAATATTGGGGGAGGTGGTAGCTCAGTGGTTAAGGTATTAGGTCCTGGACCAAAACATTGCAGGTTCGAGTCCTAGCCAAACTGCCCCTAGTGGGGCCCTTGAGGAAGGCCCTTAACCACCAAATGCTCAGTCTGCCCCAGCCTTTAGGGTTGCACAAGCCAGTGCATTCCTAATGCCGGTCCCAAGCCCAGATAGACGGGGAGGGTTGTGTTAGGAAGGGCATTCAGTGTAAAAACATTTAATATACGGACCATCCACTGTGACGACCCCAGGAGAAGCCGAAATGGGGGAAAAATAAAGTATACTATTATTGTCAATTTGCTCCTTAGATAAGAAATGTGTTTTTAGGGCCCTCTCCAGTCTAATAATTGAACCGCAATTTTACTGAAAACAAGCAACTGGACTACTTATTTCCCTAACCCTCTCTACTAATTCTACATCTTACACTTAAAATGACCATCACATTCAATGTTCCCTGATTCACCAGTTCATCCCGAATACCAGTATATGTATTATATTTGAGTTGTTTGAGTTTCGCACCAGTCGGGAGTCCATGAACAGGTTTGGGGTTTGCACGAAGACAAGTAAGTGCAGTTTTAAGTTTAAGTTTGTATTCCTGCAAGACCGTGTCAGTTTCCTTGTAACTTGCATTCCTAAACATTATTGCACAATGAGAAAAGGCGAGGGAATATGAAGAAGTCAGTGACCTTAATTCAGCAACAGACTATATCAACATAATCAGCAGAGTGGAGACGGTAAGATGAGAAATCAGAAATGCTGCGTGTCCTAACGACAATAAAAATAATGCATATTAAACACCGGGGCTGTGTTGACCACTTATCAAGTCATACTAAAGGTTTTCTCCTGTCAGAGAAATGTACCTAATTAAATTCCACCAAATACATACTAATTCCACCAAGTCACAAAAATAAAATAAAAATGAAAAAGCTGCTGCCAGAGCTTTAAATGCACAATCAAGTGAATATGTTTGAAATACATTTTGTGATGCATTCTCAAATGAAAACTTTCATGGATGGAAAAAAAAGATTGAACTGAAACGTTATACAAAGCTCAGCTGACTTGTAGGGAAAAAAAGAAAGAAAAAAAATCTACTGGGGTGAGCAGCTTCATGAGGCCAGAGTCCAGTCCAAACCGACCACCTACTTACTCAAAGCATGTTACAAAATCTGGTGATTAATCAGGAAGTTACATGAACTTGCAGACATACTGATGTCATGTCCTAATGTGAGGTCTTTTCTTTGCTTTACATACACACACACACACACACACACACTATATATATATATATATATATATATATATATATATATATATATATATATATATCTATATATATAGACACACATATATATACACACACACACAACATATACATTGCTCATGTAACTTCCTGATTAATCACCAGATTTATCACACACACACACACACACACACACACACACACACATGATATATATAATAACTTCCTGATTAATCACCAGAGCTTTTATCACACACACACACACACACACACACATTCCTGATATCCAGATCACCGATATATATATATATATATATAGATTATATATATATATATATATATATATATATATATATATAACTTCCGTCATATCACCAGATTTATCACCAGATTTTTATCACACACACACACAACACACACACACACACAACACCACACATACACACACACACACACATACTATATATATATATATATATATATATATATATATATATATATATATATATATATATATAACTTCCGTGATTAATTACCAGATTTATCACACACACACATCACACACACACACACACATATATATATATATATATATATATATATATATATATATATATATATATATATATATATATATATATATATATATATATATATATATATATATATATAATATATATAACAATTATTAATACCAAAGCAAAGCAGAAACGGTGTTTTTTTAAAGCTTTACAAGCAAAAACATTGTTGCGAATTTACTTCTGACTCAACACTAAAGCTAAACCGGTAAAAACAAACAAATAAATAAACACTAGCATAGCTCAGACTCTGCTGATAAACAAACATGTATTTACTACTTACCTCTTATAAGTTTAATGGAGAGGTCTAGTTCAAGTGCAGCCCACTGTTCTAACGCTAAGCTAAGACAGCCTCCAAATCCACAACAAACCCGCGGCTTGCTCTATTCTAACGATAAAGGCAGTGTTTATAATATCCCAATAGTCTTGGCATTGTTGTTTACAAAGCGCCCGCTTGTTTACATCTCCTGATCTTATCCATTCCCACCGCAACCCTGTGCGTTAGGTAGCGCGTGGGGTCAGCTGACTCTCCGTAAAGAATACACGTCCACTTCCGGATCTGTCCTGCTAAGGGACCGTCACAATAACCTTCTAGATGCGGGGGGGGAACACGTGCTACAATATAGAACATTTTAGTAGAGCTCCTGTCAGACCGTATATATGTTTCTGGAATACTTTAAATGACAGTAAATAATATAAAAAATATATATAAAAAAGAAACCCCTGACTTTTTGCCGAAAACTCACCTTAAGGACATATTGTCAGAGGAGCCCAGAACGCAAGACCAAAATAATCGAATTCGTACAACTTGTTAAAAACGGCAACATTACAATTACTGTAGAAGTGCGGTCACTGTAATTGTACGACTGTACGATAATTGTAGACCAACGTGTCCTATTAAATGTATGTTTATTATGTGTTTTAAAGAGATAACAATTCGTTTTAGCAACGTGGTCAATCGATTGCTTCGGCCTTTACCGAATAACGCACATGTGGTGGTCTCTGTGTGGACGCTAGAATGCTCTTAAGAACTTGAAGTAAATGCGTGTAAATCTCAAGTAAATACATTAAAACCGCAGCTGTAAAGGTAAAGTACAAATAATCCCGTGAAATGATTATTAAATGGAACGAGCAAATGTGGAAAATTGATTGTTTATCACATTTTTTTTTAGCTTCGAGCACTTAGCTTCTGCCCTACTGCATATTCACACAGGCTGCACACGAGTAAATAATGTTCATTTAAAATGATTACAATAGCTTTCTGATAAATCAGTATCACTCTGTATTCGGGTATTTACTTTGAAAGCAAATCCAGATATCTGGTAAAACGTATTGTTATGCGAGGATCTGAGCTCTATGTGAAAGCGTAGTAAAAGTTATAATAATGTTTGTTTGTTTGTCCAGGTGAGAGGATATTGTTGACCATGGGTTTGACTAAGCAGTACCTGCGCTACGTTGCCAGCGCAGTGTTTGGTCTGATCGGCAGTCAGAAGGCGAATGTGGTGTTTGTGCGGCTGCGAGGAGGAGAGCAGGGCCGCTATGTGGCTGTAGGAGCCTGCGAGCATGTCTTCATATGGGATGTGCGGAAAGCTGAGAAGGTAAAAGGTTCCAGATTAGAATATTTACCAATGCTAGTGTCATGTCAAGTCTAGTATGTGTTATTGTCATTGCAGCCATATGCAGTACAGTACACAGTGAAATGTAAAAAAAAAAAAAGCCTTTAACGGGGACCCGGTGCTACATAAACCGCAAAAACACCACGTGTGAAATATTTACCATAGCACAAGATGAGATAGAGGCACTGCAGCACCTCCTAGTACAGTAGATATGTGTAAATCAGAAGTACAAATATCTTATTTAAGTAGACATTTTGGGTGTCTATACTTCATTCATTCATTCATCTTCTACCGCTATATCCGATCTTCTCGGGTCACGGGGAGCCTGTGCCTATCTCAGGCGTCTATGGGCATTAAGGCAGGATACACCCTGGATAGAATGCCAACCCATCACAGGGCACACACACTCACATTCACACACTCATTCATACACTAGGGACAATTTTCCAAGGTGCCAATCAACCTACAGTGCATGTTTTTGGACCGGGAGGAAACCGGAGAACCCGGAGAAAAACCCCCTGAGGCACGGGGAGAACATGCAAACTCCACACACACATGGCCGAGACGGGAATCGAACCCGGATCCTGGCGGTGTGAGGCAAACGTGCTAACCACTACGCCACCGTGCCCCTCCGTGTCTATACTTTACTGGCGTAATTATTTTTTTGATCTGTACTTTCTACTCTTAAAAATGACCTCGTTACTCCCGTTTCATTTCGGCTCGTTTTCGTTCAAACCTATCTGGGTAGAGTGAATGTGATTGCGGTTTGTCTATTGGTTTGTATGGGATCAATCGCACCTGCACACAACAATCATCCAGCGAGGACATAACCAGTGTTTGGGGTCACTATTCAAAAAAGATGATTTCTTAAAAGCAATAATGAAACGGCTGCTTTCTTGTCGTCCTCCGCAACTTTAGCTACAGTAGGTAGTTTGGTAGACGTTTGAATAAGTTAGTGATCTACCTTTATGTTTTATATGTATGCGTCTGGTGCTGGCCCGGCCCATTTGTCAAATTGTAAAATTCAATGTAACCCCTGAGCCAAAAAGTTTGCCCAACCATGATTTACACTACACTACACTACACTACACTATTCTCTACCTGTGTGATGAATATGAACACTTTTGACCCAAGTGGTGCGAATAAAATATCCATGTAATAATAATACATAGGGACATGGCAGATCAGGGGTTAAAGCATTGGCCTCTGAACCAGAAGATCACAGGTTCAAATCCTACCACCACCAAGCTACCACTAGTGGGCCCTTGAGCAAGGCCCTTAACCCTCAATTGCGCAGTTGTAAGTCGCCCTGGATAAAGGCGTCTGCCAAATACCGTACATTGTTTTAGCAGTAATTTGTGCAAAACAGCATATTTGTGCAAATAACTTATTGAATAGTTTGACAGCTTGTGGTAAGATCTCTGGTGATTTTGAGGGCTTTTCTGAGTTGGCAGGAGAGTAAAGTGTGTGTGTGTATGTGTGTGTGTGTGTGTGTGTGTGTGTGTGAGATCAGCCACAATACTTTGCAGATGCAGCTTGTATTGCAAACTTACACGATGGACAGAAGAGACACTTGATTATCATGTCTTTCTTCTTCCACCATGGATGTATATACACTCCAGCTACCAGCATGTCCATCTCCCAATTCCACATCCTAGGAAATGATTTCTAGAGAAGGTTGATGATCTGAACCGTAGATCGACTACAGTTCTCTAGGATTGGCTTTTCACACACTTTGGCCCTGTCATGGAACGGTGGAAGTTTGCATAATGTAGTAATCATTCATTCATCTTCATTCATCTTATCTGTTATCTTCACTGATACCCACTAGGCCGATTCCAAACACAGACTAATTAAAAGATGGCATTGTTAGGGCTTGATCTCCTGGCCTTTTGATCATTTGAGCATTTGATCACTGCTTGAAATAACCATAAATACTGATACTATAGACCATGATCAACACTTGCTCTGATTGGCTGATCCAGTGGTATACTGGCTAATGAGCAATTTTTTATATGATTTTTTAACACCACTTTGGAGCAAGTGTTCTTGCACAAAGGTTATGAAAAAAGTATTAATGCCAAGAACTCACCAAAGGCTAAAAACAAAAACAAGGACAGGCCTGGAAGAAAGCTGTTGATAAACAAAATATAGGGTCCTTATGTTATCTATATATATATTTTTTTAAACTGATTTTTATTACATAGTGTTTTAATGATCAATCAAACTAACGAGGTAAATGAGTCCCTCAAGAAATATGTTTATTTTCCTTAAGTAAACTCTCAACCTGCTAAAGGATGCATTCGATCCCACAATACACTCTAAATACTCCAAATCGTTCTGGTTCCTTCCACAACAGGCTGCTTTTGTAAAAATGGAGGGAATGTAGGTGTGGCAGATTTGAACTTGGAAAGCCCTGGCCGAATCTTGTCTATGTGAAATAAGTTTGCTCTTGAGCAGGTTTGAGCTTCCAGACAAGTTCCTTTGAGAACATCTTTAGGGTGAACAATAAAATTCACTATTACCACAGCAGCAAAATAAAACTAGACACTCTCTTTTCTGTAAGTAGAATATAAAACTCTTAATTGAAACGGACGGCAAGTTTTTTGAAAAGGGCTATAAACATGGCAGCGTCGACGTGTGTGATGTAACGCAAGTATTGTGATCATATTTATGGTCCTGCAGATTTTTAAGACTGTATTTTATTCACCGTGGATCTGCATTCGGCGCTCAGCTGGTCTGCTCACGTTCAGTCTGACCGTTTTCTTTTTCCAGGTTTTAATACTTGAGGGGAAGAAGCACGAGGTGACGTATCTCCGCCCGTCTCCTGACGGTATCCACATCGCGGTGGGTTACGAGGATGGCGGGGTTCGCATCTTCAGCCTTTTAAATGGCGAAAGCAACATTTCGTTTAACGGACACAAATCCGCTGTCACAGTCATGCATTACGACCCCCTCGGAGCGCGACTTGTTACTGGCTCCAAGGTGAGAGGAAAGACTTGCAGTGCTTAAAAGTAAATGATATATGCATAGAGCTGTGCGTAAAACTATTATGCTAAAATGATACTTGTCTTACATTTTTTCCCCCTCTTTTCTATAGGACACAGATGTGATTGTGTGGGACATAATAAACGAGTGTGGTTTGTACAGGCTGAAAGGACACAAAGACGCCATTACGCAAGCTTTGCTCTTAAAGGACAAAAATTTGCTGGTCACAAGGTCAGTTAGATCTGATGTTTATTGTTTTTTTTTTTTTTTTTTTTTTTTTTTTTTTTTAATTCCACCAACTTAAGGCTAAGGGTTATTGGCCAGTATATTTTTAATCAACAGCTCAAATGACTTCTGCAATTAACCTCTTTTTTACCTCAGCTCAAAGGACAGCTATGTGAAATGGTGGGATTTGGACACCCAGCACTGTTTTAAGACAATGGTGGGCCACCGCAGTGAGGTAAGCAGAGTTACTCCATAGCAGATGTCAAACGAGTTCACCCTTTTTGACACACTTTGTTTCCAAACTTGTATTTCCTTTAAAGAAGTACTTTTCATATACACTGCCAGTCAAATGTTTGGACCTTTTATTTCAAGACTATTTACATTATAGATTCTCATTAAAGGCATCAAAACTATGAATGAACGCTTATGCAATTACGTAGTTAGGGAGGTGATGGAGGCATTGGTTTCGCAAGTTTAAATCCCACTACCACCAAGCTGCCACTAGTGGGCTCATACCAAACCATCTCGATTGTGGTTATGTCAGGTGACCCTGGAGGCCAGGTCATCTGGTACGGCACACCTGTTTACTACAGAATTCCATGCATGTTCATTCTAAATCTAAAACACTGATTCAAATAAAGGGAAACCAGTAAATGTCCAAACTTTTGACTGCTGGAATAGATCATATTGAGATCCGTATTAGGAGTTGTGATGAAGGTCATTGCTGTTTTCTCTAGGTCTGGGGAATGGTTCTGTTGAATCAGGAGCACAGGCTGCTGACCGGCTCTGCTGACAGTGAACTCCGAGCCTGGGATATCGATTACCTAGAGGAGGTAACCAAGTACACCGTACGGAAAAAGATCAAACATACGGCGAAATGTAATATTAAATAATGACCGTAACTCCTTGTAGACGATTGTCGCGAAATCGCATCAAACCGCTGCCAGCTCGCACACAGCCTGTTTAATGCATGTGTTCCTCCAATGCCAGTTGATGCATATTTGACGCGTTCCATAGATCTTATTTAAGGCATTCATTGAACAATTATAGTATCTGCTTGAAAAGAAAAACACACAATCTTTTTTTAATTTTTTTTTATATGATTGTCCATAACCATAAAATACAGCATGCTTTTTCCATTAAATGTTATTAGCACGAAACGTGTATAATTGTTGTCTAGTGTTGTTTTAATGCAACCAAACACTGATTGTGTGTGGTATCTTTCTTCAGGATAAAGAAGTAGGAGAGCCAAGGGAAAAGAAAGGAAAAAATCTCTTTGTTGGTGGTGGTGGTGATGATGATGAACAAAAGGGTCCTGATGAAGAACCAGAAGATGTAATACCCCACTACTTAAGATGCCACTGTTAATAAGCAAATTTAATGGCAGTGGCAAATTTGCTATATACAGGCAGTTTCTTTGTGTTACTGGATTGTGTTTCAAGAATGTCCTTCACAGCACATTTTGTTTTTTTTTCCGTTATCATACAGAGAATTCTCAGCTGTAAGAAAGCTGGCTCTGTTCTGAGGGAAGCCAGAGACCGGGTCGTGTCCTTGATTGCCGATCCCAAAGCTAAAGTCTTGGCGTGCCATGTATGTATTTTCAGTAACGGAGGATTTAAAATGCGACGGCTCTTTCCTATTTTAAAACGTCGTATTTGATTCCTCCAACCAATTATTCTATCTGTAGGGCCTCGACAGCACTCTGGAGATCTTCGCCGTGCTTTCAGAGGAAGAAATTCAGAAGAAAATGCAAAGAAAGCTGAAAAAGGCCAAGAAGAAGGCCAAGTATGTAACCTAAACCCAACAAAATCAATCCTACGTGCAATGAACTTCATTGATAGTCTGGCGTTTCCGCATCAGGTCACATGATGACGACGGAGCAGATGTCGCGGTGGAGCGAAAGCTGACGGATGAGATCCAAAAGCTGGCCAGTATCAAAGCCTCCTCTAAGATCAGGTTAATGCACTTTAGTGTTCCGTATACAGCTCATCTTTCACATATTGTACTTTTTATTTATTTATTTATTTATTTTTAACAATCTGTTTTTCCTCAGGTCGGTGGACTGCCTTATGTCTCCTAATGGTGAGATGAAAGTGGCTCTGCTGCTGCAGAATAACACAATAGAGACTTACGGTGTAAAGACAACAGAGAAGAGCCCTACAGGCACCAGGACGTCTCGACTCACCCTGGGTGGCCACCGCACAGACGCCAGAACACTGTCTTTTAGCTCGGACAACATCGCGGTCTTGTCTGCATCTGGAGACACCGTCAAAGTCTGGAACAGGTCAGTCTAAGGACGGACACGAATACAATTAGATTTAGTTACTCCAGTATATAAACCCGATCCTGCGGAAGAAATAAGCCCGTGCATATTTATTCATTTTGTTTTCTTGGGTGTTGAAAAAGGAAATCGTGTCTATTCCAGGGCCACTTTGCAGGTGATCCGTACCATGGCGTGCGAGTATGCGCTTTGCTCGATGTTTGTGCCTGGAGATAGACAGATCATTATCGGAACTAAGGTACGTCTCGGCAACCTTTTGTTTTTATTTGATTAGTGAAGGTTGAGTGACGCGTGGTCGTCTATTCTCTTCCAGTGCCTCTAATAAAAGATGGTTTTCTTTCGCAGAGTGGAAAGATTCAGATTTTTGACTTGGCGTCAGGCAGCCTGCTGGAGACTATAGAAGCTCACGAGGGAGCTCTGTGGTCCATCTGTCTCTCACCTGATCAGGTACTACAGTGTAGAGTACTTTAGCACATAATTGTCTAATGCCTTTAGAAGGAGAATAGAATAGCCTTTATTACAGCACAGTGAAATACTTCCTTAGTATATCCCAGCTTGTTTTCGAAGCTCGGGTCAGAGCCCAGAGTCAGCCATGATACAGCACCCCTGGAACACAGGAGTCCTCCTCAAGGACCCAAGAGTGGCAGATACCTGGTGATACTAGGGCTTGAACCACTGACCTGATCTGACGCACCTTAAACCAGTAAACTACCTCATCCCTCTGGATAATGGTTACATTTGAATGTATCGCTTACTAAAGGATTTTTGTGCGAATATTAACACTGTGTTGGTAAAAACACCCATGAAGACAAGGGTTGGTTTGACACAAAGGCCTGACCTTCAAGATGAGCTATAATGCACTCCACTGGTCTGGGTTACTGGTCTAGGGTTCAAGCACCAGCTTCACCAAGCTCTTTTAGTGCTCTAGGGGTGCTGTAACATGGATGACCCTGTTCTCTGACCCCAGCTACATCATGGGGATAGAACTGGTAGTAATGGGCAGTAATGGATATGTTCATTGTATAGGATCCCAACAGGCCCAGTTTGAGATGTATTTACAAAATAGAGGAACTGATTATGTTCAAGTGTAAACAATAATAATGATTTATTATAGATTCATGACAAAAAACACATGCTTTATGGGGCGATCAGTGAGGCATAGATTCCATATGAACATGAACAAGATATAACCTGTATTTCAGGCTGCTGTTTTGATGATTCTGGTGTATAACCTGTGAAAACACTGAAGTTTTCATTCTGGAAAATGTTAATGAGTGTGTGTGTGTGTGTGTGTGTGTGTGTGTGTTCGTTCAGAGGGGAATTGTAAGTGGATCAGCTGACAAGACGGTGAAATTCTGGGACTTTGAGCTCATAAAGGACAAGGAATCGGGAGGCAACAAGTAAGCAAGCGTGTCTGCTTATCATGAAGCTGTGCGTTTGTCCCCGACGTTTTCTAACAGCTTTGTGTTTGTTCCGGCAGGAGACTGACGGTGAAACACACTCGCACACTGCAGCTGGATGAGGATGTGTTGTGTGTGCGCTACAGTCCTAATCAGAGGCTGTTGGCAGTCTCTCTCCTCGACTGCACCGTGAAGATTTTCTACACAGACACACTGAAGGTTTTCTGAAGACTTCATTTTCTGTTATGTGCTGTTATGAATAATGTCATATGCACTGGTTTAAAAATCACCAAACTGCTTCTTTCTCTAGTTTTTCCTGTCTCTGTATGGACATAAACTACCCGTGCTGTGTTTGGACATTTCACATGTGAGTTTTCTGTACACAGTCATTTACACACAGTACCCACATGGTCCCATGATAATAATTTTTTCAATCTTTGGTATCTTGTTGAGTGTACATGCTCACTGTATATGAAATTACAACATTATAGAATAGATCCCAACAATTTGAGACGTAGCTACAAAATGGACCTAAAATGTAACTGTTTAAGTGTAAACAGTAATAATAATTTATTATAGACTCATGACAGAAAAAAACACATGCTCCAGCTTGCTCCAACACCTTCAGTTCTGATTGATTGGTTTGAAGGTCTTGATTAATTGCCTATAGTAACAGGTGGATAATTAGTGGAGGCTGGAAGGAGAATCACATGTTTATTGTTATTTTTTTCTGTTCATATAAGAATTTATTAAAAAAAAAATTATTATATATATATATATATATATGTGTGTGTGTACTATAATATATAGCCAAAATATATATATATATATATATATATATATATATATATCTATATATACCCAATGAAAACAATGTTTATATAGTGGCCGTCTATATAGGGTATATATATGTATATATATGTCTATATATATATATATACTATATATATCAAGAGGAGTATATATATATATATATAGTATATATATATATATATAGCGTTTATATATATATATATATATATATATATATATATATATATATTATATGTGTGTGTATGTGTTTGTGTGTGTGTGTGTGGTGTAGCGGGGCACGGTGGCTTAGTGGTTAGCACATTCACCTCACACCGCCAGGGCCCGGGTTCGATTCCCGTCTCGGCCATGTGTGTGTGGAGTTTGCATGTTCTCCTCGTGCCTCAAGGAGGTTTTTCTCCGGGTTCTCTGGTTTCCGCCCGGTCATGCACGGTAGGTTGATTGGCACATTGGAAAATTGTCCCTAGTGTATGAATGTGTGTATGATTGTGAGTGTGTGTGCCCTGTGATGGGTTGGCATTTCATCCAGGGTGTATCCTGGCTTAATGCCCATAGACGCCTGAGATGCCCGAGGGAAGATCGGATAAAGCGGTAGAAGATGAATGAATGAATATATATGTGTATATGTATATGTATGCATTACAAATGCTTCTTCCGATTGCACACGTTTATGTTTTAGGATAGTGCATTAATAGCCACTGGATCAGCAGACAGAAATGTAAAGATCTGGGGTTTGGATTTTGGCGACTGTCACCGTTCAATGTTTGCGCATGACGACAGGTACTAGATGTTTCTGTTGCTTATACAATACTGGCTTGCTCTGTTTACTGTGAGAATAGCTATCGAACACCTGTTAGCATGGTACATGTCTTTATTGCTAGACTATAACACAAATGTGATCATTTCCTCCCTACCATCTGCTTTTTGTTAGTGGATACCTTTTTTTTTTTTTTTGCTGTATTAGAGAGAAAAATACGCCTGATAATGATGTCATCCCAGATGGTCAATATTTGCCTCTCTTTGCCTCCCTTCTTCTCTCGTTCTAGTGTAATGTTCCTCCAGTTTGTCCCCAAAACCCATCTGTTCTTCACTGCGGGAAAGGACCGAAAGATCAAGCAGTGGGATGCTGACAAGTTTGAACACATCCAGACCCTGGAGGTGATTCTTTTCTAACAAAACGGCCTTTTTTTTATGCGCATGTGAGCGTGTTCCGTGATTGTAACGAGAAAATGAAAATGCAGACCGTTATTGATTTTAGGACGAAATTTGCAACATGAACAGAATCCAGGAAAAAGCTTTTGTGTTATGCAAACAGGATATTTTCTATTAAGCCTTGGTCAAAATCAAAATGCATGAACGCACACGTGTTCAAAGGCCTTCTGACTTTCAAGTCTGTGTTTCTCAGGGACACCATGGTGAAGTATGGGGCCTGGCCATTAGTCCCAATGGAGACCACATTGTTTCCTGTTCTCATGATAAGTCCCTCAGGCTTTGGGAAAGAACCAAGGAGCCGATCATATTAGAAGAGGAGAAAGAGATGGTGAGTGGCTATAAATGATGTTGGGAACACTACTTTAAAAATATTGAACAGCTCTAAACTACCCGTTTCTAAATACTTAATTTATTCTGTATATTTGACTTTCCCCAGGAGAGAGAGGCAGAATTTGAGGAATCTTTAGCCAAAGGGGATGAGCCTGTGGTACGTTGGGAGCCTTAACCCTTACAGATTGTTCATCCAAGTAATTCTGTTAGTTAGGAATGTATACATCACTTGTGTGTGTGTGTGTGTGTGTGTGTGTGTGTGTGTGTGTGTGTGTGTGTGTGTGTATGTGTATAGATCCGGACAGGATTTATTAGAATAATGGGGATGTGTATGTGTTGACCCCCGCAGGGGAAATGTGTAGCGTTGTGTGTGTGTGTGTGTGTGTGGTGTGTGTGTGTGTGTGTGTGTGTGTGTGTGTGTGTGTGTGTGTGATAGAGTTTGTGTACACTTATGTGTGTGTGTCTTATTGTGTGTGTGTGTGTGTGTGTGTGTGTGTGTGTGTGTGTGTGTGTGATATATATATATATATATATATACAGTAAATATATATCACTGGTTTGTGTTGTTCTCTTTTATTCTAGGTCCCTGGTGAGACCAGAGGGGAGGCCGAGCCTGCAGGGAAGAAGACTATAGAGACAGTCAAAGCTGTGTGTTTACGTTTACTCTGCTTTTGGTTATTTATAAAGGTTAAATCGTTCTCCCTCGTTTGTTTTAAGTAACATCTAAAAAAAAAAAAAAATCCTTGCAGGCGGAGCGTATAATGGAAGCAGTGGAGCTCTACAGGGAGGAGAGGAAGAAGCTGGAGGAACATAAGGCTGCCTGTAAGGAGGCAGGGAAGGAGGTGTGAAATGGATTTTAACCTAATAATGTCATAATCACTGGTGTCAAAAGTATTCACGTTCTATACTCAGGTAGAAGTATATATAATAGGGTTTAAAAAAGTATCAACTCAAGCTTTTTACTACTGTAAAATTACTGTTTCAAAACTACTTGCAGTGTAAAAGTAATGTAAGGGAAAAAATGCCATTAAGGAAAAACTCTTAGGCCGCACCAATCACAGTCTCTACTGAATTACTGTAGCTTAATTTGCGGAGAGAAAGCACCTGTTTGATCAACAGAAGTGCAGAAATAATAACTTTTAAGAAATAATCTTTCTTTGAGTAACGACCCAAACACTCGCTGTGTCCTTACTGGAATGTGATGTGATTTGTGTCGTGTGCAGTGTGTAGGGTGTCGGGGTTGTATATGTTTATATCTCATCCAACCACAATGACATTCACTCTGTCCTTTTTTTTTTTTTTTTTTAACTGAATGAAAATCTGAATGAAATTGCAGCAATGAAGTTATTATTAAAATGTAAGGTGTAGAAAATGCAGATAATTGCTTGTAAATGTAAGTAGTAGAGGTAAAAAGTCAGCTGAAAAAGAATTACTCCAGTAAAGTATAGATACCCAAAATTTCTACTTAAGTAATGTAACGAAGTATGTGTTACTTGACACCTCTGGTCATAGTGCACAGATCCACCATGCTGTACGGCTGACAAGAGTTAGGTGATGAAACAAGATACTGACAAACTATATATATAGGAGAGCACTGATTAAAACGGGACAGAACCAAGAGAAAATAAGCGCTATTTACCTTCATTTCTCCTGTGTGTGAAATGACGTCACCTTAACCTTGTAAAGATAGAGTTTGTCCTCCTTCTATCCGCTTCTACCCACTTATATCTGCTAAAGAGGAACTAGCGCATTCTTCTTCTTTGCATTTATTTTGTCTTAGTTTTGATTCTAATTCCGGTTAGAGCCCCTAGCGGTCTGGAAAAAATCTGCAGACAAGCCGCACCTTATTATTAGCCGCATGGTTCAAAACCTAGGAAAAAAGTAGCGGCTTATAGTCCGAAATTTACGGTAGTTTAATGTAGATGTATTGTGAGGGACAGATGACGGGTGAAATGCAGTTTTACATCTCTGAAATGGAACCGACCGAACTTTCATTTACTTTCATTTTAAATAAACAAATTATATTAATTAGCTTGTTAGACACGCACTCTTGGTTTCTGTTTCACTGGGCGTGTAAAAGTTTTGTGATGGTTTATATTCCACAGCAGGGCAGGACACAAGTTTCAGTGACACACTTTTGTAACTGAATATCTCACAGGTAGTTTCAAGTGACTCTTCTTCTGTAGTGTACAATTTAATCAGTAAAATCTTGCTGTGAATTCTATATCAGATATCAGTAATATAATAATCTGTATATTACATAAAACCCATTGTTTTTGTCGGTGTGTGTATGTATGCATGGATATGTGTATGTATGCATGTGTGTGTGTGTGTGTGTGTGTGTGTGTGTGTTTGTATTTATGTATGTATGTATGTATGTGTGTGTGTGTATGTATCGTATGTATGTGTGTGTTTGTGTACTTTTGCATCTAAACGAATGGCTCTTTTATATTTCGAGCTCTTGCACAAAATGCAATGTTTATCTGTTTATAATGTCACAACCCAACCAGAACGTTTATATCCAGTGTTTATCTGGAGCAGATAATATGAAATGGGTTTGACATCACATGTCCTTGATTCTCTGCGCATGTACACGTACACACTCTCACAACGTTAAACTGTTACAATCAATGGGAAGGTTACTTTAGAAACGTCAATGATTAAGATTATAAATGACCCAATGCAAAATGTAATTAGTGTAACTTTTCAATTAGTGTATAAAAGTAAAGCAACTGATTAAATTTTTTTTCAATTACTTATTGATTACTTTCATTTGTCCACTAGGTGGCACTTTAAGTTAACATTTCTAAGGAAAAAACGTTTCAAACCCTCAAGAAAAATAGATTAGATTTTTTGTGAAACTGCAGCAGATTGTCTTTAACATTTTCATAAGTAACTGTAATGTAGTTACACGAATTACTGTTACATTTATTTTGTAATTAAATTACGTAACGCCATTACATGCAACTAGTCACTCCCAAACACTGCGTACAGTTTATTTAGAGTGGTGCAGTATTTTTTTTCACGTTTATAACGTGCATATTTCCTTGTTCATTAGCCTTTAATAAACACACTTTTTTCTTTCTTTTGCAGTTACCTCCACCAGCAATGAACCCAATTCTTATCGCTTATGGAAGTATTTCGGTAAGAAAACGCATCACAATATTTCTGTACTGCAAGCTTATTTACTGAACGCCTTTTTGATTTCCATAAGACACAGGACGAACTATGTTTATATACTGAAAGTTCTACAGAATAACTTTTGGTAATTAAGAGGTTTAAGTAATCAGCACAAGGATGTTGACTTAAAATAAAACGAGGAACATCCTGTGTTGGTGCGATTATAACAAGCTTGTTATCTGGTGGCCCACAGCCTTCTCGCTATGTTCTGGATGTCATTAAGAAAGTCCGTTCCAGGTAAGGGAACACTTCTCGTTAATACATCAATATACTATATAATACATCAATCAAGCTGTGTATGTTCCTTATGTTTAATTAATGTTTAACTTAAATGCAAACTTAAACACGTTTCCTAAGGGATAAAGTGGATAAAGGGGCTCTTTAATGATCATGCGTAAATTAAAACACATTGAAATTCATTCTTCGTGTATCCCAGCGATGTTTGGTAGCTGGGGTCATAGCACAAGGTCAGCTTTGAAACAATTTACCTGGAGCATGGAGAGTCCAAGTCCCAAGAGTGGTAGCTTGGCAATACACAGGCTTAAATCCCCCCCCCACCATCTTCTTATCAGTGCACACTAGTGCACTTTTTACTTGTGTTAAGATACACATGTTAAAAACTCCAACAAGTAAAGGATCATTTACAGTAGGCTTTAAGTGGATCGAAATCTTTCAACTTGTTCATAGGCACATGGTTTTAATAAATAGGCCACAGGTGAGAAGGGTTTAATAAGCTCTGTATGGTGTAATTATGGTGTAATTATAAAGATTTATCAAGACAAGAAGCTTGTCATTTCGACCATATATAGCTGATGTAATACATGGTGACATGAACATTTCTCTAACATTTAAGCTTGTATATTTGTATAGGGGAGTAGTGGTGATTAAATTCTGTTCTGCCTTTCAGTGAGTTGGAGGTGTCTCTACTTGTGCTGCCGTTTACATACATCTCCGATTTGCTCTCGCTGCTAAACACCTACATGCAGCAGGGCCTGGAGGTCGAACTAGTTTGCCGATGCCTCTTCTTCTTGCTCAGGTATTTATTTAGCTCTGTTTACACCGCGGCGTCTGAATTTTTTTCTTCCTGAAATTGTGAAATCACATTAACTAAGGGGATGCTGTAGAAATATACTTTTCCTCAGGATTGTAAATTCAAACGATCAGATGTGATTGAAAACGATGTAATTGGGTAAATAAGTTCATTTTAAAACCCAATTTTTCTATATTAACTTCATATTCAAATGCCTACCCAGGATCAGATTATATTTTTTGTCGGATTTCATTCAGTGTGCATATTTTTAGAGAACATGCCGATAAGACCATTGAAACACCTTGATTCATTCATTCATTCATCTTCTACCGCTTTATCCGATCTCGTCTATCTTGGGCATCTATGGGCATTAAGGTACGACATACCCTGGATGGAATGCCAACCCATCGCAGGGCACACGCACACTTTCACATTCACACACAATCGGGACAATTTTCCAAGGTGCCAATCAACCTACCGTGCATGTTTATTTTGGACCAGGGGAACCCGGAGAAGCCGGAGAAAAACCCCCTGAGGCACGGAGAACATGCAAACTCCACACACACATGGCCGAGACGGGAATCGAACCCGGATCCTGGCGGTGTGAGGCGAACGTGCTAACCATTAAGCCACCTTGTCCCCGATAATGAAACAATACAAATGAAAATTTGTGTTTTTGCCACCCAATTACTTATAATCTATATAAAATCTTGATGTCAGTACATGAATGTAGAAACAAATGCAGCTATACACATGAAATGCCATGAGAAAATGAATGAATAGTGCTATTTTGAATGTCACGTGTATAACGTGCCGTAATGTAAAAATATTTAATTAATACACTTAAGTGTAGCTTAATAGAGTCGTGGGGGTGTTACTGTATGTAAAACTATGCTGCTTCTTCTGTTCAAGAATCCACTTTGGACAGATCACGAGTAACCAAATGCTGCTGTCAGTTATCGATGAGTTGAGGACAAACACGATCTCCAAGGTGCGGGAGATCAGGGTAAGTACGTTCCACCTGCAGCACCTCCTGACCATCTCTATTAGACTGTCGGCTTTCCTCACTCTTTCTGTCTGTCGCAGGATGTGCTGGGCTTCAACAGTGCAGGCCTTCAGTTCCTTCAGCGGGAGATCGAGGGCAAAGAAGATGTGATGTTCTTCGCCGATGCCACAGATCGCTTTGAGGAGAAGAAGAGAAAGAGGAGAAAGCGAGAACGGGCCGTACTGACCATCACATAAAGCAGTTCACAGCACTCTCCATGTTTTCTCCTTGGTTAACTCAGGATGTCATATTTGCATTTTTATAGGCTGGTTATATGATTTTGTACATGTTTGTGCCAGTTAAACAATTTAATTCACAAAAATATTACCTGTGTATTTTTTTTGTATGTAATTTCTACAAAATTTATATAAATCATTGGGGGATCCTTTAGCTAATAAATATCCACATTAACCAGAATTTTCAAAATTTCTGTTTAAATGCAAGGAAATTGGGCAGATACTGATATATATATATTTATATATATTATATATATATATATATATATTATATTATATATATATATATATATATATATATATATATATATATATATATATATATATATATATATATATATATATATATATCTATATATATATATCACACACACACACACACACACACACACACACACACACACACACACACACACACACACACACACACTCACATTCATTCCTTTGTTCAACTTCTACCGCTATATCCGATCTTCTCGGGTCACGGGGTGCCTGTGCCTATCTCAGGCGTCTATGGGCATTAAGGCAGGATACACCCTGGATAGTAATGCCAACCCATCGCAGGGCACACACACACACATTCACATTCATACACTAGGGACAATTTTCCAAGGTGCCAATCAACCTACCGTGCATGTTTTTGGACCGGGAGGAAACCGGAGAAAAACCCCCTGAGGCACGGGGAGAACATGCAAACTCCACACACACGTGGCCGAGACGGGAATCGAACCCGGACCCTGGCGGTGTGAGGCGAATGTGCTAACCACTAAGCGTGTGTGTGTGTGTGTGGTTTTTTTTTTTCCTTTTAACTGGTGTTCTGGTACCAGTGCTCAGTGGAGTGCATTCAGCAGAGAAGTGGTGATGTGGGCTGTGGATTCAGTGGTGGGGGCATGTCGGAGCTGTCACCAGAGCACAGGACCACCACTGGGGCTTTTCATCATATTAATAGGAACCAGGAAGAGAAGGGGGGGGGGTTGTACTTTACCCTCATAAATCTCTTATGTACAGGCGAGCTGTGACATGGCACGGAGAGCTTTATTAACATGTATATATCACAGAAGCGTAGTCCGAGTCAGGAGCGGTCCGTTAATGCATTTAAGTCATGCTTAAGTTAAACAGAGCCGATGCTTTGAACAAAGGACAGTGTTTTTGTGTGTGTTTACTCTCATGTTCAAGCAGCTTGCGGGTGCTTTTACAAATATTTAACACCCAAAGTTTACAAGTCATATAATGTTATTCTGTCTAGATTTGCTGTTCTCTCGAGTGTGGAACATGGAGCACATTGTGTGGAGAATGCGGTTTATTTGATCACATCTATTTCACTTTTACACGCCAATTATTTCTCAATACACTTATAAAAATCTCCCATCCAGTGCAACAGTGATTTACAAAAGTACAAAAAGTGGCCCGTCTACTGGCACTTCAGGTTTTAACACAATAAACATCTTTTAATTTAAAGTTAAATGCAAAAGATGTAAATCTTTTTTTGAATAGGGATATTTTCAAGCATTAAAAGAAGCATTAAATGAGCTGCATTTCTTTATGATGTGAGATACTGTATACTAGTATACAAGGTAATTATATATTGAGGGGCATAAAATGCATAAAAATGAAGGTTTAATATTTTAAATTGAGGTTTAATTATTTTAAAACTAATTTAAAAAAAAAAAGAAAAACAATCAGTAGTGATAATGTTTACTTGCATACCCTATTATTGTTGACTTTAAACGTTTATTGGAGTTGCAATACAGGATCATATGCCAACATGAACGTTTGCAGTGAAATGCACTCTGTACTGTGCGCGGAAGAAATTTGCACCAGAGGTTTTCTAGGCATAATATGTTGAATGAATGGATTTGTTTCTTGGCCCAAATCATTCAGTTCTACATGAGGTGTTGCCTGACTTATAGCTTGTCAAGGAAAGAGCAATTCTAGGTTCCTAACCTCAGAGCGTTTCTCTGATTTTGGGGTAAAAATGAAACAAAATAAAAGATTATGAGCTAAAGATCTGCCAAAAGTTATAGAGCCATAGCACTTCTTTCTATAAAAAGGCTAACTCATATATATATATATATATATATATATATATATATATATATATATATATATATATATGTGTGTGTGTGTGTGTGTGTGTGTGTGTGTAGATAGATAGATAGATAGATAGATAGATAGATAGATAGATAGATACAAACACACTGTTGTGAAGGTTACTTTGGAAATGAAATAGAATAAAGATTACAACTGACATTTGATTACTTTCATTTGTCTACTAGGAGAAGTATATTTTTAAGAATATTTTACTAGGTGGCACTAAATTAATATTCTAAGAAAAAAATGTTCTAAGCCCTCGTGAAAAAAAACAGATTGTCATCATTCAAGTAAAAATCACATTTCAGTTGAAAATCATGGCCGTCGTCTAAAGCACTGATTTTACGTCAAATTGTTCAGATGTAACTCTATTTGTAATCTTTAACATCTTCAAAAGTAACTAATTTAATTCTAATAATTTCTTTCTCTCTCTCTCTCTCTCTATCTCTCTCTCTCTCTCTCTCTCTCTCTCTCTATATATATATATCAGGGGTGGGCAATTATATTTTCCAAAGGGCCACATGAGAAACCTGAGGTGTGTTCGTGGGCCGAACCAACAATAACGTTGAACGTAACTTATGTTTAATCAATTTATCTGAATTTTTTCCTCTTGTAAAGAGTGTTAAATATCATCATGTTCATTAGGCTACCCACTATCCTTAAGAATAAGGATATTCTATTTAAGGAAAAGAAACAAAAAAAATGGCTGTATTTTTCCTTCATTTTTAACACTGAGCATACTCCAACAACGTCAGCGTTGCTGTGTGGTTATACATTCTTCTCGTGCGGCAAAGAAGCCGAAGCAGTTCAGCGGGCCGGATTAAAATGACCAAGGGGCCGGATGTGGCCCCCGGGCCGTAGTTTGCCCACCCCTGCTCTATATATATATATATATATATATATATATATATATATATATATACACAACACAGAGTTAATCTTGGCAGTTTGAAAGTTGAACACTAGGTGGCAGCATTGACTTAACTAAAATTGTTTCTGCAACCAGCACTATGCTGACGATATTGTTACACTGCAGCCCAATATAATAATAATAATAATAATAATAATAATAATAATAATAATAATAATAATAATAATAATAATAATTACTAAATAATAAAAAATAAAATACACACATGACTTTTGTGGTACTTTTCCAGACTGTTACCACAAAGTCGGAAGGTCACAAATGAACAGAATATATATGGATTCAGTAGCATTACATCATCACTATACATGACACCCTAACCTGCTGCATTAAGACAATGCTGTGGTACACAAAGACAGCGTTATGAAGATGTGCTTTTATAACACGGCTTGGAGTGGAACACCTTGAGTGGCCTGTTATTGCGGTCTCAGACTTTACTGAACACCTTCTGTAATGTATTGGGATGCTGACCGCACTGGCAGCAGTACACACGTTACTAACACACTTGTGGATGGATGAACAGATAACACCAATGATCATGTGCACTAGTCCAATAAACGTCAAACCACATGTGTTTCCATAGCAACCGTCACTAGCGTAGATTCACGTAACTAAGAGTGGTGATGGTGAAAAAAAAAGAATTCAGAGGAACATCGAAAGTTTCATAATGAGTGACACGATTGTATGAAATGTTCTGGTGCTCTCTGTTTTGCATAGAATTTATTTCCCCTTAAAAAAAATAAAAATTGTTAAGAGACAATTTATGTAGAGTTTTTTTTTTTTTTTTTTTTTTGGGGGGGGGGGGGGCTAAATTAGTTTTTTTTTGGGGGGGGGGGGCTAATTATTGTTTAAAAGTAATAATAACACTAAAATCCTATTTTCCCAATTGCTCTTTAAAACATGTATTAGCCCACATTAAAACAGTTCTTTGTTCTTCACTCATGCACTTATTCAACTCAATGTGTGGCTGCATAAGTTATTTTGAGTTATTTGCCCCAAGTATAATTTGTTATTTAAACGTTTTTTTAATAATAGTAAAATAGTAAAGTATCTAATTAATAGCTAATTAATAAATAGCTAATATTTAATTAATTAAATTTTCCTAAAAAAAAAAAAAGAGAATGTATTAAACAGAATTTAAAATATACCTTGATCTTCATGTAGGCACTTGGTCTTATTATTGAAAACCTGTATTTTATATAGTAGTAATATATATATATCTATATAATATTATATATATATATATATATATATATATATATATATATATATATATATATATATATATATATATATATATATAGGGGGCACGGTGGCTTAGTGGTTAGCACGTTTCGCCTCACACCGCCAGGGTCCGGGTTCGATTCCCGTCTCGGCCATGTGTGTGTGGAGTTTGCATGTTCTCCCCGTGCCTCAGGGGGTTTTTTTTTTCTTTTTTTCTCCGGGTTCTCCGGTTTCCCCCCGGTCCAAAAACATGCACGGTAGGTTGATTGGCACCTTGGAAAATTGTCCCTAGTGTGTGTGAATGTGTGTGTGTGTGTGTGTGTGTGCCCTGCGATGGGTTGGCATTCCATCCAGAGTGTATCCTGCCTTAATGCCCATAGACGACTGAGATAGGCACAGGCTCCCCGTGACCCGAGGAAAGATCGGATATAGCGGTAGAAGATGAATGAATGAATGAATATATATATATATATATATATATATATATATATGTATATATATATATATATATATATATATATATATTACTACTCTGGGCTAAGAAAGTGAGTACTTAATTATATGACGCATCTGACTGCTGTAATAAACGATTCTAGACTTCATATGACCACCCATAAACTACCAGATCCATCTGTGTGTGTTTAGTATTTGTTCAGATCATTCCAGACGAGACGTCTTTGCTTTGCTGCTTATTCCTCATCAACAACAGCACTCCTGTTCTTCCCTTAAACAAACATCATTCACTTCTAATTTGAACAGGGAAATCAACAGAACTTAATCTATTCACTGCTTCCGATTCATTTCCACAAAAATGCTGGCTGAATGAGATACATTTGGTAGATGTGAAATGTGTAATTAAACATATTTAGATTTATTCGTAGAACATTCTTTTAGGGGTAATAAAAATAACAAAACAAACACATGTACAGAAAGAGAACGTCCAAGAGTAAGTGATAGCTTGTTAAAGTGTACTATAATTTGGCTTTTTATTTATCTTGATTTAGCAGGTTTAAAAATACTCTCGATCTGTGCTTAGGCATTCTAAAGCTTGTTTATAGGCTTAAGATTCAGGTTCTATCTTTCCATTCCAGGGCCATTGCAAAACATTGATCTTATTGTGAAAACAGTCCGTTATTGATTTGAATTTGTATTTTAGTTTATTGTCATATAGGGATTTTGCTTTTTTTAACTGTCTAAGAAACCTGCAGGCTTGTGTGAGAATCGATGTTGCACATATTCACAATTCCATGAAATAAACTGAAGCCAAATAAATAGATTAGAAACAGGTCCCATAACATTATTCTGCCACTACCAAGGTTCAGCTTGCAGTATATATTGAGTTCTTGAGGTTATAATCTTCCATAATTGTGCACCACGTCTTTTCTTTTTAGATTTATGCCCAAACACCAGACACTGGTGACATTTTGCCACATAATTTTGGGTGATTTAGGTTTTTTTTTTCCCTTTTTTTTTGTTAATTTCCCTTTTTTTCTAGTCACATTACGCCTGAGATAGAAGATACGCCAAGATGGTTGTCATGTGATACTCTAGATCCATATGCTTTGTAAGTTCTTTGTGTACAAACCCTTTATCAGTCAACTAAATCCAAGAGGAAGGGTGGTTTAGTGGTTAGCACGTTCGCCTCACACCGCCAGGGTCCGGGTTCGATTCCCGTCTCGGCCATGTGTGTGTGTGTGTGTGTGTGTGTGTGTGTGTGTGTGTGTGTGTGTGTGTGTGTGTGTGTGTGTGTGTGTGTGTGTGTGTGTGTGGAGTGTTCTCCCCGTGCCTCAGGGGTTTTTTTTCTCCCCCCCCCTCCCCCCCCGGTCCAAAAAAACGTGTGTGTGTGTCCTGCGATGGGTTGGCATTCCATCCAGGGTATATCCTGCCTTAATGCCCATAGACGTCTGAGACAGGCACAGGCTCCCCCGAGGGAAGATCGGATATAGCGGTAGAAGGTTCGCCCAGAGGGAGGTGGTGGCTTAGTGGTTAAGGTGTAGGTCTCTGGACCAGGAGATCGCAGGTTCAAACCCCACCCCCACCAAGCTACTACTAGTGGGCCCTTGAGAAAGGCCCTTAATTGCTCAGTTGTAAGTCGCCCTAGATAAGGGCGTCTGCCAAATGCTGCAAATGTAAATGTAAATAAGGTGAAAGAATGAATGAAATCCAAGAGGATTTCGAGATCTTCCTACTGAAACTGCAGACCGTTATAAAATATACATTTATTTTCCATTTGTATTTCTAACTTTATGCTCAGCCTTTATTTCACATTATAAATGTTTATCTTCTTTGAAAGGTTTCATCACAAAAAAAAATCCTTATTTGTCTCCTGATTCTTCGTCCCTTCTGCAGGCTTCCTTACAGTAACCTTGCTCACCACTAGAACTGTTTCGCCTACATATGTAATATGTTGACGGGAGACAAAGTAAGACAAACATATAAAAGATCAACTCTAAGATTAAACGTTAACTGACGACTGATGAACGCTTTAAATACAAAGCTCCAGTCAATTTCCTGCGAGCGTGACCTGGCCCTCCTGTTTAAAGCACGCCTGAGAAAAATAATAAACACAAGAGCGACCAGCTTATAGACGGGGGGTTTAATGAGAAGCTGTAAAAATATTTAAAAAATGGAGAAATAGCGCTGCCAGGTCTTAATTGAGTGCCTTTGTCAGCAGGTGTGCACGAAAACATGCGCTCTGCATTTCTGAGCTTAGGCTTAGAATGATCTGATCTGTCAGTGATCCCGTTGTTTGTCCCACTGATCGGAAAGCTATTCTTTCCGGTAGGCCCAGACGTGGCAATTAACCGATGTTTACAGTTGTCACTAAGGTCTAACCTAAACATCCACAGGGGGAGGGATTTCTGGGTCATGTCCACAGATTATTGTGGTCATAGCGATATATGTTTGGTCTATTGACCAGTTGGTGTTCCCATGAATTAGTTCAGGCAATTTTGAAGCTTAGTTCACGAATGTGTTCTCGTATTTTATATATAGATTTTTTTGAATGCATAGAAATAGCTGAAATTGTTAGCGATAAAGTGTGATAAAGTGTAGCCGTTCCACTGTTTTTGACCAATAATATGCGGAATGTTGCTCAGGACAGAATTGAAAATAAAATTAAATTAAAAAAATTTCTTAAAGCAAAATTCACTCATAGAGAAAGAGGGAAAAGGAAAATATCTGCAAGGCCAGAAATATATCTGTCAAGGAATATCTACCCCCACCTACTTGCCACTCTGACCACCCACACTTTACAAAGACAGCATGTCAGTCATCCCATATATACAGACATATATTATCTCAAACACCACGCTGTAGGAAATACAGATGAAACATTCATTCATTCATCTTCTACCGCTTTATCTCAGGCGTCTATGGGCATTAAGGCAGGATACACCTTGGATGGAATGCCAACCCATCGCAGGGCACACACACACACTCACATTCACACACACTTTCATACACTAGGGACTGTTTTCCAATCAACCTACTGTGCGTGTTTTTTGACCAGGAGGAAGCCGGAGAACACAGAGAAAAAACCCCTGAGGCACGGGGAGAACATGCAAAGTCCATACACACATGGCCTAGACGGGAATCGAACCCTGACCCTGGAGGTGTGAGGAGAACGTGCTAACCACTAAGCCACCGTGCCCCGCACAGATGAAACAAACATGGAAAATGTGTCTCTGAGCTTTTGTGACACATATACATTACAGCACAGTGAAATTCTTTCTTCGCACATCCCAGCTTCTTTGGACTCTCGGGTTGGCCATGATACGGCGCCCTCAGATCACAGATGGTTAAGGGCCTTGCTCAAGGACCCAAGAGAAAAAATATCACAGAAAAAAAATATTGGTATTAATAGTTTTTGAATGTAGAACATATCGCTATCAGTTTATGAGCAAACCTATATAAATGTGATATGTATCATGCATGCCCGATTCCAGCATTCTTACACATGCACACAAGGCACAGGACACAGTGTGGACATGTCCATTTCATCTGTCAGCACAGAGGTCACAAGACCACCAGGTATTTCTAGTCTATCCATTCAGTTATCAGACCTCAGCAAGGCCCTAAGCACGACCTGTCCCTCTCAACGAAGCCCAACAACACAGTCCAGGGGCTCAGCGTAATCCAACTAACACTAATAACACCCACCAACGCCCACAGAGGGGCCCAGATTCTGCTCAAATACCACACAACAAAGGCTACATACGAAGCTCTGACTGCTTCGTATTAGCGTTTAATTAGGTTAAAGAGTGCGCCTCGGCACGCTCCGCGTTTCTCCACAGAGCAGTAACCCAATTGAAGTCATCTATTCTTTCATGGCTCTGAAACGGAATTCCGACGAGGTGTCATCACTGCGGAGGCAGGGCCTGCGTACAGCCTCCGGCCATCACTGATCTCTCACTCATGTGATTAATTCAATAAAACTATTACGACTCATTCCCTCACTAATGCCTCACTCATACCTACACACTCACCTAGACATAATCAGACAGTCACACACATGCACGACACACACACACACTCCCTCAGGCGTTCTCCCACTGACAGATCTCTGCTTAACACCTTCATCCATTACAGATAACCTTTTTAGCTTTGACTAAACAAAGCCAGGCCTGCTCTCTCTCCAGAGGTCGGCTCTGAACCCTGAGAATGGTGGGGAATAAGAGATAGAAGCGATCAGATGCATGTCTCATATTCACTTTCTGTTTGTTTTATGAGTACAAAGAAAGAAATCAGATTTCTTTTTTTTTTTTACCTCCCAGGATTAAAAACAATCCCTTCGTTTCTCATATAAACTCAATCCTCAAGAACTATATTATTATCCAACTAATCTGGTTGACCTTCATAAACGTATTTAGGCTGTAAAATGACTTGATTCAATTATAAAGCATACACATTTCACGTTATTACCAATATTAATGTGAAGAAAAAGAAATCCAAAGAAAAACAATACAAATCCATCATTTGTCACTCTGCAGTTACAGCTCAAATGTGTTTGTTTTGTCTCTTCATATTCCATTACATGCTCATTTGATATCTTGTATCAACACAAGTAGAAACCACAGTGTTTGTATAATGACATGAATTCCTGGCCTGGCTGTGTTCTGTAATGTGCGGGCAGATGGCTGTTCCTCTTTCGTGTCCCGACCTCGTCGGGACACCACACGCCTCTCGGTCCTCTCGGCCGAGGTCCTCCCTGGACGAAAGCCAAAGAGCAGCAGGGAACTTCATTCTAGAGGTGCCTCATGTACTGCCTGAATGGAACGAATTGCAGCCAGCCGCATTTTTGGCTGTATCAGATGATAGAGTCGTGTGTCTGCACTATAAAAATAAAGTGTGTGTGACACCACTGCTGCTTTTGCTTCCTCCGTCGGTCCATCTGCGGGACATTTTTCTATGGTTGGATAAGAGTATCTAATAACATCTGAGACTTAACCTCAGGAAATGAACATATCCAGCCTTTATGTGAGAAAAAAAAAGGTAATACACACCACTGTCACAGCATCTTTCTGCAGGCAAAAGTGTAAAAAAATAATAAAAATGAAAAAGAAGTGTTACTGTAGCTTTTAGAGTTTTCCCAACTTGAAATTACACATTAAAATATCTTGTCTGGCAAAACATACTTTTAATAAGTGGCAACACTTATTTAGCAACACATACTTTTGATATTTAGGCTCTATATATTTTAATGCACTAACACCGGAAATTATAAATACACACACACACACACACACACACACACACACACACACACACACATATATATATATATATAATATTCCAAACCTTCTTATTCATATCCATTTTTGTCTGAAAAATGTGAAAAATCAACTCAATAACAGACTGATCTCATTTTTAGTAGGAATAACAACGTGGTTATATGGATGTCAGAGCTGTCAAAAGAGCCTAGCACTCTTCTGAGGAGTGCACTGTATAAAGTACAGCGCAGCAGCAGCCCACATTCTGCCTGTGTATGAGTTTCCACCAGGCCCTGTGCAACCTGATTCCACATGCATATGTTCAGCCCCCCCAGTCATGTAAAACATATATGTTAAACACTTAATCTTTTAATGGCGAATGACAGACAAAGGACAGAGTTAAGATGGCCAGGATCCAGACCCTGAATTCATTTATATGATGCCACAGCTGTGTCTACGGATTGCAGGGTTGATCTTTTTTGTATTTTGACTTTCTTTGTGGAAGTATAGTTTTAATGACATTAAATGTGCAAGAAGAAAGAAAAAAAATACCCCGAGATTCCGGTCAGAGTTTAGTTTTTGCATTTCCTGCCTTACATTTGTGCACGACCAGAGGTGAAGTGACATAAACCTGAGATTGTCATGACAGCTACTGGCATATGTCGGATTGATTTAAACCCTTTGGCTGTTTAAAGGAAGAGTTTGGCCAAAAAGAAATACCTCCGGTTGCAAAACTGAAAGAACACAACTCGAGACACCTAGCATATCTTGGCTGATTGACTGCTTTGGGGATGAAGAGAATACGGGCTAAAATATTTATTTAATATCTGTTATCCTTATTCACTGGCACAACGTTCCTTCTGGCACTGAAATTGCAGGATTACAACATGCTGATAAATGGGAAAAAGGCAGGAGTCATTAGGTTTAGATGTTTGTATTCATTTATCTTGGCAGACGAAATGGACAATGGGTAGTTTTGCTGCCCTTTCTCTACAAGAGAATCAGGCGGTCCTCTAGTGCCAGAGACATAAATTTCCACTGGCATGAAACACAAGATGGGTTCTCAGCAGGCCCAGGGGGTTTTTCATCACCAGAGCTTTTTAGTGGCCTTCACCACGACGGCTGCATGTCACCAAAGAAGAGGGTTTGCAAGTATCTATATATATATATATATATATATATATATATATATATATATATATATATATATATATATATATATATATATATATATATATATATATCTGTTCACAGACATGAAAGGAGAGGAGCCATCAATAGGAAGCAGATGGAGCAGGAAGAGATTAGAAGTAGAATAGAGAGAAGTAAAGAGGTGAGGAGAGAGTCATAAATTCATCGAAGGCCTCAACTGGGAGTGGCTTTAATGCAAAGCGAAAAAGTTTGCTGACAAGATTAATATGCAGTTGATGGGAAGGTTTTCGTGACAGAGTGCCAACAAATAAACACAATTCAGACACCTCCCCATTCCCAGAATTCCACGTCAGTGATCCCATATCAGGTGGTCCCAGTGCCTCGCGGCAGCCCTACAAAGACAGGAGGTTTGCGTATTCTCAGAGAAACCGGAACATCAAGGCACTGTGCGTTTCACTTGTGGGATGACCCCGGTATGAGGTACTTACCAAAGAAGGAAAACTAAGGAACCAGTGACAGAGTCATGTCATTATGTCAAGTCTTAATGATGCACTCCGTACGCGGGGTCTAATCGGAATTAGCGTAGCACAAAATGCAGGGAAAAAATCGTTAATGCTGGTTAACAAATATTTCATGCTTATTTAATGCTGATACAAATATTTCAGAATAAACAAAGCATCACATCTTCCTGTATGTAGGGTCAGACAGAGTACACGTGCAGACCCACTTGTCCACTTTCAGAGCTCTTATAAACCTATTATGTAGGTGGCTTTAATGTTATGGCTAATCAGTAGAGACAGGCTTTACGGCAGCTCTTAGGTCATAGCAATAAGCCCACTGGAAGTGTTAGGATGGTAGTAAATTCCTGCAGGAAAATGTGTGTACCAATAAATAAAATACCATAAAAAGTGTATTTAACAAACAATTCATTTTGAGGACGTACTTTCAATTATTTTGCAGAATTATTTCTGTTTCAATCCAAACTACTCCCTAATACATCTGATTTATAAATTCCACTACACTTGGTATTAGTATACTAGGTATAATATATATATATATATAGTATATACTAGGTAACTAGGTTAAAGATGTTTTATATATAAATATGATGCTATTAGCCAATAGCATTAGAATCTTTGAATCAGGTTGTTTAACAACTGTGAAAATACTGCGCATATATATATATATATATATATATATATTTTTTTTTTTTGTGTGTGTGTGTGTGTGTGTGTGTGTCTGTAATGTATAATCTGATGTATAATGTATAAGTTGTTAAAATGTTCACTGTAGGTTTAGTAACTTTATACTATGCAAAAAAACAGCTTTTCCAAAATCACTTGCAATGCCGTCAGCGTTAAACGTTTTATTTAAGGCTGTCGTGTTAATCTCACCAACATTTAAATTGTTATTTTATTGACTTTGGGTTTATGCTTGTTAGAAATGAAAAGACAATGTTTCATGATCGTGCAACAACACATTGGCTAATTCTGTAAAATCAAAAAGCAAACGGTGTAGGCCATACTCGGTTCAAAGTAAAAAAAACAAAACAAAGAATTTTGATGTCCGTCAGCTGTCTGATTAAAACATAATGCTTATTTCAACAAGCAATTACCGTTCAATTTGAACCATATAATTCCTTTACATAAACTCCAATACACCACACAAGCTTAGCTTTTAACAAAAAAAAAGTCACTCCTGCCTGATCATGTAACCAAGCTGGTAGTCAAAAAGATTTGCCTTGTTATGTACTGTATACATGATCTTCAAGCTAAATCGACAAGAAATAATGACAGATTTATAGCAAACAAAAATGTTCCTTCATGGACCACTAGGAGACCAAAGTGTCATATATTTATTTTGCAACCGGGAAAAATGATACTACATGAATATTGTATGAATAAATATTCTCATTGGAACAAATTAGAAATGTTGTTTACTCTCCTGCAAACAAAAAAAATCTGTCATACAAAATGTCTTATCACACGTGGTACAGTTTGAATGACCCTGTAAGTGATACTGGACTGTATAAAGGAGTGAGACTTCTGAATAAAAAGGAATTAGGACTTTAATTAGTACAATAACGAGTATTGGCACTCAACTTTTCTTCTTCCGTTTAAGCTCAAGTTTGTCCTTGTTAATAGTGAAGTAAAGTCCTTGTTAATAGTGGCCTCTAATCTCGCTTGCCTTTCCCTTGAGCTGATTATTGTTTCTGCTGTTTGTTTGTCTTTTGTCATTCAATCGTATTCTTTATTTCACTTATACTTCCTCAGGTGAAGTGATACATTTTCAATAGCTCATGAGTACTTAAGTGAATATAGGTTGATATTTATCCAGTCGATTTATCAAAGACGACCGTGATTGGAAGTAAGTAGGAATAAAATTATAGGCGTATATAAAAGGCTTAATACCTGCAAAGTGAGAAAGAAAATGGCAATATTATGGTGATGGATTTTGAAAAGACAACGAGGGAGCACTGACAGACAGTAAATATAAGTTGTTTAGACTGCCTGAGCTGTGGTCGTCCCAGTAGGATGCAATAACCCACTGACCTCTCGTAAACAGCGTCATGAAGACCACCACGCTGACATGCGCGTCCATGCGTTCACACCTAACATCCACGCAGGGATTAATATATTGACGATCACGAAACCCGTTTGTTGCACGAAACAAAATGAACACCTTTTAAGGCACGCTCTCACGTCCTCGCTTGTTTACACACAGCGATTATGAGCACCCGTGGTTCCATTAATGCCCTGCACAAAGGTGACATCGGCGTGTTCAATCGCTGTTCGGTATAGCAACTGGTAGTTAGCGTTGCACACAGCAATATAACATTATTTTCTATAAAAATGCATTAACACATGGTACATACACAAAAGCACATACCATGCCTATAGCCAAACGTGCCCAACAGGCAAATTCTAAAAGTAACATGTATTTGGTGGGGGGGGCAGTCAGAGGATAATGTTCAGTCCTGGCTCCAAGGTCACACTCCCGCTCCCCCTCTCCTAACAGAGAGGATTGTAATAGCTGTGTTGACAGACATGTCTGACCAGCTGGGATTGCTGACACTAGCACATGTTAACCCTTTAAAGATAGAAGACTAAAGCTCAGACTTATATTCCGAGCACAAGACAACATCCTAAATTTAGAACTTATTCCATACTTACAAATCCTAACCCCCTTAAGGAGATCTAAATCTTTGTCTGCACTTTCTGAATTCTACAGAGGACACATATGCATGCCTTTCTGGATGAGGTCAAATTGGTGTTTAATTTTCCAAAAAGAAGAAGTAAAAAACGAGCAGACTTTAAAGTCCATATGGTGGGATCGATGTAAATCTATCCATGAGTAAAAAGGAAAAAAAAAACAGCGATATGAGACAAACTTTTATATTATTGTGATGCTCCGCTGCTGGCAGAGGCCACTTGGGGGCTCTCGCTGATCTGAGAACAGCTGGAGAAACACAAGTCACATGGGACTGGGCTTTCCCTTCAAACAGCTGGAAAAACAAACCGGTCGGCCTCAACCAACTAAGCCCTCTGTATATGATCACACAGACACAGCTATCTGCTCCTGCCTCACAGTCATGGCCCACACAGTCATTAAGCACCACAACATCAGCCGTTTAAATGCTTCACACGCCCTCGTCTGCAACTCCCGTTTATACGCATGTTATAGTTTCGCTCAAAGATATACTAAACAGCCGTCATTTACTGTAGAACATGGGTGGAGAGAGGGTTGGGGTTGGGGGGGGGGACCTACTGCCGTTAACATCACATCCACCCAGCCTTTCTCTAGCATATTAACAGCTCTCAGTGGTTTCATAGCAATAGAATTACACCATAATCCAAACAGAGGGGTCTCACATTACCTGCGCTGACCAGCTGTGAAAGGCTAGCTCACTAAAGTAATTTATTTCCCTTTCTGACAGTGACCAGACACTGGTCACTACGGAACATAGATCCTCTCCAGTTAAATGATCATCGCCAGACTGTAAATGACAGTACAGTATAGGACTGCATTGTGTATTTTGTAGTGACTCAAGAAATCACCATTTCACCAATGGAAAAGACAAATGATATAAGCAACGTTTTTGTTGACACCTAGCGTTCAGACTCATGTGCCGTTGTGTCCATGCGATGGCAGAGTGAAGCATTCCACCCAAAATAAACCAACAACCAGCAAATAAGAACCAGAACCATGAAGCAGACCGCAAATATTTCTATCTAAACATATTGAACGTGTTTCATATTGGGGGTGGTGGGGAAGGGGTGGTCGTTTTTTCCTTAAGACCCAGTCTGTCCTTTCCTCTCTTTTGTTCTTAGTTGTCATTTTCTTTGCCGCACGAGGAGACAAAAAACATGTAATAGTGTGTAAAGCGATTGTCAGCAGATACGGACATTTTGCCAACGTGGTACACAGGGCGATCTTTTAATAGATGATGAGTCGGGATGTTCTTTCGCTTGGGACAGAAGGTGACGGAGTGTGGACTCCTCTCGTCCATCATCTTTCTAAGGGGTGGATCATTAATGCACAACAACATTGTTCACAGCTTATCAGAAAGTTTATTTCACACCCAGGCATGTTCGCGGGCACAACAGCCTGACAGGTCGTCCGATTTGACCAAGACGGATGAATCCGGAAAGTCAGCTGCCTGCCGAAGGACTAAGGGAATTGGGCTGGGGCAATTTAGGAGAGTGCACACTAAATATAGGGGGCATGAGGTATGGGTTGGGATGGTAGGCAGATGAAGAGATAGAGGGGCATTGCTTGGCTGGAGCATTCCCAGCTATCCTGTTTCATGTGTATAGCGTCTAAAAACCTTTTTCTTGTTGAATTATTTAGCATTAGAGGCCAAACTGTTCCAAGTAAGGAATCTGTATGTATAAATTATAAAATATAGAGTAACATTTTGGGTAACATTTTTAATGTAATTTTAATATACGCTTTAAGTCTTACCGTACGCTTATATAGTTGAATATATAGGAGTTCTTCAGTATTAGTAGTAAAAAGTGGGAAAGAAAAGACCACAAACATCTGTGCATGGGGATATTTACTGCAGATTTCGTTACAGTTCTTATAAAGACACCCTGGTTCAGTAACACAGTCTGTTTGATACTGGATATTCAACAACCATTATTTTTTTAAACCTCATAGGTTTAAATAGTATGAGAAAAACAGTGAGGCTAATACAAATATGAGCATTTCTAAAATGATTAAAAAGTTTTCACTTCTTATTGCACTGAGATTTGACAAATTAGTAATATGACCTTTATCTAATATGACCACCTTTTAATAAATAAATAAATAAATAGGTGTTTGAGTCCTATCTGTACCAGTTCTGGCAGATTTTCCAATTACAAAATGTACCTATATAAAAATAATAATAATAATAATAATAATATAAACTTTTGTATGGATCTTAAAATAATTTCCTGATTTCAGCTGCATGTGGCTTCTTGTAAATATAACATTTCGATTGATCTTTACACATATATTCAACTTTTGAAGCAACTATTACTATAATTAAATTGTTATTGCGGTAACCGCATTTAATGTAATTGTGCTTTATGTTTAGACTCCTGTTGTGCACATCAGATTGCTGATGCTACAGAAATGCAATATGGGTAATTCATTTACAGTAAAATTACAGTAAATTACATACAAAAATATGTGCTTGAAATGTATGCCTTTGATTTTATTCCCTGAAAATCCCTATGAACGAGTTCTATTCTCAACTTTTACCAAATATTTTGTTTCACAAGTAGTATAATTAAGATAATTACTAAATTAGTGATTAATAAGTATACTTCTCCCATCGGGCAGACGCTACAAACAGATTGAAAAATAGCTCCTTCCCTGTGGCTTTTACTAAACTGAACACCTAACCATCAAAGACTATTAACAAACACAATTCTGCATTGTCACTTTTTTCATTTGCCCTGCTTTATCATTATGCATTTTTTGCATCGTCCACATATAATCATATATGTATATTTACTGGATTATTTAATTTCTTCATTATTGTATATTCTACTCTATATTATTACAAATACATTTATATATTTATATATACTTATATACCCTTACTTATTTATACCGTATCTACTACCTACTGCTCCTTTTGTATATTATTCACTCAGCTCTGCAACTATTATACATTTGCCCTTATTTTTTTCCCTTTATACTGCCATTTATTTTGTATTTAATTAGGCCACTTATGCACTTCTGGTAAGATGCTAACTGCAAAGTTGAATCTAATTGAATCTAATCTGAAAAAAAAGTAATTATCAGGAGCTTTACAGACAGTGATACATATGCGGGTTTTAAATTCCTGGCGATCTCTATCTCCTAAATCACAATCATTATTTTAGTTCAAAAGAGAGGCTTAAGGACACAACTGTCAACATAGCAAGTCAATTTATAGCACCCTCTCTCTCCTCCGGTGTTATAATCCGATTTGATGTGTAACCTTATACACCGAATCTAACATGGTTCTAGTGTCACCTCCAACCCTCTGTTCCATCCTTCAGTCTCCCACTGGGAAATCTCCTAGTGCTGAGTATTATTCACCTGATAAGTGTAATCAAAGCTTCTCTGTCTCTTTTTGTATGCAGTCCTTGTATAGACTGGGTCACAGACACAGTTTTGTGGGGTCGTGTAATTGGTCCCCTTAATCATGTCTGTTCGGTGCTTGTTATTGGTTGGCCAATTCAGTCAAAATGTTTACATTAATAAACTTCTTTAGCTTGAATGACAAGTACTGTATATACCACTGTGTATATAGTACTGTGTGTTTGATATATATATATATATATATATATATATATATATATATATATATATATATATATATATATATATATATATCATATGTAAATAAGAGAGCCACTTGCTGTAGCCTTCACTATTTAACAAATAACTATTTGGTTGAAAGTAACGTGACAGATATCACAGTAGACCAAACGACTGCTCAGGTACAGCTGTGCAAGAATTTAATTATATCAAAAGAATATCCTTATATTCGAAAAATCAATAACATATTAGAGTAAAATATTGCCCCATTCGGCAAGGAAAAAGTCTCAGTGTTCATATGCATCATATTTAGTTCTGTTGGTCTGGATTCATACCAAAAAAAGTTTGTATTACAAGGAATGTGAGATGTTAAGTAGGCTGATTTTTTCACCGATTTTTTCTCCAAAATTTAAATATATCTGCCTGTACTAGGTCATTAGTTTCATAACAAAGCAAATGCCAGTAACAAAAGATGTACTTTTTCACTCCCCATTGCGCAATAAAATAATGATGTGCAATTTCTGGACTATTACATTTCAGTTTGTGGCCTGTTTTGCATGCATTTACTATTATATATATATATATATATATATATATATATATATATATATATATATATATATATATATATATATAGATAGATAGATAGATAGATAGATAGATAGATAGATAGATAGATAGATAGATGTATGCACATATATACATACATATGTACATACATACCTTTCACACAACTTATTCATGCCACTACTAAGCATGAACATTTAAGAACAAACCAAGGTATTTCAGAGCATCCCAGGCAGGAGCACTGAGCTTTCATCAGCTCCAAATGATTTACATTACATGCACGAGCGTTTATTTTCTGTCAGTCTCCATATCCAAACACAGCCTGACATGAGCCCATGTTTAAGAGGGCAAAGGCCAAAAGATTTAAACCCATTATGTGCTGAAACAAGAGGAGCATTATTTTCTTATGACAGATAGAAATGCGTCTTTTAGACCTTATTGGCATTAAGCACATGAATTAGAAACTGCTCATGAGTTTAGAAGACTATAGTGTTACTCTAACAAACTATTTATCAGCCTTGGCTAAGCTTTCTAAGCACAGGATGTCTACTGACAAATGCATCCTAGAGCCATTACTATAAAAAACAAAACAAACAAAACAAACATTTGCTTTACCTCTGCTGCAAAACGTCTTCCACTTGCATTTTATATAAAACTAGTTCATTAACCATTTAATGGCTGCATGTGTGTGTGTGTGTGTGTGTGTGTGTGTGTGTGTGTGTGTGTGTGTGTGTGTGTGTGTGTGTGTGTGTGTCTAACACAGGCTAGACGATGGATGGTACGTCCCTCCTGCTGGCCATATGTGCTGTTGAAAGATAACTTTACCCATCATCAGAAGCATGGCATTAAAACCAGGGAGTGACATGACTCCCGGCAGGAACCTGACAGAAAACTGTCTCCAACATCGTTTATTTAATATTGAAACATGTGCCTGTAGAAAAGACAGACATATATGTGGGTATAAGACATATATGTGAGTATAACTGCACAATGTGTGTTATATTATGTAAGACACTATGACATTAAGCACATTTAATAATGAGCATTGCAAAGTGCTTCAAACTGCTGACAAGTCAAGTTTTAGATACTCTGTATGACGTCTGTATAGCAGTGTTTTGTGGCGTAAAAGGAATCCAAATAGATTGTGTACACGGACCACGCGATAATAAATAAATCGTGCCTGCATGTCTACAGCTCGGTGTATTTGTAGGATATCCTCTTTGAGTAATTCTTTTTATACACAATGCCTGACCATATTTGCAAACACACACACACACACACACACACACACACACACACACACACACACACATTTTCATTTGTGCAGCATCCTAAGCCAGATGTGCTTGACCTGGACCTTACACAGGCATCTCAGCTCAACACATTAAACATTCCAAAGCCTGACATTTCTAAATCTAAATAAATCACTAAATGTCACACACTATTGAGTGTGGACATGAAGTACATAAGTAGTGATGGGACCAGAAAAAAAACAACTCAATGTGTAAGAATAAGGGGCTGTGAAACATGTTCAGTATGGGTTAAATTAGCGTGAGCTATCAAGTACAGTCAAATGGGAATTACAAAGGTATACAAATATACAAACATAAAAAAAATATATTTCCGCAACGGCAAGAGATATACAGGCTCATGTGTGCATGTCACCCTAGCCCAGCTAATTTAATGGTGAAAGCCAATGAACAAAAAGCTGATTAAAAAGTGCCAAAGGAAATTCAACCCAAAGATTGTCTTACCATGAAAGCAGTCCAGAATGTTTGTGTGCAGAAAGGTTATGAAACTTATATAGCTTAACAAGCTAACAAACAACATACCTAAGGTACCCAAAGTCAAGCTAGCAGCTAGCAAATAAGTGACTGATGCAGCTAAACAGGGAATGAGATAATATTAGTAGATACAATTAAAAATATCTAACACTAGGTGTGTAAACAGGGTATCTGTAAGGCTATGGTGATGATAGCAACATTGATTATGCTAGGTAGGGTTTAGTATACTAGACCTCATTCACCACAGTTGATAGCTGAAGCAATGTGCTAGAACTAGCTGGTGTGAGTAATTGTACATAAGGTCAATAAGTAATGGAATGATGGCAGTTTTTATTGTAATCGACTTTGCTGGAAGAGTTTAGTATACATTTTAATTATTCTATCATGTGCAATCAGGTTCATTTTTTTCTGAATGTTTGCAAGCTCTTTAGTTTGCTCTGTAGGTTGATTTAAAAAATAAATAAATAAATTGCTGAGCATGCTCCGAGGTACACTGCCAGCTCTGCCTCTTCACAAAGCCTGTTTGGATATTTACAGCATGTGGACACTATGAAGGTCACAGGCATAAAGCAGGTTGATGACTTTTACAAATGGCAACTGCCTTAAGAGCCCCCTCTGGATTACAGAGAGCCTATTGGCTGCTGGTGGACTGGACTGACTGTGCATGTACTGGCTCAACAGCGCCTCTAACTCTTCGACCGGAGAGTTAGAGTAGAACTGGACTGTCGGGGTGCGGGTCGGTGGGGTGCCACACAGATCCCTAATGTCAGAAAATCAAGGCGGAAACTCATTTAAAGTGCTGGGGGTTCAGTGCCGTAAAGGGACGTCTGAGGCCCAGGAGTCGTGTCCGCAGAATATTTCAACTTGAAAAGTTTTTTCCTTTTTAATTTTCTGTCTGGCAGCCCTTTCCCCTTTGCATAAATTATTGCCTGTTCCTCAGGAGCTGTGGGCATGTGTATGAATCAGCCACAGAGGGGAAAAAAAACAGTTATATTACTGTAAAGTTACCTGCACA
>JACRUU010000011.1:14842700-14852700 GCA_030449085.1 Kryptopterus vitreolus | reverse complement strand
CGTCTACATGTTCTTACATACACTCTCTCTCTCTCTCTCTCTCTCTCTCTGTTGCATTCTGATGGCAAATACTCCTACCCCCTTGCTGAGCTGGAAACGGCTTGGAGAAATAATGCTCCATTGAGGTCAGCATTTCAGTGAATCTTCTGCCCTCTCGATTCTACACACACACACACACACACACACACACACACACACACACACACACTGCCTTCCAGCGTGTTTTGATAAGGGTAAAATATGTAGATAATAATACATACGTATATTGGATTACTGTAGCGGACAATAGCTAGATTGTAGAAGGGTGAAAATCAATTAGTCGTTTACACAGCTAGGGTTCACATCTGGTGTAACTCAGCCTGGGGCCCTGCTGAGTGGGAGCTGGGATAGAGTGCAGAGCAAATAGGTGATCACATCCTTTTTACAAACAGATACAAGAAATGATGCCAGAGGGGAGAATGGTATAGGCAGGAAATTTGCACAAAACTCCAGCGAGAACATTAGAAGAATATGGGAATGCCTATCATTCATTCGTACGGATTACTCGATAGAAACATACAATTCCACATTTTTTGGTGTAAGATCATTCTTGAGACGCTGCTGGCACTCTGGGTCCCCGGCCAAGATTCAAACCAGTTTTTAATCTCATAACTAACATGAATAAACGCATTTGTCTTCATTGTTCTACGTGTGCATTTGCTCATGTTCGGTGCTGACGGATGTGCAAATGAGCCACATGGACACGGAAGAGAGAAGAGACACGGAATCTACAGTTTCAAACAGCTGCTCTCCAGTTGCCCAATATAATGTATTTTGCGTCTAATAAATCACTATGTTGTAACACAAAACAAAACCAGTACCTGCCACTAACTTGTATCTGCAAGTGATTTTGTCCAGCATGTCTCCTACTATTTGTGCGGAAGGTGAATAGGCTTGTGCACAAATTGTCGAGATATTATGCCATCGTTGCATTAGCATATCATACTGTTTAAACGGAACCATCTTTGTAAAGTCTAATTGATAATTATTAACAGAGATGCCCCAAAGGCTAGGTTGACTCCGGCATCCCTTAACACAAGTCATTAAAAATCAAGGCAAAAAAGGCTCTGCAAAAAAAAAAAAAAAAAAAAAAAAAAAAAAGGCAAAAGGCAAAAAAAAATACAGAAAGCCCCATTTATTAACATATATGTGTTTCTGTTTTATGCCTGTTCTCTAACAGGACATAATATAGTATGTTGAATGTACACTGTAACTGAGTGACTACATGACTAAAATATTGACTATTTCGTTTCTCCGTTTGTAACATTAACTGCTTGGATAGTTTGTAACATTAACATGAATATGCTTACAGGGATAGTATGCATGGTTATGGATAGTATGGATGAATATTTTGATGTTATCCAAAACACTTTTTTTTTATTTTATTCAGCAAGTTAAAAAGAAAATATTTGCATAAATCTTATCCACAAGGTAACACTGTGACAAACAGTATACAGCAGGGATCACCAACCTTTTTGTAACTGAGAGCTACTACATGGACACCGAGTCATATAAAGGGCTACCAGTTTGAAATACTCCTCTGAAATAACAACCTTGAAATAACAAACCTTTAGTTAAGTTATTATTATTATTATTATTATTATTATTATTATTAATTAAACTCGTTTATCTATGTGAATACACTTGTGATTTTTGACAGTGACTATCAACAACGAATTAACTACATTTTACATTATAGACGCATCTCACTGATGAGTTGTGCACTTTTTATAGCAAGCCTGAGAGCTACTCATGTGCTCCTTGGGGGCTACCTGGTGCCCACGGGCACCACGTTGGTGACCCCTGGTATACAGCATCCACATTATCTTGCGGCGCTACGGATTATCCACTTTCCCTCCATTACTGCTGATCCTTCCTGTACTGTACTGGCAAAGACATTGTTTTTTTACTCCTGCTTTTAGGTAGTTGTTCGAACAACCAGGCAACCGTGTCCAAGCAGTTCAGTAAACATCGCTTGTGTATACAAAACTAGCACGCAGGCCTTGTACGCCATTAAATGCAAGTTGATGTGTGAATGTTGGAGTTGGAAACTGGCACAGAGAAAGATCAAGGTACATCAATGACCTAATTGAGTACAAATGCTTTGTTCGAAATGGAACAACAATGGACCTTTGTTTGTACCTCTAAGAACATTTATGCACCCATATTTATACATATGTACTTTTGTGTGCAGTATGGTTTAAAACAGCATACTGATATTTTACATAGGATTTCATTGACGTTCGATCAGGACACAAAAAAGGTAGATTTCTGTCCCCTGGGGCAAAAGTACAGCTGGAGCGACAAAACATTTTAGGTATATTTCTGTATCTTGATTTTTTTTTTAGTTTAGGGCATGCCATAAAATGTGTGACTGAAAAGTGTCATAGGTCATTTAATTTGTAAACTAATTAATGATGAAAGGCAAAGGGTGCTTTCATTGTCCTAGCTTTCCATAGTCCTATGGTAGGTTATTCCGATACATCCAAGGATATCCTTTTCCACGACAGTATATCATTAATCAGTATGTCCTCTATACGTTCCGTCTGTCATTCGGCATCATCAGAAAAAGCGAACACAGGAGTGTGTTCGACACACACACACACACACACACTCATAAAATGCTCTTCATCAAAGATAAAAGAAGTGGGGTTTCCCGTCGAGATCCCTGCATGCTTTTACTTCCTCTTCCTAACAAGGGAGAGGAAAGAAGTCCATCAGATAGGCCATAACTCAGGGAAGTCTCAGACGAGACACTTAAACTAGCCAGTAGAGGACAGAAGACAGAGCAGAGTTGCAAAGAACCACTGAGCTGTTTATGGTATCTAATAATTCTGCATGTAGAGGAACCTTCCAGAATATTAAACCACAGGAACAGGATCCAGTTGGCAGAAATTGAAGTTTGTGGCAGCACCGCACATCGTCACAGCTGAGAGGAATTTATGTTAAAATGGTTGCGATTGAACAATTGCTCTCAACACTGGTGAATATATAAAAAGTTATGCCGAAGATAAATTAACTGTACACTTATTTTATGATGGATCTCCGTAGAACGTTTTAGAAGTTGTTCCTAGAACAGAGGGACCCTCAGATTGGATTCACAATTCAACTTATTCAAAGTATTAAATCTACTAACTTTGTAGAGTAAATCTCAAATGAAGCAGTTAGCGATTATTTATATGTAGAATGGACACCGTTGGACTCTGCTTTTAATGTGAAGACATATATATCATATGTATTCATTCATTCATTCATTCATCTTTTCCGACTTCTCTCTCGGGTCGCGGGGAACCTCAAGTCTAGGGGCATCAAGGCAGGATACACCCTGTATAGAATGCCAACCCATCGCAATGTGCACACACACTCACATTCATACACTAGGGACAATTTTCCAAGGTGCCAATCAACCTACTGTGCATATTTCTGGACCTGAGGGAAACCAGAGAACCCGGAGAAAAAAACCCTGAGGCACGGGGAGAACATGCAAACTCCACACACACATGGCGGAAGGCGGGAATCAAACCTCGACCCTGGAGGTGTGAGGTGAGCGTCATGACCACTAAGCCACCGTGCACCCCCCATATTGTGTGTGTGTGAGTATATATATATATATATATATATATATATATATATATATATATATATATATATATATAGATATATATATAATATATATATATATATATATATATATATATATATATGAAAATTGATAATTAAATATCATGTCAACACAAATGCAGTACGCGATATACACGAAATCAATTCGCAGTGTACTGTAATACAATATTACATGTGATTAAAACGGTAAAGAGATATGCTCCAGATTACATTTTTGGGACCATCTTTCCACGGGCACAGAACTGAAAGACCACTTTAGTTTAGTGTTTCCCCATCTATTTTTACCACCTCGACATTTCTGCTCTGAGCCAGGGTTAATCTCTCCTGGATATGGCATCAGTCTGACTCTGAGGTCCCTGGCCCATATATGAGAGGAAGAAAGTGTCTGCCTGCAGCCGGAGTGTAGTATATCTCTGCCAGGCTCGGGGAGCTGCTTCTTGTTTATCTCACTCTCATGTGGCCATGATAGTTATCAGGAGACCACTGCACATCTACAAAGTTGTTAACAGGTCAAAGCGCCGAATACGCGCTGTGTATATAGACGGGGGAACGTATAGGCAGACGTATATACAGTACACCAGCATCACAAATTTCACACGGGCTTAAATGGGTGTCCTAAGTGCTGAAAAAGAGGATCCTGTATCGCAGGCGCTCTTTCTTGCACGCCCTCGCAAAACACATTAATATGCAGAGACCACAGATGGACCCGGTTATTCATGGGTTTCATTTTCAATTGAAGCATTACGGGATGGTGAAGGATTTGCTACACTATGCATCATAGGGCAGTGAAGAATGGTAAAAGGGGTGGAGAATGTGAGAACGGGAAGGAGAGGGCTGGCTCTAGTTGGAAAAACATTCTGATTGCTCTCATGTGTGCTGGAATTATATACTACTTTCAGCGATGTTGTGTGTGTGTGTGTGTGTGTGTGTGTGTGTGTGTGTGTGTGTGTGTGTGTGTGTGTGTGTGTGTGTACGCTGTGTATTTATGCTGGGGTGCAGACAAACTCTGAGCCAGGCTTCTGGTTACAGATGCTGCTGGATATGGCCTCTCTGCACTAACATGTTAACAACCAGCAGCCTTGAGGAGCTGCAGTCTGTGGCCCCGGGGTATGCTAAAGATATTACATTAGTTTACGACCAAACAACAGGAGGGAGTGCGGGGGGGGGGGGGGGGGGGGGGGGGTGGGGGGGGGGGGGGGGGGGGGGGGGGGGGGGGGGGGGGGGGGGGGGGGGGGGGGGGGGGGGGGGGGGGGGGGGGGGGGGGGGGGGGGGGGGGGGGGGGGGGGGGGGGGGGGGGGGGGGGGGGGGGGGGGGGGGGGGGGGGGGGGGGGGGGGGGGGGGGGGGGGGGGGGGGGGGGGGGGGGGGGGGGGGGGGGGGGGGGGGGGGGGGGGGGGGGGGGGGGGAAGGGGGGGGGGGGGGGGGGGAGGGGAGATAGGGAAGTAAGAGGGGGAGGAAGGATATACTCCAAAGCAGACGCACTGCAGGGGGAGATGTGCTTGCTAGATCAATGACACTTTTAATGATCTTGCTCTTTTGTCCACTTTTCCATCCCATACCGCCAGTTACATACCCAGAGTTCCAATAAGCCTACACGGATCTCTTGTATATCCTGTTAGTACCTGAGTGTTATTGGCTCGACTATATTTTTTTTACAAGATAGATAACGGTGTCACTGGGAATCTATACGAGCTAAAGTACACCTGTAATCGGGACAGCATCCAATTAAAGTGCTTCGTTTACATAAATAAATGACTAAACAGCCACCCTTTTCGAATATATGAACCGTGCTGAAGTCGATCAGTTTGGGGCGAAGAGAGCGTATAAACAGGTGTCCAATTTCAGGTCCATAAATCTGTGCTCCTTCTGCAAAGGTGGGGAAGAAAATACCTCCTATAGGGCCACGGTGGAGCAGGATAAAACACATCGTATATCATTTCAACACAATGTTCTCCCTGTAGTACAGGTGAAGAGATGTATGATCTTGTCTTATTCAGACAGGCCTGTTAGATGATCCAGTGGCGAGCAATTCCCAAAGACGTCCTTCTTTTTTCAGCACGGAATCAGCATTCGAAACCAGTCGAGCACGAAAACAAATGAGCATGAAACTAGGAATTCTTTTTCAGCACTTGGGGCCGGGACGGATTCGCTTTTATTACACTTTATTTACTTGTTGATCATTTGATCTGCTTGTTTGAAACCTATTATAAACCAACAGAGCCAAGCAGATGCCCTTACGCAGAGTGACATAATTATTAATGATGGGCTAATCAGGGCTGTCAGTAGATTAAAATATTTGATAACTCATTAACTCATTAATCGCATATTTTAATAATAATCGCATGAATGAATACTTTTCATGTTTTTAATACTATAACTAATTGTGACATAAATAAATAAAGTGCATCCAAAATCTCTCTTCAAAACAAATTGATTAATTATTTGATATTTATTTCAATCTGGAAATTATTATTTGAATATTCATTTCATGTTCATTCATTCATTTCTTTTTCATTTCTACGGTATGTGGCTCCTTTAAGAATTCTGTTCCGGTTTTGGTTGCTTTCCATATAAACCGGTGATACGGTTAGGTTACATACGGTAACATACTGTAATATAGTGAGTAGCTGATACCTGCTAGTAGGAGTAATTCAGGGAAATTTATTTGCTGGTTCCTGGTGTTTTTTTATTAATAAGACACATGTATTGCCTCTTTTATATTCCATCCTAACATTACAAATGGTAAGCACGGCTGAGCAAAAGTGATATGGGAATGCCGCGGACTGAAGTTTCTTTTCTATTCGTTTATTCGTTTTTTTATTTGTCCAGGATAAAAAGTGTCTTTGTTGTCGGTGTTTTGTTCATTCGCCGAGACAACGCAGAGTGAAGGAACAGATCACTCACATAGTAATGCACGCCCTGTGAATTGCATGTTAATAAAATTTGTGTCGTCAAAGTGAATTTGCATTAATTGCATTATTAACATTAACTTTGCCAGCTCTAGTAAATATGCCTTTAATTATTAATATAAGAAACTATTATAATCCATTATTAGCGGTTAGGATATCTGTACTTGGTTGGCAGGAGTGAAACTGGCTATGGTCATCTCCTATTGGAGCCCGTCCATCTCAAGGCATTTCCACTGTGTTGTGAGACATATACCCATAGTTGCAACGTTTACGTTGTTGTAATGTTACTATCATCTTAAACCAGTCTGGCTACCTCCTCTGGACCATCTCATAAACAAGAGGAAATCATTTATTAAAATTTTAGTACCTTTAGTAAGCAATAGGGAGTTTGCGTTAGGAAGGGCATCGGGCGTAAAACATGCGGCAAAATCTAATATGCCAATCATCCGCTGTGGCGACCCCTAACGAGAGAAGCCAAAAAGACGGGGTTTAAAAACTTTAAGAACACAAAATAAATGATTTCCATCCATCCACAAATACAAAGAAATATGCAGCATTATGTGCATTATTTTATTTAAAATGCACATAATAAAAAAGAAAACTCTTTCATAATTTACAGGCAAAGACTAAATACTACAGTAAAAAAGTATTACACGTAACTACGAAATCCAAGAAACTTATATTAAATTCTCCTCTTTTATTACTGCATGCTAAATTGATTTTCTATCATCTGTAAAGTAAAACACTTAAAAATTATAATGCATTAAATAGAATACCATTCCGTGGACATGCCTTTAGCTTACAAAAGACCCCAGTGATTTAGAGAACGGACGATGAAAAATGCAAAAAGAAAACATCAAATAGTCCATCAAGGAAAGGGCATGTCAGGTGTCTGCACCTCAGGTTTATTTTTCTTCTCAGACGGGGTTGGAGGATTAGAAGGAGAGAGAGAGAGAGATAGAGAGAGAGAGAGAGAGAGAGAGAGAGAGAGAGAGAGAGAGAGCAAAGGAAGTGTTTTTTGTTTTTAAGCCATCTGGCCACAGAGCCTACATCAGACTGTTAATAGTTTATACAGCAATCATAGGAAGGAGTAAAGTAGAAACTAAAAAGTTAAAAGTTATATATCTATAAATAAAGTTCACTACTTTTAATTGCAGTCATTTAGAACACAGACCAACATGCAGCACAACACAAAGAGAAGTCCAACACTTATGGAATAAGTCTAATATTTACAAATGCCGGGTCATTACACTTAAACTGAGTATTTAAACATGGTTATTGGATACATTGGACATTGTTAATTCATTTATTTTTCTGTCTAATCTCTTGTTGTTGTTTTTTAAAGCCTTAAATGTGCTTCCAATGTTTATTTGAGCCCTCTGTATATTAACAAGCAGACAAGAGCTTTACCTCACGGCAATGTGTTAAACACGCAATAGTTACAGTTACATCATTGCCTCCCACATGCAAATAGGCAAATATATGATATTCCAATATTCAGGGAAATTTACATGATCGCTTTCAACACTATTATCTATAACTATTATCTATCAAAACATATTGTGCTGTTATACGCAATAAACACAGCAATACATTGAGCATTTTCAAATGCAGTATATTACTCATGGACAACTCAAAAGCACGACAGAATTTACAAGCTGACGACAGCCGAGCCTGCCTCTCGAGTGAAACGGATGACCTCTTTATGGCTAAAAAATCCGAGTGCACTTTTGGATAAGGGTCAAGTTGGAACTGGGATCCGGGGTCTTTAGGCAAAACTTCTGTGAATGGCATGAAATGTAGACTTTATTCTTAGCATGTCCACAAATGACTTCACTTGGCGAATGACAGAGAGAGAGAGAGAGAGAGAGAGAGATCATCATTGCTCATCTCTGCATCCTCCTCACCAGCACTCTAACCTGGATCTATATCAGTTTCCTTTATTACTATAAACCTGCTCATTGACTGCTGAGACTATGAAAACTAAACTAGCAGTAAAATCAGTTCACACAGCTCGGGGTAGATTCCTCTACACTATGGGATGAACTGTAGGACAGGTGAGAGTCCTGAGATGATATTGAGAACATCCGGAGCGATCCAAGTGATCTGTCTTAATCATGCCTCATGCTTCTTTTACTCGCTATGTTTTTTTTTTGTTTTGTTTTTTTTTTTATGAGCAAAGAAAGGATAGAGTTGTACTCTATAAAAGTTAGTTTAAAGGTTCTCTTTATTCCCTTGTCTCTGGCATGTAGGCCCCGCAGTGAAGCATGTAATCGTAACACCATGTCCGAAGCTGGAGAGAACTCGCAGTCCAAATTGTCGGTGTCATCGCCCGAGCCTGGCTGTGAAATATAAGGGCTGACATCATCACACCTCACAGAGGGATGCGAGAGTGACCTGGAAGGGGGCTGACAACCTTGGGAGGAGGTTTAAGTGAATCTAGTATGTGTGGTATACAGGCAGGTCACAACAGGGAATGTCAGATCTGGTCAAATCGTTACAACAACCTCCCCTGACGGGTATTTAACATTACTATCTCTATCTCGTTTTTTTGGGAGGGAGAGGGAGGATTTTTTTTTTATTTAAATGTTGTTTCCACTCTTTTCCCTTCTCTCCTTTCCAGTCTGCCATTGCACTGTTCCTTCTATTTATTACTTTTATAGCATTGTACTTGGATGAAGGGGAATTCCTATCATAAGGTTTCCTGTTCGGAATCCCAGTTAGCAAAAACGAAAGAAAAAAAAAAAGATGAGTAGTGCTTTTATGATCCTGAAAAGTGGACCTAATTGAAAACAGAACAAAAGTACTCATGACAAGAAAAAGGCCATTTTGATTGGCTTATGTCCGCCTTCAAAATAGTACACTTGTACACTGGTGGTAGTTGAGAATCCAGTGCCCAAAACAACCGACATCATTCTTCTGTTTAAATATGTAAACATATTTGGGATCATCTGCCCAAGCAAATTTTATACAAATAGAGAAATATAAGGAAGAAAGCAGCCTTGATCTGATCTTTTCTTAATCACTGCCCAAACAGACACATGGGCGCTCACACACATGCGCACACACGCACGCAGAATATCTTAATGTCATATGTTTCCACTACTATTTGAAACCTAAGAACAAGGTTCAGAAACTTAATAAGTAGCAAACATTAATTCTATTTATACTTCTTAATCCTTTCTTTTTTGGATACCTGTGATTAAGTTACCAGCTATTTAGATCACCTGCTGTAATGTAGCTGCTTGGTGCCTCCAATAGTAACATCAACGTCTTTCATTTCTATTGATTTCTGGACAATTAACTTGACGATTAAGATTCCATTAATCCTCCGATCGTAAACATAATCCGTGCAAGTCCCATATCTGTGCACACGAAAGACACTGTCTGTGCTGTTTTTATTTCGCCAGATATTTTACAAAACGTGGACGAA